>CM028345.1:40538859-40716381 GCA_016618105.1 Dendrobium huoshanense | reverse complement strand
TCGATGGATAATAATATCTATAACCCAAAAGTTCACGAGGTTTCCCCTATTCGATACATCAGCATCGAATAGAGTTTATTTGATTGTGGGGATCGGTTTCCTACGGGCGCAAGCCCCCGTAGTTAATTACATCCTAAGCCTTGACTTAGGAAAACTCTCGATTAAGGACGATGCATTATTCACTTCTTAATTTGGTGCACAGAAAAAGTTCCTAAGTTCTATTCCAAAGAATCTCTTCTATTTATCTTTAATGATGATTAGACCTTTTAAATGGATAAATATATGATTAAAATTTTGAGTTTAGAAGATCAAAGACCAGATTACTATCCTAAGAGAAAAGACAGACTCAAAACACAAATGAAAGGAGACACACTGAGGGGTGTACAATCTGGGCTTATGCTTGCATGGAGTGAGCTGCCAGCTAACATCCTAAGCACAATCAATCGCCTTATATGTATACAAGATAGGAAGGCTCTATCCTAGGAAATCAAGGATTTGTAGTTTAAAAGATTTCAATCAGGAACTCTACAATATGCAAAAGGATGTACTTAGCGCCATGTATGATGCATGAAACAGATACGGAATATCCTTAAGTCTACTGATGTAATGCATGTATGTAAGTGAATACAATGTGAAGTAAGGTGTGTAAAGACAAATGCATGCATGACATTCAGAGTACAGAAAAAAAGTAAATAAACACACCCTAAGGGTACCCTCCAGGCAAGGTACCCGCACAGAAAATCATCAAACGGTGCCCACTGGCACAAATAGGTGGCCTACTCTACAGGCCTAAATGACCCTAATGGTCTCTAAGGCTCACAGAAAAAAAAGAAAGAAAAAAAGGGGGGGTATCGTACCCAAAACCAGAAGGCCAAAAAACCTAGCGATGCCCACTTCGTGTGGGAAAACGACGATGCCCAATGGCACAAGTAGGTGGCCTACTCTACAGCCTAAATGACCCTAATGGTCTCTAGGGCTCACAGAAGGGAGGCAAGCTTTGACCTATAGGGCCAAAGCTTCGTCAGTGAACTAACCTAAGGCTGGCTACCTAAACATGCTAGAATACCTACTAACAAGCAGTGTGTGATGTGAAGCAGTCCCGATATATAATTAAAAGTTTGCTTTACAAGTAGCAGGAATTATACCTGACCATGATGTGCCAACGCAAAAGCTCCCAAACAAATCATCCCATTGGTCCGCCTATGTAGAACACATTGTACCTCGCAAGCAATGAAGAAAGAGCAAACATAGAGTGAGCGTAGAGGCTATTCAAAGAAGAAATAAAAAAAAATAAACAATAATTTAAATAATAAACAATTCAATCTTTTCACTTATCTAACACATACATGTCATTGTAGAACATAAAGCAATAAAAGATTTTTTTTTTTTTTTAACTGAGGCATGAAGAGTGTTTATTCAAACCACACGAAGAACCCATTAGCACACGATGCAATGATTCACTTTCATAGAATATGGAAGATAATCCAACATAGAGCATATAGAAGTCTAATGAAACACATGAAAAATCAATAATATGGCACATATATCTATATGTAAAGTAGTGTGATCGTTTACCAACATGAAATATAAAGAAGGATTACACATAAAGTATATGAGGGTTCACTAGTATAATCATGAATCTTTATATCATACAATCCTAAGTATGTTTAAAGAGTTTTCTAACATGAAGACAAATGTACACATAATATTGGAGTAAAATTTTGCAAGACGAACATTTTATATGAATTACCTTTCAACACATTAAAGTGGCATGCCAAATAGTATTAAACATAAATATAAAAAAATAATTACTAAATATATGGTTTATCAAATGTAACACAGTCATCATTCATGACTTATTCACTTACATAATCTCTACCTTAATTAACATACATATCTTAAATATGTAATCATGATGCGAGTGATGTTATGCAGCATAACTACAAATTACTAAGGCAAAGGGGGCACGACACG
Source organism: Dendrobium huoshanense (assembly GCA_016618105.1). Lineage (NCBI taxonomy): Eukaryota > Viridiplantae > Streptophyta > Magnoliopsida > Asparagales > Orchidaceae > Dendrobium > Dendrobium huoshanense. The sequence goes on along the minus strand of CM028345.1, from coordinate 40,714,407 downwards.
ATTTAAGATAAGAATAAATGTGTCAATTACATAACCTTAGATTAAATCTATATATGTATATGGTTGAAGTCTTTGTACTTATGTGATTTCGAGTACATATAAGCATATTTTATCACAATATGCATAACTCATTCATGGACTATACTCATAAACTACGTGTTGTAGCAAAGGCGTAACACACAACTTTCAACATGCTCAAGACACTTAAATTAAATACATTGACATAACTAAAGTTTGCATACGGACATATATCTCACATAATAATGTTGCTTATTAAAATTGAATTTATATATAATTTAAGGCATGAATATATGAATAGAAACCACACATTGAAATAAAGCAATGAATACATGAATCTTGCTCGTATATATATAAAGACAATATTTCAAATAATGTATGACAGACTATGGTTCTTGCTCATATTTCCAAAATATTCTCTAATTTTTATTTCTAAACTACTTATATGCATTTCATCAAACCACCATTAAACTAGAAGACACTATATACATATATTAAATTAAAACTTTGTAATGTGATCACGACGATTGAAGCCATACATAAATCTGATCGCACCAAATCAAATGAAATGAATGAATGTAATATATATTACTCACTGACATGATTTATAACTTCAAGCAAATCTTTTTATGAGAACGGGTTAGCAATATCCATAATATTAACAAAAGATAGTCACAAAAGAAATATGTGTATCACTGAACCCAAATAGTTTATACACAAACTTATTAGATTCTCAGAAATATTCACATGAGAAATATGGGTACGCAACTAGGCACACACATCCAAAGGAGAAGCACAAACAATTACGATATTAGTAAACATAAAAATTGGACAAAATAATATGAACTTCTGTATCCAGAAAACCATGAATGGTTCTGCTTAGAGGTAGATCACATAGGGAAAGTTGAAATTCCAAAGGGATATAGTAATGAAAGAATGATAATACCCAATTTTTCTAATGTTATTTATGACAACACATAACAGAATTTCCAAATTTTAGCGTCTAGTTTCTTAGACAACAAACTTGATGTATTTATTCTTACATGTAGGAAATAGAGGGAGAATAACATTGACGAACTTTGAAAAAGCAATTGGTAAACAATGCATATATTAATTTGCATCAGGAGCCCCATATTCAAAATTCCAGCACAATAAATTATTGAATATATAATAATCGCCAGATCTAATAACATAATTATATGAAGACCTAGAGAAAATTCTCCTTGTTATGTAATTTCAGAGCAAAGCTTAGCTTCATCTTAAAGATATACTTATATTCTTCTGTCTGAATGAACTCAACAAAACAAATAAATTAGTCATCTCATTATGAAGCCTTTATTATTTAATAAATGAACACCCATTTTTTAGAATAAAGCTGACAGCTTTAAGAAATATAAATGCATCGTCTCATATGAATAAAGTAGTAGAATTTGACAACAGTAACCTAACAGATGAAGATGGTTAGGAACATAAGAGATGTTCTAATAAATTACGAATAATATATATCAACTTGAACAACGCTTTACCAAATGATCTTTGTATCTAAAAAAGTTATTATATTACAATAAACTAGATAATTATTTAAACTATATTTATTTCAAATATATATCTTATTAAATATATAGAGAAAATATTTAAATACTATTCTTACTCTTTCATTTAAAATAGAACTATGGAAGATACATCAATTACTCCTAATTTTTCAACAAGACAAACTCATATTTAAGATATTTTCCATCTATATATATATATATATTATAGATTAGTGATCAATAATAAGAGAGGTTTCGACGCTCTAATACATATAAAATAAAAATAAATAAATAAAATCAGCACACAAATCAATAGCAAAAGGAATTTTTAGCAAAATGAATAATGACAAAAAAATATTGTAATATGTCTGCATTCCAAATGAGATGGAAATTTCAGCACATAAACCATAGAAAAGGAGAGATTTCGAATGAATAAACAATGACAAGAGATATTCCAGCTCATCTATAAACATTCTGACGTTGTATATTTTGCATAAGAAGTATTATACATGCTGCCTTGAGGTCATTATTCTTTGCATATTTGGATAAAAATATATTTACACTTGCTCGTTTGAGTGCGATCAAGAAACTTCATCATCTCTTGAAAAAAAAAAAAAAAACAACAGAAACTGCCCTCTACCTTAACCGAATCCTGCTATAGCTTGCTTGGCTTGGAGTCATATGGGAGTTTGCTTGGCCGGCCCTTAGCTTTCTTTTTTTTTTTTTTGTCCAAAGTGCTGTAGCTGAGTAGAAAGACAGCAACTCTTCTCCTTCTTGCTATCCTCTTGTTTGGTTCAGCCTGAATGAATCTTCCATCCTTGATGAATGAGAGTAGTCCCTTTGCAGCTATATACAAAACCTGAGAGAGGGAGAGGGCTAGTCGATCTTCTCTAGGGATAAGAGAGTGGCCACCAGAGCAAGAAATTGGAGCAGCTTTGGCTCCTCATGTAGTATGCGAACTAGGAGCAAAGGAGGGAGAAAGGGGGAAGACTTTTGCTATGCCTGTGAATGTTCAAAAAAAGGAGGAAGCAGCTAGGGCCGGCTGCTCTCCATGAAAATCTGCCCTCTGAGTGTATATCCCTGCTCCTCTTTAAACCTGAGAAAAATATAAGAAATTGACCAAAACAACCCCTTGATGCCCTAGATCAAGGGGTTGCCATCAAATGTTGTATTTTTGTGATATTCTCAGCCATTAGATCAAGCCTTGACTTAGAAGGAGAAAAAGAAAAGAAAGAGAAAAAAAAAAAAATTTCATATACATATTTAAATATGAATTAATTTAAATAGATCACATGTATATATTTCTTTCATTTCACATTTATTATTATTATTAATTCCATATTTTATACTTTATTTTTTTTAATTTGATTTACTATATTTATTTATTAAAAACATGTGTATAAATTTTCTTTCCTATTTTAAAATAATGGATTTTCTTTATTAAGCTCATCAAGAAGAAAATCTTCTAAGATTCTCTCCCCGATGCATGTCAAATGATGTTCAATTCGAACGTGAATAGGTTCGTTTGAAAGCTCTTGGCGATCCGGACGCACTCGAGCAGTTCGTTTCACAAAACAAGGTCTCGATCAAAATATATTGCGCACGAAACAAACATGCGCGATAAAGAACCAAATGCGTGAATTACATCGAATCGTCATCGACCCGACCACATGTATTTTAGAATGAAATATGAGACATGTGATCAAAAAGGAATAATCCTAAGGCCGACAATGAGCCGAGGTAGCATACGCATGGTGACCCTTCATCAACACAGCGGTGCGACATACATGCAAATGAATCGATATACGAAATATGAAAGCGACAAGATTGTGCAAGTGACCGATGCCAAAAAGGAGGTCAACAGAAACGATCCTCTATTTGAGAGGATGATCAATCTCTCCAAAACTCTCTAGATGCTGCTAGAGCCTAAGACACCAAAGAGAACTTCAAGAATTAGCCACAAAAAAGTTCCATAACGCTAATACAAACTCCTAATTAAAGCAAACATAATAATAGCCCAAAAGACTAAGCATCCCCCTTCTCTCTTCCCTAAACCGTAGACCCCACCCCCAAGGGGGCTGAAATTCAAGATTGCGGCCCAGCAGGCTTCCGCCTATTGCAGGTTTTGAGCCCGAGAGCGAACCCTCCTGGACCGGTCTAGGCGTTTCAACATATATGTTAATTTAGTTTCTTATAAATACAATATGTAGCTTTGTCATAATGACACCTTTAAACATATTGTTAGATATTATTCCAGATTTTTAGGTTTGTTTTTTGTATAGGTTTTTTGTATGGCATGTGTGGCCATTTGTGGAGCTATTTGTATAGCTTTTAGGTGCCTATTAATAGGCTTTAGTTTGTTTTAGGCTTTGAGGCCAAGAGAAATAAAGTTTACAGAATTTTTTTGGCTCTCCCCTCTCTTCTCTCTATCTCTTGCAAGAAGATCTCTCAAGATCTTCCTCCTTAGTTTCAACAATTTGGTATCAGAGCCCTGGTGGCGATCTTGAAGGAGGAATGTGTTCTTGAGGTGTTCAAGTTGTCGATAAACGCGCAGAGTGGACGAGCTGCACGCGAGGCTGCTGGATCGGACTCACCGGAGCAAATTACGCGTGCGTGAGCACAGACGCAAGGCACGCGGAGGATGGCCGACGGACTGGGACGAGCTGGCCGGAGTCTGGCTCGCGTATGTTGTGCGGGATTTCTCCCATGTGCAACTCTGTACAGAAGATCAAAAAAGACAGACCAGGTGGAAGAGAGTTCTCGCCGGAATCTGAGCGGGACAGGCTTGATCAGAGCAAACGAAGGTAAGGTCCACATGCGAGCAATTCATGAGGGGTCAGATTCGTCTTAACTAGCTCAGAAGAAAGAAACCAGAAGATGAATTGGGCCGCTCAGTTGGCTCGGGCCAGGCACGCTAGAGGTTGACGAAGGCGAACAAGAGCAGAGGCGTGGAAGCCGTTGAGGCCAGATTTTTTGCTTGATCTTGAATCAAGTTTCGGTTTGGGATTTTATCCCTGGTCTCTGACATTTTTTCGGTTCCTGTTGTTCTCTTTAAGCTTCTTGTTTTTACTGTTGAAGATCTGCTGAAGAAATAAGGTGGAGTTTTGGACTCCGGGTGGAGTCAGGGAGACACTGAGATGGTGTCAGCTGTTCTTGAGGAGCAATGTTGAAAGTGCAGGGCGCTTGGAGGTGCGAGGTTGTGCGGTGCACAAGGAGGCCGCATAGGAGCGCGGGGCACTGGTGACGAGTGGAGCGCAGGTGAAGGCGCAGGACTCGCTGCACGGGTGGATACGTACAGGATGTGGTTGGTGACAGACCACATGGGTGTAAGGCGCATGGCTGAAAGCGTTGGACGCTGGCTGGAGGCGCAGGGTGCGGGCACTGAGGCGCAGGGTGCAAGTGGATGCACAAGGAGCGAAAGCCGGGCTAAGGGTGCTCGGGATTGGCTGTGTTGGATGCAGTGCGACAGGTGAAGATCTGTCGGGAGGTGGAGCTAGAAACTCAAGAAGTTGATTGATCGGTTATTGAGAAATCTTTTAACTATCGGTGGACGCTTTTTGGCGGAGGAGATCGATAGGGTTGTTTTTTGGCTGTTCTTTATGAACAGTGGTTATCTTTTGTTTTGTAAAATCTAGACTAAGGGGGTGATTGTTAGTTATTATTCCAGATTTTCAGGTTTGTTTTTTGTATAAGTTTTTTGTATGGCACTATGGCATGTGTGGCCATTTGTGGAGCTATTTGTATAGCTTTTAGGTGCCTATTAATAGGCTTTAGTTTGTTTTAGGCTTTGAGGCCAAGAGAAATAAAGTTTGCATATTTTTTTTGGCTCTCCCCACTCCTCTCTCTATCTCTTGCAAGAAGATCTCTCAAGATCTTCCTACTTAGTTTCAACACATTTTTTTTAAGGGGATCCCAATCTATGCAGGCTCCAAGTACCAATATTGATAAATAAATTAATACTCTTGAAAATCGGTTTCAGGGGAACCAATCATTAGAGATCTTGTGCAGGATCTAGATTGGACAAACTCTGGAATCCATTAGAAAGAGATAGAGAAGGTAGAACATTAACTAAAAAGGAGGAAATATGAGCTCCCTCAATGAGAATTGATACGTCTTCAAAAAATTATCTTGATCGGGCACGAATCTCGAGGCAAAATTTAGTTGAAAACTTTCAAAATTAAAATTGGGACAATTCGAACTCCGATTTCAGCAAACTTATAGTCGAACTGAACGTCTTGGAAATACGAACCCAACGACACCAAATTCGACTCAATCCGAGCCCAAATGGGTCCAAATCAAGGGCTCAAAGCGCTATTGGAAGGTTCAAACCACAATTTGGATTATCAAACAGTTTTCAAACGTGATATGCTCATAGTCGAATCGAGCGGCTTGATGAGACGAATCCAACGAGCCTAAGATCACATAATACCAACATCATTAATACCTTAAAATGCCCGACAAACGGTCCACGATTAAGGGATTCAACATCGATCGTCCATCCAAACCACTCCCCATTCACCCTTGATCTTTCTCCTATTTACGGGCAATGTCATTTTAGAAAATCCATAAATAGACCATTCCTCCTTCTTGAAAGGGGGCTCCAAGCAAGAGAGCAAGAGAGAGATCATAAATCACTCTTGCCTCTTCGCTCCTCCTCTACCACCTCATGGAGTTCCTCCGTGCCACTAATTGAGGCCTGGAGTTCTGCCGGACTTCTACCTTAGGCTCAGACTTCTGCCGGACCCCCATATGAGGCCCAGACTTCTGTTGGACCACCACCTGACGCACGAAATTCTGCCGGACCACCATCTGAGGCGTGGACTTCTGTCGGACCACCACTTGAGGCACACTTCTACCGAATCACCAACTTACGCCCGGAGTTATACCGGACCACCACCTGACTCCCGGAGTTCTACCAGACCACCACCTGACACCCAACATTCTTTTGGACCACCACCTGAGGCTCAGAGTTATAGCGGAGTACCGACCTACTACTATGGTCTTTCTGACCCCGGTCTCTTGCCAACTACAGTCTTTTGGACCCCTGTTTCCTGCCGACTATGGTCCTTGCGACCTCCGTCGCCTACTACAGTCCTTCCGACCTCCATTATCAGACAATTGTCTTTTGGACCTCTGTCTTTTGCCGACTATGGTCCTTTCGACCTCCGTTGCCTACTACGATCCTTCTGACCTTCATCTCCAGACAACTGTTTCTTGGGCCCCGGTCTCCTGCCTACTATGATATTTCTAACCTCTATCCTATCGACTATGGTCCTGCCGATAAAAAAAACTTGTCATGTTGATTATTGTAACTCCCATTATGTAATGCGCTTTATATGATGTACATTTGTGACATCAATCCAAGACCTTTTCTCAAGGAAGGGCCTAGTTTGTAATCAACTGCAAATACTAGTGGATTCTTTCAAACTGGGCCAGGCCCCATGATTTTTCCCCATTTTCAGGAGTTTTCACGTAAAAACTCTGGTGTCTTTTATGAACGCTACGCTATCTCTTTTGTGTGCTGGATCTTCTTACAACGCTAAGTTGTTAAACTATATATTTCTGTATCGCCGCAAATATTCCAAGACACGACAAGAATGAACGGCGTATTGAACAGCAAAGTAACCATATTTTTTTTAAGGATTGCTGCAAGATTGTAAACTTTTGTACTTTTGACAATTGCAAAGCTTTCAGGTTTCCGTTACAACCTATCTTGAAAGACTATTTTCTTCTCTCCTTTTAAATTTCTAGGACAATTATTTCTTTTGATTATTTTATTTATATTTCTAGGATATACTTCTATAATTAGTATTATATTTTGTTACTTTTGTATGATCAAGTTAAAACTTTAATAAAATCCTATGCATTGACAATTCATGATGATATCAATATGCATGTTCAACAAGAAAGAAATGCAACTTCTTGAGTTGTTTTATTGCTTAATGGAGGTTTTTTAAAGGGTTTAACATCCGAACCAACCTTCTTTGAAATAATTTATTTATTCCGTTCATAGTACTGCTTTTCTTTTGCCAGTATTGTTTAAATATTATGGGACTTAAGCCCATTATTATACTGAACAGCTTTTGTTTACCATTCATATCTACCTCTTGTGCTTTGGTATTCTTCAAATTTATCATGAAAAACATGCACTAGACACCTGTATGGGGGAATGGTATGCTCAAATGCCTCAGCCATGCTTTAAGCCAGTTGATTTTCCATACTGTTACTTAATCCATTCAGTTTACATCATTTTTATTTATTTTCAGGTTGAGCTATTGATCCCTCAATTGCAATTTCTTGATGCTGAAGGCGCTCAAGGTGAACTGTGGGAATTATCAAGAATTTTCTTAGAGACACTAATAGAAGAGACAGGGATTCAGGTTGGAAGTATATTCTTAACTGTGTTGTAGGTTTACAATCAGGTTTCGGATCCCTTTTTCCTATTTTAATAATTTCTATAGTTGTTTCAAGCACAGGTATTCTCAGAAAATCTAAATTATCAACTTGCCAGTTGTATTTAAATTGTTAAAGTTTACAATTGAGCTCAAGTTCTTGGATTTTATTTTGTATGCTTGAATTTCAAAGTGAATCTCAAGGTAAAATACATTATTAAAACATATAATTATGAAAAATTGGTAATGAGAATATAAATTTGCTATTTATTCCTGTTTCTTAGGAGCATACGATATTTTTAGCTATTTATTCTGCAAGTTTTCTTATGTGAAAACAAAATTCTTTCAACTCCCTCAATCCTAAGATTTCCATGGGATTTGAAACTGGAGTGATTCATTATTTATGACTTCGGGCTATATGTTTGTTTTGTCTGATTTTGATGTAATGATTGATGATCTTAGTTTAGCCTAAAAAATTTAATTGTGGTTTCTAATTAGAAAAAAGCTGATTGACGTCGTTGGGTATTACGGCAGAAGATAACATGCTATGTTTCTCAAGTCAGACAAAAAAATCCTCGATGTGTTGGCATTTGATGTGGCAGTCTTTTTTAACATGTTGACAATTTTATTAAAATGGTCATTTTTACTGTTTAATATAATTTTTAGCTTTATTTACATGTTGACAGCCTTTATTAGCATAGTAATGATGGCTCGTTAAGTTTTTTTATTTTTATTTTTGGGTTATGGCTTTATTTATTGATTTAGAGAGAGTATATGATAAAGTTCCAAGAGAAGTGCTTTGGAGAGTTCTAGATATGAAATGGATTAATAATGCTTATATTCAAGTTAGTAAGGATATGCATGTAGGAGCTGTTGTGTTCAGACACAAGGTGACTTGACCAAGTATTTTCCTTTTTCAGTTAGAATACATCAAGGATCAGCCTTGAGCCCATATCTTTTTGCTTTAGTCATGGATGCTCTCACTAGACATTAGCAAGAGGTTGTACCCTGGTGTATGCTTTTTGCTGATGATTTTCTTCTTGTTAATAAGACTAGAGAGGGAGTTGAAGGTAAAGTTGAATTATGGAGGTCAACGTGAGAGTCTAAAGGCTTTTGTTTGAGTAGATCTAAAACTGAATATATGGAGTGTAAATTTAGTAATAATAGTTCTTGTGGGGGGATTGTGACTTTGTGATCAAGTCATTAATAAGAGTACACGTTTTAGATATCTTGAGTTTATTGTTCAGAGTGATGGTGAAATAGATGGGGATAATATTAGTAGAATTCAAGTTGGATGGTTGAAGTGGAGAAATGCATCGAGCTTGTTGTGTGATAGAAAAGTCCCCCTCAAATTTAAGGGGAAATTCTATAAGTTGGTGGTTAGATTTGCAATGCTTTATGGCGCAAAATGTTGGCCATTAAAAGAGAAGCATAATATTACGTTAAGTGTTGTAGATATGAGGATGCTCAGGTGGATGAGTGGCTTTACTCTTAGACATAAGATATGAAATGAGCATATGCGTAAAAAGGTTGGAGTAGCTTCAGTGGAAGAGATTAGAGAGAGTCTGTTAGACCGGTCCAGAGAGGACTGGTCCAACCGGCCCAATCCAGCGGGCCGACTTTCTTTTACCGAAGGAGAAGGCGGGCGGAACAGGGGGGGAGTTCGGCGGAAGCAGTAGGGAGGGGCTCGGTGGGGTCCACTTGAAATTCAAATTGTTTCTTGGAGCCAAAAGGAGGGGAAGTGAGGGTAATTAGGTCCTTTTATTTCTATTTTGAATTGTATGCATTAAGTAGGGAGTAAAGGGGGGAGGATTAGGGTTATGTGATTTTTGCTTTTGAAGTTTCTTGTTCTTCTTTGTTGGTCCGGGCTCTAGATCGAATTCTACAGATTGGGAGAGTGCGATCCTCCTCTCGAATAGAGGATCATTGTATCTTTGCTATTTTCCTTGCATCTACTAGTAAAATATAAGTCTTTTCTCCTATTTTCTCTCAGTTTTTCCCTGTTTTTCCCACTGTTTTGGCTGTTTTTTTCTGCCGTGGACAGCAGTTTGCGCGGAGAGTTATTGTGAAAGTGAATAGGAAATACTTGAAATCTTCAAGTATTTCCTATCAAATTGGTATCAGAGCAAGTCTTGGGACAAATCGTGGGCTGTTTTTGACCAATTTCAGCGGCTGAAATTGTTCCGACGAAGGAGAAAACTGTTGATTTTTTTTTTTTCAGATCTTGAGATCTTCTCCTAAATTGCAAGCCATAGGAGATGGCGGCTAAGAAGGTGGATGCTTTGGAGGAGAGGATTGAAGGAGAGATGAATCAAATCAAGGAGACCGTTGAGGAAAGAATGTCCTCCATGGAAGGAAAAGTGGCCGATCTACGGGATATGATGAAGAAGATGTTGGAGTTTCAAACCCAATCGGCGGCATCTGATGCAAAAGGGCCCGCAGCTATGAACGCCAACTCTGAAATCCATCGGGAGGAAGAGGAAGTGGAAATTGTGGAAGGGAGTAGGGGAAGACCTCATTTAGAGCCTTTCTAGAGGGAGGAGAGAGGAGGAAGGTATGGGGAAAGGCAAGGCTATGGAGGCGTGGAGCCAAGAGGTGCTGGTTGGGAGCATCGGGGTGGTTATCATGAGCGCCGGGATGCTGATTTTGAAGACCGGAGAGGGGATTTTGAAGAGGGATTGGGACAGGGGCGAGCAAGGGAAGATCGGGAAACATGGGGAGGCCCAGACACATGGGAGAGGGGAAACTATGGAGGATTAAGGGGGAATGGCGGAGATCGGAAGGTGAGGAAATTGAAAATGTCCATTTTTGAAGGGGATGATGCTTATGGGTGGATCTACAAAGTGGAGAGGTACTTTGCTGTTAACGGATTGACGGAGGAGGAGAAGTTATCGGCAGCGGGTTTGTGTCTGGAAGGGAAGGCACTCTCTTGGTACCAATGGAGAGATCAGAGGAGGCTTATCCGGAGCTGGGGAGAATTCATGGATAGTTTGTTAGAGCGTTTCCAAACCGATCGGGGAGGAGACTTCTACGAGCAGTTCTTTGTCCTAGTATAGGAGGGGTCTGTGGCAGACTATCGAGAGAGGTTTGAGCATCTGGCCAGCAGGGTGGAGCGTGTAATAGCAGCTTTGCTCATATCGTCCGGGCCGATTGGAAATCGTCCCGGGACGATCAGTTCAAATTTTGTTCCAGATTTTGTACAGAAGCTACAGGATGATTTTCCTGTAAGGATCGTCCGGGCCGATTGGAAATCGTCCCGGGACGATCAGAGCAATGCACAAGTCAGAGAATAAAGGTTTTTATCGTCCAAGGAAATTAATTATCGTCCTGAGAAATCGTCCCATGACGATGTGCTTTTGTTCAGATCGGCCAGGACGATCGTGCGATCGGCCGGTCCGATCTCAAGTGGATATAAGGGAATTCAGTCTTTTTGAAGAGAGAGAAAAATCAAAATAAAAATATCTAAAATTCTGAGGAGAGAGAAAAGAAAAGAGGAAAAGAGGAAAAGTTGATTTTTGGGCAACGCCGGTCCGTTTTCGTTCGTCAAGACGGTTCAAGAAAGTGGTGTACGCAAGGTAAGACACATTTCGCCTTTCTCAATTTTCAGAACGGTGAAGTTTGAACGATTATTCTGTCTGGATTTCGTTTTAGTTAGCGAATTTCGTCCGTATTTTCCGATTGGTTCAGTTTTTACCGCGTAACTTTTGGTATGTTTCTGAGGTGCCGAGTGTGCACGTTTTGATTATTTTCTGGAGAATTTTTACCGGATAGTTTTGATTCGGCGGTGTTTTATTTTGACTGTAATTTCTGATGAAATCTGAAATTATCTGGGCAGTAGAATAAAAGTCTTGTAATGTTGTTGTGCATATTCTGTGCTAATTTGGTAATTTGTGAAATTAGGAATTTTTGTGTAAATTCCGTATACTGTCGTTATGTTGCCGAATTTTCGTACGATTTTCTAAAATTGTCCGGATTTATTCTGAAATGATATGATATTTTTGTGTGCTATGAAAATGGAGTTATAAGGGGTCAGGATCCTGTGAGATCCTGTCTGTGTCAGGGAAATCTGAAAAATCTGACATGAGCTCTGAAATCTGAAAACAAGTTCTGTTCCGGATCCGATGATTTCTGGTGCTATAAGCACATCTGTTCTGATGCCATAAGCACAAAGGGAGGCATAAGGGGCCAGAATCCGAGAGATTCTGTCAGTGTCTGGGAAGGGAGGTATAAGGGGTCAGAATCCGTTAAGATTCTGTCAGGGTCAGGGAATCTGTTCTGTTAATCTGTTTTGTTAATCTGTTCTGTTAATCTGTTTTGTTAATCTGTTCTGTTAATCTGTTATGTTAATCTGTTATGTTAATCTGTTCTGTTAATCTGTTATGTTAATCTGTTCTGTTAATCTGTTATGTTAATCTGTTCTGTATTGTGATATGTTCTGAATTGATATGATTTCTGATTTCCGTACAATTTTGATACGATTCTGATATGATTCTGTTCTGTTCTGATTTGATCTGATCAGTATGATTCTATTTTGATTCGATATACGATTCTGTTGATCTGATTTCTGTACGGATTTAGTCTGATGTGTTTGATGTGGATTCTGAGGATTGTGATGGAGGTTTGATGTCTTGCTGAGCTGTTGTAGCTCATCCTTGTTTTCTGCGTGGTTTTCAGGTTCTGGAAAAGGGAAGGAAGTCTTGGACTAGAAGTTCAGAGTCTGATCAGTTATAGGTATTTTGGACTTTTGATTTTTGTACAGTCATGACTTTTCTGTTATGTTTTTCTTTCTGTCTGAAAGCCATGAGCTGTATTTGTATATGATTCTCTTTTTGAGGAAGAAAAAGATATATGATCTGTTCCGCTGCAATTGATGTTTATAGTTGCTCTGTGTGTCTGTTCTGTGTGTAAATGTTTGGAAGAAAGTTCTGAAACAAATTCCAAAGCCAGATCCTGGAATCAGTTCAGTCAGTTGAGTTTGTCCACGACCCGATGCGAGCGGGATCCGTTCCGGTCGGGTTGGGTCGTGACAGAGCGCTTGTCCGAGACGGTGCTGGAGGGAAATTTTATGAAGGGGTTAAAGGCCGAGGTGCGAGCAGCGGTGAAGGTCCTGATGCCCAGGGACCTAGGGGAGGCCATGAAGCTTGCCCAGTTGGTCGAAAATCAAAAGAACCTAGAGAAGGGAGCAAGGAGTAGTAGTAGTTCAGGAGGCACTTACAGGTGGACGACTACCCACCTAGCCAAAGGGAGCTTCCCCAGGAGGAATGAAAGAAGTTCCAAAGGAAAAAAGCAACATGAGGAGGAAATGGGGGACAGTTCAAGAGGCTCACTGACAAGAAAATGCAAGAGAAGAGAACGAACGGACTGTGTTTCCGATGTGATGAAAAATACATGCCGGGGCATAATTGCAAGGATCAAACTCTTCAAGTTCTCCTCGTTTGTGAAGACGAGGAAGACGAAGAGGGTGGGGGGAGCGAATCAGAGGTGGAGGAGGAAAAGATGCATCTGGATGTGGCAGAAGTCTCTCTCAACTCTGTAGTAGGATTCACTCCGAGTCACACTATGAAAGTGAAGGGAGAGATAGCTGGCCGTGGAGTCGTGGTGTTGATTGATAGTGGGGCAACCCACAATTTTATTTCCACCCAGATTGTGGAGTTGTTGGGGATGAAGTTAGTGGATACTGGAGGCTATGGGGTGATGATGGGCACTGGGAAGGTAGAAATGAGAAGAGGAATCTGCAAAGGAGTGGTGTTGAAAATCCAAGGCATACAAGTGAAGGAAGACTTCCTTCCTCTGGAATTGGGGAGTACGGATGTCATCCTAGGGATGAAGTTGTTGCAGACTTTGGGGGAAACCAAAATCAATTGGGGCACACTGCGGATGGAGTTGGTGAAGGGTGGAAGGAAAACAATGATTCAAGGGGATGCAGGGCTGACCAAGGCAGTGGTTTCTCTAAAATCCCTAATCAAGACAATTCAGGAGGAAGGGGAAGGCTACTTGGTGGAATTACACAGCTTAGAGGGAGAGAGTGGGGAGGAAGGGGGAGACATATCCCTCTCTGTGCAGTCGTTGATCCAGGAGTTCGGGGAGGTTTTTCAACCCCCTCTAGGGTTGCCACCACCCAGGGAGCCGGAGCACGCCATCACATTAAGAGAGGGAGTGTCGCCGGTCAGCGTGCGACCTTACTGTTACCCTCAGTTTCAGAAGGATGAAATAGAAAGGTTGATCAGAGAAATGCTGGAAGCAGGGATCATCAGGCCCAGCACCAGCCCGTTCTTTAGTCCTGCTCTATTGGTAAAGAAGAAGGATGACAGTTGGCGGTTTTGTATAGACTACTGCGCACTCAACAAGGAAACGGTACCAGATAAGTTCCCCATACCAGTGATTGACGAATTGTTGTATGAATTGAGTGGAACGGTGATTTTCAGCAAGATCGATCTGAAATCTGGATATCATCAGATTCGAATGAAGAAAGATTATGTGCCCAAGACCGCTTTTAGAACTCATGAGGGCCACTATGAGTTCTTGGTGATGTCCTTTGGCCTCACCAATGCTCCCGTCACTTTTCAGGCACTCATGAATACGATTTTCAAACAGTATATGAGGCGATTTGTTTTGGTATTCTTCGATGACATCTTAGTGTATAACAGAACAGAGGAAGAGCGCTAGGGGCACTTGAAGAAGGTGTTAGAGGTTCTCCAGGAGCACCAGCTGAGGGCTAACTTGAAGAAGTGCTGTTTCGCACAAGCTAGTGTGGAGTACTTGGGTCATGTGGTATCCAAGGAAGGGGTAGCACCAGATCAGTCCAAGATTGAAGCCATGCTTAAGTGGCCATTGCCCAAAATCTAAAGGAGCTGAGGGGATTCCTAGGGCTTACAGGGTAATACAGAAGATTTGTGAAGGGATACAGCACTATAGCTTGGCCACTCACTGAGCAGTTGAAGAAAGATGGATTCTTATGGGGGGAGGCAGCTACGACAGCTTTTGAGCAGTTGAAGAAAGCTATGACCACAGTTCCGGTCTTAGCTTTACCGGATTTTACTCAGGCCTTTATAGTGGAGACAGATGCATCAGGATACGGGCTAGGAGCAGTGTTGATGCAGAATCACAAGCCCATTGCTTATTTCAGCCAGGTGTTGACAGCCAAAGCCCGTCTGAAATCTGTATATGAGAGGGAGTTGATGGCAATTGTTTTGGCCATCCAAAAGTGGTGTCCTTACTTGGAAGGCATTTCATCGTCCGGACCGACCAACGGAGCCTGAAATATTTGCTGGAGCAGCGCATGGTGACAGAGGAGTATCAGAGGTGGATATCCAAACTGCTCGGGTATGATTTTGAGATTCAGTACAGACCCGGGGTAGAAAATAAGACAGCAGATGCCTTGTCAAGGTGCATGGGTGAGCTGCAAACAGTGGCTGTGTCAGTCCCAATGATGCTAGACTGGGAAGCCATAAAGAGGAGAGTGCTAAAGATGAGGAATTAAGCAAGATCAGAACTGATTTAGTGAAGGAAGAGGGAGGCCATCCAGGGTACTCATTGGAGGGGGAGAGATTGTTATATCAGGGGAGGTTTGTGTTGCCCAGAACGTCAGTACACATCCCATAATTGCTCCAGGAGTTCCATGAAACTGCAGTGAGAGGTCATTCAGGAGTGCTAAAGACCTATAGGAGACTAGCGGCAGAGCTGTACTAGAAAGGTATGCACAGAGATGTAGAAGAGATGGTATCCAGGTGCGAGATCTGACAAAGAAATAAGTATCTAGCTATGTCACCAGGAGGGTTACTGTAGCCCTTGGCATTACCAGGACGAGTCTGGGAGGAGATATCTATGGACTTCATCGATGGGCTACCCCGCTCTGAGGGATTCACTGTGATTTTGGTGGTAGTGGATAGATTGAGCAAATATGCTCACTTTATTCCTCTATGCCATCCATACACCGCGGCGACAGTAGCATCAGTCTTCATCAGGGAGATAGTCAGACTACACGGAGTGCCAGAGGCGATAGTATCAGACAGAGATAAAGTGTTCCTCAGCCATTTCTGGAAGGAATTGTTCAGACTGCAGGGGACAGTGTTAAAGAGGAGTACGGCGTACCACTCACAAATTGATGGCCAAATAGAAGTAGTCAATAGGAGCCTGGAAACTTATCTGAGAAGCTTCGCATCGGAAACACCCAAGCTATGGGCTAAATGGCTATCACGGGCCGAGTACTAGTACAACACCTCTTTTCATTCAGCCTCTCAGATGACCCCATTTAAGGTGTTGTACGGAAGGGATCCGCCCCACTTGGTGCATTTTGGGAGTAGCAGCACACTCGTGTCTTCGGTAGAGGAGTATTTGGAGGAGAGGGATAAGACACTGGAAGAGTTAAAAAGACATTTGTTGCGGGCTCAACAGATTATGAAGAAACAAGCTGACGGGCATCAGAAGGATATTTAGTTTGAGGTGGGCGAGAAGGTATTTTTGAAACTCCGCCCATATCGACAGAAAACGATCGCCAACCGGAGGAATGAGAAGCTTGCTCCAAGGTACTTCGGTCCTTATGAAGTACTGGAGAAAATTGGAGCCGTGACATATCGTCTGAAGTTACCACCGACAGCGACGATCCATCCAGTTTTCCATGTATCCCAGCTAAGGAGAGTCATTGGAAATTATGCTACCAGTTCTGAGTTACCAGGGACATTAACAGATGAAATGGAAATAATATTGGAACCTTTGGAGCTCAGCGAGGTTCGCCAGAAAACAGATGGAGCCACAGAAGTCATGATCAAATGGAAGAACCTCCCTGACTACGAGGCCACGTGGGAGCCATACGAGCGGATGAAGCAACAGTTTCCTGACTTCCACCTTGAGGACAAGGTGGTTCTTTGGGAGGGCGGTAATGTTAGACCGGTCCAGAGAGGACCGGTCCAGCCGGCCCAATCCAGCGGGCCGGCTTTCTTTTACTGAAGGAGAAGGCGGGCGGAACAGGGGGGGAGTTCGGCGGAAGCAGCAGGGAGGGGCTCGGTGGGGTCCACTTGAAATTCAAGTTGTTTCTTGGAGCAAAAAGGAGGGGAAGTGAGGGTAATTAGGTCCTTTTATTTCTATTTTGAATTGTATGCATTAAGTAGGGAGTAAAGGGGGGAGGATTAGGGTTATGTGATTTTTGCTTTTGAAGTTTCTTGTTATTCTTTGTTGGTCCGGGCTCTAGATCGAATTCTACAGATTGGGAGAGTACGATCCTCCTCTCGAATAGAGGATCATTGTATCTTTGCTATTTTCCTTGCATCTACTAGTAAAATATAAGTCTTTTCTCCTATTTTCTCTCAGTTTTTCCCTGTTTTTCCCACTGTTTTGGCTGTTTTTTTCTGCCGTGGACAGCAGTTTGCGCGGAGAGTTATTGTGAAAGTGAATAGGAAATACTTGAAATCAAGTATTTCCTATCAGAGTCTCCTTAGATGGTTTGGTCACATAAATCGGTGGCCTTCCGATGACCTGGTTAGGAAAGTAGATGTATTAGATTTAACTTATGTTAAAAACGGTAGATGTAGACCTAAAAAGACTTGGTTAGAAAATATTAGAAATGACCTTTCAGTATTAGATTTAAATGAGAATTTAACTTTTAATAGGGGCACAATGGAGAAAAAAAGATTCATGTAGTCGACCCCATGTAGTGGGATGAAGATTTGATGTTGTTGTTGTTTGGTTATGGCTTGGGAAATATAGCAAAACCCTGGTGAAAATAAGAGGGTGGGGACGTGGCATACTTCTTTGTGGGAAAAATCTAGAATGGTCGCGACTTAAACTGGAGTGGATGTGGTAAACCTTTTTTGTGAAAAATCTAGAATGGTTATAACTTAAAATTTTAGTACACAAAGTCGTGGAGAATAAAGAGCCAAATGACCATATTGGACAGACTTGGTGTAGTGTCATTGGAAGATCTGATATGCTATGAATGGAATATTTAATGCAGAAGCACCGTTAAGGCATGGGTATAAGATTAGTATGAAAAGGTTTGGTAGGAAAATGGGAGGGCAAAGCTTGAATGGTGAATTACTTTGAATTCATAAATGTGATGGAGCAGGGAAGAGAAAATAGCTGAACTTTATATTAATTATTGGAGTGATCCAAATAGACAGCTTGGATCAAGCGAAAACTGAGAATAGGCCTTAAGAATAATTTTATTCACTGGTTTGAGCCTAAGCTACCTGCAATGGAGAATTGTGGAACTGAAACAAAGATCTAGGTGGGTTTTGAATTTGCTTACAGTGATAAATTTGTTTCTATTTGGGCTTTTTTTCCCTTGTAGGTTTTTCTCTTTTTTATTAGAATAGAGAGAGAGAGAGAGAGAGAGAGAGAGAGAGAGAGAGAGAGAGAGAGAGAGAGAGAGAGAGAGAGAGAGAAGGATCAAAATGGTCACTCAACTCTTTGTGAGAGACCAAAATGGTCTCCAACTCTTCTGAGGAATCAATTTGATCTCTCAATTCCTTAAAAAAGGGGCATTTTTGGTCCTAACATTAAATTTTGGTATTAATTCAAGGTGTGTTTTGATCATTTTTTAATTAAATAATTTATTAAATATAATTTTTAAGTAATAGTATTTTTTTTTAAATTACTAAACATTTCTTTAATAAAAAATTAGTCATAATTCTAGTCTATAACTATCCTAAATTAAAACTATAATTATTAATACTTTTTAAAATTAAAGCTAGAATTATTAATAAATTTTTTATTAAAGAAATGTTTAATAAAACTTTTTTTAAAAATTTACTATTACTTAAAAATTACATTTAATTAAAAATGACTAAAATACCCTTTGATTTAGCACCATTAATTCTAAAATTTGATGTTAGGACCAAAAATGCCTCTTTTTAATAGTTTGAGGGACCAAATTGGTCTCTCAAAAGAGTTGGGGACTATTTTGGTCCCTCACAAAGAGTTGAGGGATCATTTTGCTCCTTTTATCTCTCTCACTATATATTTTATGTCATGCTAGTTGATTAGGTTTGTAAGGGAAAACAATTCACTTCCATCAACTCTCCTGCCTGTTATCCAATTTATATTGATCAGCTTAACGATTTAGTTTGTATGCTTAACTCCCTAACTTCTGTTTTATCAAATTGTCAGAAGGTGAGAGCCATATTTCCGGATGCTGGTGCTGCTGCACTTCTGAAATATCAGTGGGGAGATGCAAACTTTGGATTTGCAAGGTTTGCACTTTCCAGCTTTTTTTATTTAAAATAAATCATTTTAGGTCTTTGTTTATAGAATAGTTCAATTTATTTGGCTTAATCTTTTTCTTGTTTCTCTTTTTCCATGGAAATGTCAATATTATTCCCACCACCATCAATAAGCTTAAACAGAACAAGAATTATTTGTACATCAAGGCAATGTGATTTCATCATTTTATAGTGAGCATTGAATATGTAGTTTATTCATAGTCTCTACCATCTGTACTATGCAAGTTTTTCTGTTTTTATTTTTAGATTTAATCCAAATTTGCCGTCTTTGTTTTTCTTCGCTTAACAGTTTCTCTTTTCCTGGCTCACAGTTACATTCCAACACCAATATTTCTATATTCTTTTACAGCTTAAGTGATCGGAGGCCTGTAGAAAAAGATGATGAAGTTGTAGTTATGCTAGTTCCGGATTATCAGATGCTAGAATATGTGGAACGCATAGCATCTCAGCTATCAGATGACCCAGTATGTGAATCTATTGAAATCACTGGTACAACATGTTTTCTTTTTTTGTTTCATTTCTATTGCTTTTGTGTAATGATACATGCATCATGTAAGATATGTAAAATGATTGGAGTATTCCCTTTTTGACATCTATTCTTATAGATATATGTTCTTCCAGCATTCCCAGATTTAGAGGTTATTTTAGTCTTTTTAGATCAACCACTTGATTTTACAACTTAAGTGTATGCATGGTCAGCTAGCATTAATATAGCCATCTTAATATAGTATTTCTTTTCCAAGATTCATTCTTTATATTTATGAGCCATGCATAAGTTTTTCTAGATCAAATGTTTGATTAAGGAGCCCATAACATATTCGTGATCAGTAGCTTTAATATGAACTTCTTAATAGATCAATTCTTCTCCAAGATTCATTTTTAAAAATTCAAATCGTTTCTTAAGATTTATTCTTTTAATTTGCTAAATTCAGAAGCACGCCCTTTTAATTGTGGTAGTGGTTCACACATTCCAGGAATGTAAAGAAAGTCATGATGAAATGTTATTTGTTGTTGACAACCGCAAGATGTGCTGTTGTTAATGAATGATTAGTAATGTCAGTAAAAAGCTGTTACCGGCAGTTTTGTTTAGCAAGGAAATTTTAATTTTGGAATTTCAAAGGTGAAATACAAGCAATGCCACCGCCGCTTCAGACTTTTCTTGCATGAGTACTTTTCAACAAAGGATGTAGTTTTCTGTTCCAAACTTTTTGCTTGAGAATTGTAATTATCATAAGGAAGCTAAAAGTCTTGCGAAGAGAGTTGTCAACATGATAAAGGAAGCTAGTACTAAGGAATGATAAAGAGATGTAGACAAAAAAATCTAAGAGATTAGAGATTTTGATTAAATATTATCCATTAAGAAGTGTGGCCATAAGATCTTTCTTAAAATGAAGTCAAGAAGGAAAAATGAAAATGTTCATTTGTGAAATTATTAAATGAGAATTTTAAGAAAGAAATTTTTTGAAAGGTCATAATGAAAATGATAATAAAATATATTGTAGACTGACAAAAAAAAAGTGAATTCAAGTTGGATGGTCGAAGTGGATGAGTACATCGGGCCTGTTGTGTGATAGAAAAGTATCCCTCAAACTTTCGAGAAAATTATATAAGATGGTGGTGAGACTTGCAATATTTTATTGCGTAGAATGTTAGTCATTAAAAGAGAAACATACAATTAAGTGTAGAGATGAGGATGCTCAGGTGGATGAATGGCTTTACTCCTAGAGATAGAATGCGAAATAGGTGTATAGGAGTAGCTCCAGTGGTAGATAAGATTAGAGAGAGTCGCCTTAGATGTTACGGTCGAATAAGACGTTTGTCTTTTGATGACCCAGTTAGGAGAGTAGATGCATTAGATTTGACCTATGTTAAGAGAGGTAGAGGTAGACCTAAAAAGACTTGGTTAAAAGATATTAGAAATGATTTTTTTCTTAAATTTAAACGAGAATTTGACTCTTAATAGGATAGGATACCATGGAGAAAAAATTATTCATATAGCTGACCCCACGTAAAATTATTCATATAGCTGACCCCACGTAAAATTGTTCATATAGCTGACCCCACGTAGTAGGATAAAGGCTTGATGATGTTGTTGTTGTACTGGTAAAAAAAGTGAACTTAACTTTGAAGAAAATATTTACATGAGTGGAATGTTAATAATGGTACTAAAGTATGTTGGTCAATTGATGTCTAATGAAAATTTGAAGGTTAAGAGGATCTCAAATAGTTGAAGAAATATTTTGATATGATTATTCTTGAACTAATCAGTTTTTCAAGATCATGATAATTACAGAGGAATTAGTCTTATGAATTATAAATAAAGCGGTAGAAAAGGGTAATGGAACATTAAATTTAAAACGTTGAACCCATTGCAAACAAATAATTTAGTTTCATGCCAACAAGATCTAGTGTGGAGGCGATTTTAATGCTTAATGAAAGAAATCTAATTAGTAAAGAAAGATCTTGAGATTATTTTTTCTGATCTTAATGGCTGATGAGGCATCTGATATAGTACCAAAAGAAATCACATGGTGTACATCTAGAATAAAAAGGTTTGCATACAAGTTATGTTTGAAAATTTCTAAGATATGTATGGATTATTGTTAGAAATATAAAGGATCGTGAAGTTATCAAAGAACTTCTATTCTTGGTAGGTTTAATTCCAGGATTAACATTAACTTTATATTTTTAGAATGATGGTAGAGATGCTTACAAAGTATATTTAAAGTGAAATATTTTGATGTATATTTTGTGCAGATGGCATGTACCTACTTGTTGAGGTCTCTGACGAATAAGTGAAAATTTTGAACAAGTAAGATAATGTTTAAATGATGAAGGGATCATGATTACTTTAATGAAGACTCATCACATTATATGTGATATTGTGTAGGATTAGAAAAGAGAGTTTTTGATTTCTTGCATTTCTTAATTAATTGCAAGAGGCGATAAAAGAAGAGGTGGAAAAGTTGAGCATAAGAAAATAGGAAAATGAAAGACAATGCAATAGGAAACACGAGAGAGGGTTTTTAGGAGGATATAAGACAAATGAGTGGGATATTATTTTGAGGGTAACTGAAGTTAGGCGAGCATGAAAAGATGTAAGGTGTGAAAACCATTGAAAGAAAGAAGCGGGCTCAGGAAAACAATAAGAAGCAGAGAATGTGGGAGGATAATAAAGGAGTAGAAAAGATGGGATAGAGACGAGAGAGAGATATGTTAGAGGATGATATGATATGACAATCTACTCAATATCGTGAACTAGTGTTGACACTTATGGAATAGTTGGAATTGGTGTTGCTGGTGGGGATGTGAAAACTCCACTTGTAGAAATGCATCTAGAAAATTTTGGAAGCTCAAAAGTGCTCTCTATGGTATTAAATATTCAACATTGAAGGTAAGAATAATGTGTGTTCAAACAAATCAATATTAATAATATATGCATTTGTTTCAAGCTTTCCAACTATTTTGTTTGGGCTTGAGGCTTAGACAAAGTTTTTAAAGGAATTACACATTTGAGTTTGAATATTGTGAATTGAAAATGCTGGTTTGCTTCTTGGATGTGGTCACGAGTAGGTGTGACATTCTTTACATGCAATAAGTGAAGGGAAGAAAATAGAAAATTCCTTCTTTAGAGTTTTAAACTATCAATTTCAGTATGAATGTTATTGTTTGATGTAGGTTATAGTAGGGCAGATTCTTCAAATGTTGTGCTTAAGCAATTTTGAGTATGAGGTGAATCAAAGGAAGAAAAGAGCCAATTGCAAATAATTGTAATTTTGCAATTTTATTTTGCTTAGGCACAAGTTGAACCTTAGAGTTTGGTTTATAGGGATTTGTTTGGGAATTTTGTCAAGTGAGTTGATAGGGAATACCTTTAATGGTCTTTTTCTTATATTTGAAAATAAATGTATTATCATGATTGTAATGAATAACATCTATATCCCATAGCAATGTTTTTCTAAATAAAATATGACCCATGTTCAAGGCAAATCATGACATCAAATTTTTTCTCCTTAATTAGTTAACATTACAGAAACAAGACATTTGGTAGTAGCAGGTAACTATATATGATTAATCCAACTAACTTGGAAATGGTGGATGGGGTTTAGTTTCAAGTTTAACCCTGATTAAAGTATGAGTTAGGATAACATTCATGGCACCCTATCATCAATATTAGCTGACATTCTCTATCATTAAAGGTGGTATATATATTAAAGATATTTCATTTTCTCCCATCTTTAGAGTCATGATTAGTCATAGATGAACATCTCATAGTACCTAAGTGAGTTCCGTCTTCATGTTGAACTTTCTTGTTTAATATAGGTGATATTTATAACTAATTTAAAATCGTTGTTCTCAGGGTCTTTAGATTCCCAAAGTAATAAAAGTTGAGCATTGCATTCATTTTGCATATGACACTTTTTTGACATTTAAAATAAATAGTTTTTCTGGGATTCTTATTACTATTGTCATTATGGGTTCTATGGGTGGGAGCATTAGAAGATGTTGGAGGACTAGTAGTAGACTGCTGAGTGGTTAAGAAAGTGAAAGGCTCCCTAGGTTTGGAAGTGGGAAATTTTTTCTTTTGTATTTGAATAAAGAAAACTAATCATCATGTGGGAAAAAGTAGCTAATGATATTCATAATATTGCAAAGGATGTGTTTGGAGTATCAAAAGAAAAAAAAGCTCATAATATTAAAAATAGTTGGTGGTGGAATCAAAATGTGCAAGAAAAGATAAAAATAAGAAGCTTCATTATAAAAATTAGTTAGATGTTAAAACTTGAAAAATTGAGAAATATATAAAAAGGTCTTATGGAGTCTAAGAAAATAATATGATGCAAAGAACTTTGCTTTTAATGATTTATATAATAGATTAAATATTAAGAAGGATGAAAAATGTATGTATAAGTTAGCCAAGCAAAGAGATAGGAGAAGGATTTAGTTAAAGTGAAGTGAATAAGTATGAAGATCAAAAAGTGCTTTTATTAGAAGAGAATATTCAACAAAGGTGGATGAGATATTTTGATAAGCTTTTCAATGAAGATTATGTGAGAATACGACTGACTTTAGTGACCTTAGCACCCTAAGTGAAAATAGAGATTTTTTTTATCGATTTTAGTAAAATTGAAGTTAGAGAGGCTTTAAAGAAAATGAGGTGTGGAAATGCTATTGAACCTGATGATATTCCAATAGAGATGTTGAAATGCTTAGGAGATGAAGGGGTTTCTTGGCTTATGAAACTTTTCAATATTTTATTGAAGACTAAAAAGATGCTAGATGAGTGGAGTGTGTTGATTCCTATTTTTAAGTATAAATGTGATGCATAAGAGTGTGCGAATTATAGAGGATTTAAGTTAATGTGTCATATTTTAAAACTTTGGAAGAGAGTTACTGAGCATATGCTACGACTTGATACTAATGTTTCTCAAAATCAATTTGGATTCATGCCGAGTAAGTCTACTATGGAAGCTATACTTTTATTGAGAGGTTTGATGGAGAAGTATAAGGAGAATAAGGAGGATCTACATATGATATTTATTTATTTAAAGAAAGCTTACGATAAAATTCCAAGAAAAGTACTATGGAGAGTTTTTGAAAAGAAAGAGGTTAATAATGCTTATACTCAAGTCATTAAGGATATGTATGCAGTAGCTGTTACTTGTGTTCAAATACAAGGATGTTGGACCAAATATTTTCCCATTTCAATTGGATTACATCAAGGATCAACTTTAAGCCCATATCTTTTTTACTTAGTCGTGGATGTTCTTAGTAGACATTTGCGGGAGGATGTACTTAGTGTATGTTTTTTGCTGGTGATATTCTTCTTATTGATACGACTAGAGAGGGAATTGAAGGTAAACTTGAATTATGGAGGTTAACCTAAGAGTCTAAAGGTTTTCGTTTGAATAGATCTAAAATCGAATACATGGAGTGTAATTTTAATAGTACTAGATCTAATGGGGAGATTGTGACTTTGAGCAATCAAGTCATTAATAAGAATACACATTTTAGATATCTCAGGTCTATTGTTCAGAGTGCTGGTGAAATAGATGAAGATTTTATTAGTAGAATTCAAGTTAGATGGATGAAGTGGAGGAATGCATTGGGCTTGTTGTATGATAGAAATCACTCATCAAACTTAAGGGAAAATCCTATGAGATGATGGTGAGGCCTTCAATGCTTTATGGCGTAGAATGTTGGCCATTAAAAGAGAAGCTTATAATTAAGTTATGTGTTGCAGAGATGAAAATACTAAGGTGGATGAGTGTGCTAGATTAAATGCGAAACGAACATATATGTGAAAAAATTGGCATAGCTCCAATGGCAGATAAGATTAGAGAATTGCTTTAGATGGTTTGGTCATATAAAACTTAGGCCTTCTGATGACCTCGTTAGGAGAATAGATGTATTAGATTTGACTTATGCTAAGAGAGGTAGAGGTAGACCTAAAAAGACTTGGTTGAAAAATATTAGAAATGACATTTGTTTATTAGATTTAAATAAGAAATTAACTCTTAACATGACAATGAAGAAAAAAATGTTCATGTAGCTGACCCCATGTAGTGGGATAAATGCTTTATGTTGTCGTTGTTGTTGTTGTAGTATTTGAATAAACAAAACATAATAAAATGCATATAAGGGTCTACGAGTCTTTTAATTCAATCTCATTTCAATACCCAAGTTTAATTATAAATTTATTAATTATTTGCGAAACATTATTTAGTTCGTTTGATTTGGCAATTAGATATTGAAAGTGTTTTAGTATTTAGTGGATTGCAAGTTTATTGCCTCAAATTTAGTAATTGTCATTGTAATTTTTTATCATGGCGTCTTAGGCAATATTTATTTCTTGATATTTTTTTCATCTCTTCCCAGGTTAATGTTGTTCAATCATTTCTTCTCTTTTTAGCCAAACTAGTATTCCTTTAAGTTTTATTTTGTCTAACTAGTTTCATTTTAGCAAAATTATCTCTTTAATAATCATTCTTGTTATACTTTAATAATTCATCAATTTGTGTGAGCTAATCTAGAAATTTAATTAGGTCATGCACGCCGGCAAAGGTTGATGCTTCAATTTTAGACCTCTGTATAATACCCAAAGTAAAAAAAAAAAAACTTATATACCTTGTATATGTCGAGGAAATCCAGAAAATCAACGGCAATCCTATTGAATTCGATGCCGTCTACGTCGTTCTCAGGAAATTTATGCAAATCTCGCGATTCCTTTAGGTAGCCTCAACCTTCGGCCTCCACTTGCGTCAATAAAATGAAGAGGGAGGGGCTTCTTTTCTTCACTTCTTCCATACGTAGAACTCCCGCTGCTGCTTTCTCTCTCGCTCTCCAACCGAGCTTTCCCGCATACAAGCTGTCGGAGACCTCTCCAAGCGGCAACCCCTCAACCCTTAACCGGTCCTTACTTGTAGCCACAGAGACTGAATCTACTGCTATCATTGTTGAAACCTCCTGCAACTAATCGCAAACCCCAAATCCTCTCTACTACCCTCAAGCCAATCTCCCCAGATTCTCCATCCAAATCCACCGAAGCCTCCTAGAGCCAAGGCCGGCACTTCCGTCCACTGCTTCCCGTCCAAACCCACACCCGTTCGGCCTCAAACTCCAACCCCATCCCGACATCTACCTGATGCGCTCATGCAGCGTGAAGGGGAAGACTGCCTTTTGGTTTTTTCCCCTGAACAGTGGAGACGCCAGGAAGTTGTCGAAATTTGGACTGAAAATACAAAGATTTGGACTTGAACTTGATTGAATAAAGAAGGATTTAAGTGAACTCAAACTTGAAGTGGACATGAACATGTAACGTACACAATAATCTACTTATGAGTGACCACAACTCATGACTAAGAGCTGAGATAGAGTTACATTGCATCGATTGTGTTTTGTTGTGAAGAGTTCTATTTTTGAGATTCTAAATATTGCTGGTGGAAGAATTGGAGATCCTTAACTGTATTGTGGAATAATTGAAATTCATTCCAAATAAGGAGATGATGAATGTGAAATCCATCTCAGATGAGGGTAATGAATGGCAAATCTATCTCGTGGAAGAAGATATGAAAAGGATTTTTTTTTTTTTTGGAAAAGATTCAGAAGGGTAACTAGCAAGGGCTATGGTATGGACTTGTGTTGGCTCGATTATTGTCGGCTTTGGCAGTTAATCAACAAAGTGTTTTGGAATTTCTTATGAGTTCCACGATCATCTATTAAGGAAAAGCTGTTGCGGACTGCTCATGCGCTACTGTCGACTCTCGAACATGGCAACAAACTTACTTGATTGCTTTTACAAGATTAGATTATGTATATCACTCCTTTGCACATGCCAAAAGAAAAGGAATGGAAGCTGTCACATAATAAGATAGAATATGCTACCAAAGGTTTGCTTTCTGGGACCAATGAGCTTTGTATTGGAGTTGTAAAGGCAAAAATCGGCTTATACCGATTTAAAAGATAATCTCTTGGCCCTGCGGAATTGCCTTCTTGATGCTAGCCTGGCCTTGTCTTCTTTTATTAGTGTTTCAATAGGGCACACTGCTTTAACTTCTAAAAGTGAATCCATGCTTGAAGAGATTTCATGCGGTGATATGATGCTCTCAATGGATAAGACGACCTGCTTACAACGATCAACAATAATCAAGGATACAAGTGCATCAATTTCTTATGAAAATTGAAAGTCAAAGTATAATGCATGTCACAAATTGTCTTGGAATTAATAAGGAGGGGCTATGACATATATAATAGTCTTGTGAACAATAGTAAGGAAGTCAATATGTAAGTAAATGCACTCAAACTTGCAAAATGTATGAACTCTTGCAAGCCACTTTAGAAGACGCTTCATTCATGTAATAACCCTGTCTACAAGAGACAATAATGAAGGTATTGCTAATGTGATAGATCCTCTAGGGACACAAATATGTGACATATCCTTTATGAGCAATGATAGAAGATTGTAGTGAATGTGAATATCCATTCACAATAATGGAAGGCTTGCTATGTGCATAGCAACGCACCTACAAGTGTTAGTCAGCAGTAGGTAATAGGTGTTACAACACACCTACGATAGGGGTGTCAATTCGGGTCAACGGGTCGGGTTCGGGTCAAACCCGAAACTGACCCGGCACTGTTCGGGTCAACCCGAACCCGACCCGTTTTTAAAAACGGGTCAGGTTTCCGGACCCGAACCCGACCCGATTCGGGTCCGGGTCAACCCGACCCGACACGAATGACACGGAATCGACCCAAAATTGCTAGTTTTCGGGTCAAAAATCGGGTCAATCTTCGTTTTTCGGGTCAAAATCGGGTCAAAAACGGGTCAAACTCAGATTTTCGGGTCAAATATGAGTTTTCGTGTCACTTTCGGATCACTTTCGGGTCAATTTCGTGTTTCCGTGTCAACCCGAATCCGACCAGATTTTTAAAACGGGTTGATTTCTTCAACCCGAACCCGACCCGTTTCGGGTTTGGGTTGACCCGAACCCGGATTTTTTCGGGTCGGGTTCGGGTCGTGTTTCGTGTCGTGTCAAAAATTGACACCCCTAACCTACGATCAATCACTGTTCATTAGTCAACAAATACATTGAGCTTCTACAAGCCAAAAATGAAAAATATATAGCAGATGCAAGCGCCTATAGGCCCCTGATTTCGACATATAGGGCATCAGTAAGAACACAATCATCCAAGGTTGAAAAAATTGATTCTTTATTTAAGCCAACAACATAAAATAATGATGTTGATATAACCTAAGAGTTGCATATCGATCTCTATACAAGCTATGGGAAGAGAAAGCCTGAGCAAATCATTATTTTCAAAGATGGAGTGAGTCTCAGCCCAACCAAGTTCTGAACATTGAGTTGGATAAAATTATTGAGATTTGCAAGCTCCTTGATGAATGGTCATGCATTTATCGTACCACCTATGCAATTATCAAAGCTCTATGACCGACATAAGTTTCTGCGGGCTGCTGTAGGAGACCTGTTATATGTCCAAAATGTCCTTGCACATGCACCATAATTTTTATATAAATATGTACACTAAAGGGGTATATATACATAGCCGCATGGGCTACGACAAGCGTGTTATTGTGATACATGTGATGTTTAGGGATGTTACGCGGATCCATAAATGAACGTAATTCGAGCCCGATCATTCTATATGAATAGATAGGAGTCGACACGGCTCAAATTATCAAACAAATATACGGTCAATTTGTCGACTAAAATGTTTGTTTTATACGTTCATATAAGGCCTTCAAAACCTATGAATAGAGAAATTCATTAATAAAACATAAAGCCTACGAAACCCGATGATCTGTCAATAGCTCGACGGAGTCGACAAGGTTCAATCCATAAATGGAAATGACCCCGTAAATACCCCGATGATGGCCGTGTTGATAGAAAATATCAACCAGAGGGGTTAATTCTAAATATTCAAATACCTTCCAAACTCCACCCAAATACGCATAAAATTCAAAATCTCCAAAAATCCTAAACTCCAGATATTTAAATTGAAATCAACCATTAATCACTTAAAGTAAAATTCATTCACCCTTTGTAACAGTTTGTTGAGGTCGATAAATTAAAATTTACTTCAGTTCACATAGAGCTAATGCCTAGTCGAAATTATCACTAGGATTCATTATCAAATAATCTCCTGTCAGTAAGACGTGGTACGTGTCCTCTAATCGACGGTTTTTCCACCAAATGACACCACAGGATAAACAGTTTTGACTCAGGGCCCTCTGAATCAAGTGGTTTTGCCGCCAAATGACACCACGAGATAACGGTTATGGCCAGAGCCAATATGTTCCTTAGTAGCATCAAATATTTGAGATATGAATCAATAAGATATAATCGATAGGGCACAAAGCCCTCTGTTAATTAAAGTGGATTCAAATTTGTACCCTTAGACAAATATTCACCCCAGATATACTAGGTACCTGTGGGCTCCGAAAATTCAGCCTCGGCCTCCGCCCGCTTTTCTTATTCGGCGAGGGAGTTTTAACGGACTAAGTTCCGAGGTAAATTTTGGAAGGCAGATGAGTTTGTAGATAAGACACTACCCAGAGATTTCGCCTTCATTTGGTGAGGACTTTATGATCTGAGTTCTGGTTTCCTATAGGCGCAAGCCCCTATAGTTAATTACCCCTCCCGATCACGAGAGAGAACTTTCGATTAAGGCTAGTCGTCAATCAGATACGTAGAATATACGTGTTATCTGGCATATAGTAGCAGTATGAATTTGGATTTGGAATTGGATTTGGATTTGGGAATTTAGGGTTGAAATATTTAGGAAGTTTGGAAAATTTGGAGATTTCATATTTAAAATAGAAATTACACCATCTTACACTTAAAGCGGATGGTGGGGGAATGGATGATAGACCCGATCAAGATCCCATGGTTCCGTCGTCCCGGGCCATCGTGGTCCCTGGTCTACTTAGTCAGAGGAGGTAGTCGACCCAACCTGACAGAAGGATCCTTGTCGGCAGCCATGGGTTGCTTCGTCCAAGGGGACCTTGTAGACTGGGGTTGAATATTTGTCTAAGGGGACAAATTTGAATCCACCTTAGCTAACAGAGGGCTTTGTGCCCTATCGATCATATCCTATTGATTCATATCTCAAGGATTTTATGTCAATAAGGAACGTAAGGGCGCTGGCCATAACCGACATTTGTGGTGCCATTTGGCGGCAAAACCACTCGGTTCAGAGGGCCCCGGGTCATAACCGTTTACCTGCAGTGCCATTTGGCGGCGAAACTGCCGGTTAGAGGACACGTACCACGTCCTTACTGGCAAGAGATTGTTTGAGAATGGATCCTAGTGATATTTTCGACTAGGCATTTGGCTCTTTGTGAGCTAGAGTTAATTTCAATTTGTCCGCCTCGGCAAACTGTTGCGGAGGATGGATGGATTTCAATTTTAAATATTTTTAGGATTTTTGGGATTTTGAGATTTTTGTGGAGTTTTTTAGGATTTTGGGTTTTTGGATGGAATTTGAAAGTATTTGTGATGGACTTTAGGAGATAATTGAAAATATTTAGGAACCCCTCCGATTGAGATCTGCATTCAACACGGCCATCATCGGGGTGTTTGGGGTCATTTCCATTTTAAGCTTGAACCTTATCGACTCTGTCTGGCTATCGACAGAGGATCGTGTTTCGTATAGACTTCGTGCCTTTATCAGTGAATTCTCTTGATTATAGGCCTTGAAGACCTAATATAAATGGATTAAAATAAATACACCAGTTGACACAACCGTGTATTTATTTGAAGGTTCGAACCTTGTCAACTCCTATTGATCCATATAGGAGGATCGAGTTTAAACTCGAATTCACTTATTGACCCGCGCAGCATCCCTAGACGTCACGTGTGTACCAAGTGCCCATGCGGGTTCTTGATTGCTTTTACCCCTTTTAGTGTACATATGTGTATACAATTATAGTGCACGTGCAGGGGTATTCTTGGAATAGACGCCTTCTGTCTGCTTATACGGAGGTTGCAGATCCGGTGGCGTGGCGTAGCAGCTTCTGGATAGAATTGTTCGCTGCTTCGTACAGGTAGACTGTCGTGCACTATTTGTTGATTTTTGTAGGCAGGTCATAGTGCACTAACTAATCTCCTGCCTTGGTCTGTAGGAGCTCGTATTTGCTGAAAGCCTTATGTATTTGCTCATAGATATCCCTTAATGTTTATACCAGATCTCTTATAGCTTCTTCAATTGCACTGGACTGATATATTTGTTTGCTATTGAATGGTAGTTGATTATAAGAATGTTGCAATACTCACAACCCGCCACTGATTGACACTTGTAAGTGTATCAATATGCATATAACAAATCTTCCTTTATTGTCAATGGGTATTTGCATTTGTTATTATTACATTGCTTCCATATGCTTGTGTTTTGATATTGGCCACATAATATCTCCATATTCATCAAATTCACTAGATTATCGTGCTCATAGGATGACTTGCATTTTTGATTTGTTGTGTATCATCCGGTATTTGTTTGCAATGAATCAGTGTACTTGCTCAATATTGGAAAGTGATTGATTGTAAAGGTGTTATGACATTATGCTATAGGCATGTTAGCTTCACTTGTAGTGGTTCTTCCTTGTACATTGACTGATGAATGATCAAATTTGTCATCAAATTCTTTATGCACGTTGCCCAATGGTCTGTCGCATTTATTTGCAATGAGTTGTATCACTCGTAGTAATAAGTTGCATATGCTACAATATTCCTTTCCATAAGTGTGAGTGTTGCATATTGATAAATATCATTCATAGGTGACTGTGGTTTGTTGATATTTGCATTACATTTATCGTGATAGCTCTTGGTAGATTTATGTGGAGATTTTATGTCACTGATCAAAAAGTCTTTAAACAAACTGTAGCAGAGACTTTATCCAATACATATTTTTGTAGTCAATGTCATTGTCTCAAATCAAACAATGGCAAGAATTTCCTTTATTGTGTTGGAAGATTTGCATAATCATCTGCTTTTGTAGTTTTGCATTCTCCTTAGTTTTTCTTTGATCAATGCTTACTAGTGGTTCATATGTCTTGTTTGAATCCACAAATCTTGTCCAAGTCTAAGTCCATGTCCGACGAAGCTTCAATATGAATCTTCTATTCGTTCGAGTTTGAGTCCAAGTACAACCTTTGTATTTATTCACTTGGGTCCAATACTTATTGTTTTGATTTAAGTTTGATTTTAAAATAAGTCCTTTGCATGAGTTCAAGTGGTCCTTGTAGTTGTCCCAAACTACAATCTCGAGTACAAGTTCGTAGCATTCGTTCTTTTGAGTTCAATCAAATCCACTTGCAAGTTCATTTTTTTTTTTAAAGTTCTTGGATTTTCAAACCAAATTTTGGCAGCCTCCCGGCATCTCCCCCGTTTAGGGGAAAAACCAAGAGGCAACCTTCCCCTCGACGCTACGTGAGCGCTTCAGGTAGGTGTCAAAAATGACACCGCGGTCGCATATGTATTTTTTTATCCCCGCCCGCTACGTGAGCGTTTAAGGGTGTTTTGTGTTTGTTGATTATAAGAAGAAAACATGTTAGAAATAAAGCACAGATTTCCCCCCTCTGCACCACGTGGGCGTTCGGGGGTACTTATATAAAAATAAAATGAAATAAAGACACATTTTTTTTTATCCCCTTCGCCGCAAACGTCGCACCAGTTTCCCACCCTAAACGCTACTTGAGCGTCTCGGGGGTTTGCCGGCTCGTTGCAAGTTTTAAAGAGGGATCCTTAAATCGTCGCGAGCATCGCATCGGTTTTCCACCCTAAACGCTACGTGAGCGCCTCGGGGGTTTGCCGGTTCGTTGCAAGCATCGATAAAAGAATCTTTTTTATTTAAATAATTAATTATAATTTAAAAATAATTAATTATAATTAATAATTAATCATCTTTAATTATAACCAACAATAATTAATTTAAATCAAAATAATTAATTACAATTAATTTTGATAAATTATAGTTAATTACTAATGATAGTAATTAACAATAATAAATATAAATTAATTATAATTTTATTTTAATTAAATTAATTATTATTGATAATGATTAAAAATAATTAAAAAACTTAATTATAATAATTATAATAATAATAATAATAATAATAAAACAAATAAAATAAAACCTATACCCCTCTCTCTCTCTCGGCTTGGGAAGAAGAGGGCACGACAGAAACAGAGATGGAGGAGGGAGTTCGGTCTCAAGGCAAGGGGAGGAAGAATGCAAGGTAAATCTCTCTCTCTCTCTCTCTCTCTCTCTCTCTCTCTCTCTCTCGGCTTCTCTGGATCGGACAAAGAAGAGCACGGGGCTGAGGTGCTTCGGGTTGGGGAGATGAGGTCGGAGGTGCTCGGTTTGCTACGCGCGTGGGAGAGCAGGAGTTCGGGAGAGGTAGAGAGATGGATCGTGAGGTTTGATTGAGGCTTGCTTGGGATCGGTCGGAGAACAGAGGAGGAGATCGGCGGAATGGAGTGGAGTCGAGAGCAGCTCGGGAAGAAGAGGAGTTCTCGTGTGTGGAAGAGCAGCGAATGAGGGCTTCGTTTGGGTCGGTATTTAACGACCTCAAAAATCAGCGATCGAGGAAGCGTACGCGGGAATCCTGCGAGGAGACTTGGACGGCGCCGAATCGGCTTGATTTCGGCAAGGTATCGCGGATCCGACGGGTAAGGGCAAGGTTTATACGCTAGATTTCTTCATCCTTTCTTTTTTTGT
Organism: Dendrobium huoshanense; assembly: GCA_016618105.1. Lineage (NCBI taxonomy): Eukaryota > Viridiplantae > Streptophyta > Magnoliopsida > Asparagales > Orchidaceae > Dendrobium > Dendrobium huoshanense. The sequence continues at coordinate 40,680,012 of CM028345.1, read as the reverse complement.
TCTTTATACAGAGGTTAACAGTACCCTTAGGCAAAGCAACTCATGGCTGCTGACAAGGATCCTTCTGTTAGTTTGGGTCGATTGCATTCTCTGATTAAGTAGACCATGGACCATGATGTCCCGGGACGATGGAACCATGAGATCTTGATCGGGTCTATCATCCATTCCCCCACCATCCGCTTTAAGTGCAAGGTGGTGAAATTTTATAATTTTAGGCCATTTCCAATTTCTATGTCCATGCTGCTATTATATGCCAAATATGTATTCCTACGTATCTGATTGAGACCTAGCAATAATCGAAAGTTCTCTCTCGTGATCGGGAGGGGTAATTAACCATAGGGGCTTGCGCCTATAGGAAACCAGAAATCATATCATAAAGTCCTCGCAAAATGAGGGCGAAATCTCTGGGTAGTGTCTTATCTACAAACCCATCTTCCTTCCCAAAATTTACCCCGGAATTTAATTCCGTTAAAACTCCCCCGAAAGAAAAGCAGCAAGTGGAGGCCGGGGACGAATTTTTGGAGCCCACATTCATCAATGAGGATAGTCATAAATCTTAATATTGTTGTTCGCTCTCTTTTGGTGTCTTTGACATGATAATCTTATTTTATGGTTTCTTTATTATGATTATCATGCAATTCAAGTTTAATAGTTAAAAAAAAAAAAGTTTAATAGTTGTAGTGTATTGATTTTGAATAGAAGAGATATATAAGAATATTCTCACTGAAGAAATTTTGCAAGTTGTAGAAGGTTACACAACCGTCCTTCACAAAGAAGGATAACCTCCAATGTTTATATAAGAAATTCTTCAATAATAATGTTTAGGGTTACATGATCATATAGTTATAGCATTACAATTAAACAATAATTAGAAAACAAACTATATTAGAAAAGAGGGGTTCGCCAAACTTCTTTGGAAGGTGAAATCATTTCTTGATTTCTGCGAGTTGTCTTGTAAAGGGGGCAATAGCTTTTAACATATCCATTTTACATTGAAATTTGTTAAATTTTTAATGATGATCTTCATTTTTGATGAAGGGCTCTTGTTTGTGATTTGTTATTGGTCTATGCACCATTTGAAAAGTTTATTGTATGCTTATTGACTTACTGTAATAAAGTGCCTTGCTTCCTAGATATGATTTTGTGTTTACACCAGCCACCGGGTGCTTTAGACACCGTATATTTTATTTTAAATATTTTCTTTAATGTTAATTAATTTGCATAGGTTTTATTTCGTAGATCCATGGGACATTTGACATGGTTTTTGAAAGTTATTTTCTTGCTATTACGTAAAGATTCCTTCATTGGATATATTCTTCAGTTGTACTTCTTCACACATATGCATGCATTCTTGAGTAGACAAGTTTTAAAATTTTTTCTTTTAGGCTGTGCTAAGATGGCCCTGCATTTTAAATATATTCTTACTTGAGGTTTTAATTGCCAAGGTATATAAACACAATGCATGGGCTTGTACATATGCCAAAATTAAATTGTTTATGCTTTAATGAATGATTTTCTTTAGGCTTAACTATTAAAGGGCTTACCTTCTTAGATGTAATTTGTGGTTATGGTTTTAATAGCCAAGGCCTCTCATCATGTGGAATCCACGGCTTGTAAGTGAAGATGTTGGAGTTGGCTTCAATGCTCGCAAATTACGCAGAAATTTCTTAAGGCAAGATCATTAATTTGTCACTTTTTGAATATAAATATTTTTTGTATATAAATTTTTTGAAATTTATGGCTGGGAAAGGAAAGAGTTCATGAATTTTTTTACTTGATCTATGTTTCCTGAATTTTCTTATAGTTGATGCACTTGTAATTTATGCAATTCTTCATTTACATTGAGCCATGTTGGTTACTAATAGGTGAGACTAATTTGGGATGTGGCGGCAAAATATGCTGTAATGTTTTAGGGAAAAATATGCTGTAAATGTTAAAAATAAAACTTTTACTCATTTATTAAAATTACAGTTTTGCCATTACTATGCAAAAGGGATAGCAATGGATTGACAGGAGCTTTGTAGTGTCTGGAACTATAATGACTGGTTTAAGTGCCATTGGGATGTTTTTTTAACTGGATTTTTTAATATTTTTTAATGTTTTCTTCTAGATTTTTCTTTGGCATTCTCTTTGCTATATATTGAAAACCAAGGAGATAGTGACAGATTGAGTGCTCCATTGTAAAATCATTTTTGAGAATTTTTAAGAGTGTTTTCAAATGTTCATCCAAAGTGCAGTCATTTTGAAGCTTCCACGTTGTGATCTCTCTCTCAATCTCCTTACGAAATTTTATAAGTTGTTTTACATTTTAAATCTTCAATCTAGTGTTTGTACAAATTGGGAAAGTCTTGATTAATTTGAGCTTACCTTGTATGTCACCAAAGTTCCAAGAGATTTTTATCTAGGTTTCTAAATATTGTATTGATGGATTTGGGTTTGCCTCTTGTTTCGAGTGGCGTTGTGGTTGAGTTTATCAAGTGTAGGGGAATGCTTGGTGTGGAGTCTATTCCATGAAGAAGAAGAGAGCTTCTTTGCCATGAGGAAGATTTGTCGAATACTTAGCAACGAGCTGCTTAAGCATGCATGTAGGCACAAAGTTATATTGTCCTATTTGGTTTATAGTTAGTTTTAACTCTTATAAATATATTTTATTATAGTGCAAGCTTGAATATTCATGTGGTGATTCTTGTACTTAATTCTCACTTGCTATCATGTTAGAGTGAATCATTTAATATTGTGCTCATAGTAGATTTGCTTTTGAATATCAAATAGATCCACTTAGACCACCTATCTATCTTTTTGTGTGGACATTTGTGGTGCCTCTGTTTGATGTTTTTACATCCACATATGTTAAACATTTTAAAACACTTCAAAATAATAGATGAATCCTCCTTGTATTGATTTGAATAAGATTAAGTTGCAGTGCGTATGTGTACTGGTTGATGTGGATATTACGTCTTCCTTGGATTGATTTGAGTAAGATCAAGTTGCAATGCAAAAGAGTGCAAGTTGAAGATCAAGTTGTAGTGCATACATGTACTGATTGATTTAGGGTTGAATCCTCCTTCAGTTGATTGAGTTATAGTGCAAACACATACAAGTAGGATCAAGCCACAACGTAGATGGATAAAAATTGATGTGAATATCAAATCCTCCTTGGATTGATCTTAGTAGGGTCAACGCACAATGTAGACGCATCCAAGTTGACGATCAAGCCACAATGCAAATACGTGTGGGCTGATGTGGGGGTTGAATCCTCCTTTGATTAATCGAGTCACAACACAAACGCCTATGTGTAGGTTCTATAAAGTAAAAAAATAAAAATAAAATAAATAAATAAATGTGTAGGTTCTATAAAGCAAGATTTTGCAGCCATTTCTTTTATAGAGATGCATCAGTGTGAGGATCCTTGCATTGCTTTCAGATATAAAATAAGGCCATTTCGTGACTTATCATCAAGGGCAATTATTTTTGTTGATTTTTAAACTTGTTTAAGAAAGATAAGCAATCCCAAGTGCTCGAGTTTTGCATTTTGGTTGATGTAATATTGGTGGATTCTACACTCAAATGATGACATGAAAGCACATAAATTAAGCTATAAAGACTGAAAGGGTGAAGGTGGGAACACCTAAGACTCAAACGTGCAATACAAAAACTTCAATAAGATAGAAACCAACTTTTATGATAAGAGTGAGCTGTAATGAGCATCAAGTACCTAGTTGCTAACCATAATTTCTATGTGCTATCCGGATGTAGAAGAAAAAAAAAAGTAGCAGAAATTGTACCTAGCTAATCTGATTTTGTAGGCTGAATTCCCGAGAGGGCTAAGTGTAACTTCATACCACGTATCAAATTTTTTGAATTCTCTCTTTATACGCCTTTCTTTTTGTAATACCTGTTAATAGTTTATTACGAAGTTCTTTGTCTTAGGTAGGGCTTTCAACGATCAACTACTTACTGTTAAATTACATGCAGCACTTTTACTGTGGCTTACTCTATGAGACCTTTGCCTTCTGGGGCAATCTTTAGATGCTATCCAGGGTGAGTCAAAGTAAATCACAATCTTACCACCTAAAGGAATTAAAGAATGATGAAATAGCCATGGCTTCTTGTTAATTTGTTCAGTGAATTCCTTGCAGACTTTGGAAAGTATTTTATGATGATGTTAACAGGCCAAATAGATATCTTCTAGCAAAAGAACAACCTAGCCGTCCTGATGCAACTGACATTGAGGTGAGCCATGGGGAATTCTTCACTCTTTCTGCTCTTCTTTCTACTTCTGATAAGCTCAATTGTATAATTATGATTTTTTATTTCAAAGAACTATCATCCTATGATTATGTCATGGCAAAATATCCCATGTTGCAGAAAAAATGAATTTTGACCGTATGCTGTATTTGGTTGAAATTTGAAGGGGTGTATACAGATATATTAGCTGGTAGAAGACATTCTTTCATCTTAGGCACACTGTTATTTTCTTATATACTTGCAAAATATACATGCACTATAACATCCATATCCATGGATTTGCTGGCATGCATGAAGCAGGCTTAATCTTTTCATAATAAATTAGTTTGGTAGTCCAACCTTGATAAATTTGCAAAATTCAACTTATGTTCTAATGTATGCTTCACGTGCAGCAAATCTTTGGAACAGTTTCTCAGAAATCAGAGGAAGCTCCTTCTTTATTTGGAAAGGCCATGGGCATGTTCAATTCGCTAAACAGATTTATGAGAGCCATCTCTAGGTAAGAAACCCAATTCTAGCTCGACTTGGTGAAGCCCTACTGTGAAACTTTTCATCATATATTCAGTCTGAACAACAAATTCAAGGCCTATTGTCATTTCTGTACTAATGATTAAATGACTGTATTCCTTCAAGGTTCTTCTGTCTTCCCATAACTTGCTTCTACGTTTTAGTGTTGATGCTTTTAAAATATTATGTAATTAAAATGTAATTTTGAAGGGAAATAGATTTTAAGCGTTCAATTCCATAAATTTCATTGGCTCAGTCAATACAGTTAAGATATTATGATAGTTCAGTGGTCCATGATCTTAGGTCCGCCAAATAAAACAAGTTCCTTAACAAATTTGAGTTCCAGATACTCATCCATGCGCAATCACAACTTGATACTTAACAATTTTTTTTCACAACTGGTTGATCAAAGATGGAGATTACCCTCCCCATAGCCGCTTATCTTCTGTTGTATTAGTATTGAACAATTTGCGAATAATTATATGAACTTCCTTGCTCACAACACAAAATCTGCATTACTCACTGGCAAATCATTAAACCATGAGAGGGTAACCTTGGAGCACTTAAATCAAGAGCTCATTGTCTCTTTGAACATGGATGTTAATTTAGGGGCTTCTTGGTAACTTTAGCTTAGATTCAAGCAAACTTTATTCTTTGATTTGATATTAACAATGTTTACTTTTTGCTCTTTAGACCTTAGGATTTAAGCTTGGATAATTAATTTCTTCTAGGATAACCTCCCCTTACTGTAATCAATTCTTGTAGTAGGCCCTAAATAGGTGCCTTACTATTTTTTTATTTGTATCATTCTACCATTAATTAATTCCCACTCAAGTAGTCTATTTAATAATAAATTAGTTAGCTTATATATTAGCCTAACCCACAAATTAATTCTTAATTGGTCAAATTTATTATCCAAATTATTAATTGATATGTAATTAGCCCAATTATTCATAATAAATTATCCTTATTAATCTATTAATTAATTAAATTAGTTTAATTTATAATTATAATAATTAATTAGTTCATTCCTATCAAAGGTAGTCACTAATTAATCTAAGTAAAATCATAATCAATATCTTCCTATTTGTTTAATGCTTTTTTTTTAATTGCAACCTTAATTTCCATGCTCTTCCGAACTGACTTGTTGGATCATAAAAAGAGAAAAATTAGCTCAGGATATTCTCGCCAAAATTTTGATCAAACCATTGGCTTTATATTGAAATAAGCATAATAAAAATTTTGATTAATTGCTTGTGCATTACACTCATTTCAAAACAGAACTGTTGAGACTCACTCTGATCCAATAGTTTTTTGGCATAAAAGTCAACTCTAAGCACTGAAGCTAGGCTCTCTTGTTGCTTCACTTTCCATCTAAAGAGTTCATGGATGGAGCTAAATAAATCATGTTGAGGGTATATGTGTATATACACACATTAATTAAGTACATACATACATATAAATTTCAGTTTGATTTTGAGCTAATGCCATGCTGCTCAGTCTTGTGCAATTCAAGTTCAATTAGAGATGGGCTTGGCCTATTAATCAGCTCATTGATTTCGATCCAAATTAAAAGTCTATCTGATTTTTCTAGCCAAATTAAGGTTTCGTTTGGGACGGCTTTCTCACTGCTTCTTAAAAAGCCTGTTTTTAAATATAAATATTTTAATTTTATACTAAAATGTTCTTTTAAGAAGCAATGAAAAAGCCGTCTCAACGAAGGTCTCGCAAAGATTAGATAATCTCTTTACCTTGTATGTTAGAAGCTCAACTTGTTTATCAAGCTATTTTGACATGGATATTTGGTACTTTGTTTAGCAAAACATATTTAGCAGGGGAATCATTATGATGCTGGAAACTGTGTTATTTTACCTAACATTTTTTACAGCTTAATTGAAATAGTCTGTTGAAGTACCTGTCTATCTTAGCGCCTTTATTTACTTGAGAGAGCCCACTTAGATTGATGCCTATTGCCTTGGTCTTTGCAGACACATCTTCTTGAGGGTTCCTGGTACTCTCTAACTTTGCTTAAATATTTTGCTTCTTGAGGAGCCGGAAAGTTTTACTCTTCTCATAATGAAGAAGTTCATGTGAAATCAGGCTTAAACTGAAAATTGTGCTGCCTTTCTCATATTTGTTGTCTTCTATATATGCATGCTGGAACATTCAAGGCAATAGAGAGATAGGGAGTTTATTGTATTAATATTTATATAAAAATTCAGCAAACACACAAATAAAAGAATATAAGAATTATAAGATACCTGAGCTTTTACAAGAAAAATTCAGGCAAGAGAAAAATCACTGGTTTTGATCTTGTTAAAATGATTCTTCTAGTATTTGTTATCGGTTATACATGATGCCTTTCATCGGCGGAAGACATTGATTCAATGTAGTTAACAAACAATGTATAAAGTATGTCATATGATTGAATTTGGAAGTGCTCTATAATATGGAAGATTTCTCTAATAGATTGTTTGTTTGGTCGTGCTTATCTGAGAAGAGGTCAGAGATAAATAAGTTCAGCATAAATCTGATTGCTGATGTTTAGAGTTAGAGTTTGTGTCGAATGCATGCATCGGTCTTATAAATGATGGTATATGTTGACATTATTAGTGATGGTAAGTGAGGAAGTCAACATGCATTAGATTAGCTAGATGACGATAGTTAAAAGATTGTATGTCATAGGAATGTAGTTAGTAGTCGTTTAATGTTCAAAGAATCGTTGTTAGGCGTCGATAGTTGGAGGATCAGAGTCGAATGTGATGTATGTTGGTAACCAATCAAGAGGTCTTGGGTAACCAACTTAGAGGTCTTGAGTTCGCGTCTTATGTATGTGATATGTGTGCGTTTGTCTTAATTGACCTAAATATTTAAAATAATAAAAATAATAATAATAATAGGACAATTTTTAATTAAAATTAAAAATTATATAAATATTTTTTGAACATATAATATTATATTTGATAATAGTTTAAAATTTAATGGTCAAATAAGCTTTGAACCAATTTTATATATATATATATATATATATATATATATATATATATATATATATATATATATATATATATATATATATATATATATATATATATATATATATATATATATATATATATATATATATACATATATATATGTATCTTAGTTTTAATGAATTTTAAGTTTCAAAAGTAGATTTGCAGTAGCATTTTACCATAATATTTATTGTGGTGTTAAAATTTTAATCTTATATTTTATTCTATTGAATTATTTAGAAATGGTTTTTTTATTAAATTTTTTTAATTAGAATTTAAAAATGATTATAAAAAGTTTATCATGTAGCCGATCCCACTTAATGGGATAAAAACTTCTTGTTGTTATTATCGTTGTATATTAAATTATTAGAATAGATTAATAGAAGATTAATACTTTAAGTTCTCCTATACATTTTATGAATATTTTCTTCATATTTATATAGTTGTTATTAAATCGCAATGAATAATACAATGTTAAAGCACAAAGGCAGATAAAATTACTTTTAATACTCTAAAATAGATCGTTGTGTAAACAAACATACAAATAATCTTGATTTCTGAAAAATCAAGTTGTTTGCATTTTTTTCGTATTGCTGATTATATATATTTTTTGTATCTTTTTTCTATCAGGAAAATTGAAATGTCATTTTAAATATTTTTTTTTGTTACCTCCAATTATTTTTTCTCTTCATCTAATTAAGATTGCACACATTGAACGCCGCCATTAGGTGTGTCAAAACAGGATTTTCGGGTCGGGTTGGGGTCAAACTCAAAATTAATCCTCTATTAATATGTTTGACCCGAACCTTAACCCATTTGTTCAAACGAGTTAAACATCTAGACCCAAACCCACCTGTCACCAACTTGATCGGGCTTGCTAACTAGGTTGAGTGTGAGCGGGCGAGCGGAGTGCATGCGAGTGCGAGCACGATTGGCGAGATGCAACCAACATACCCAGCGAGCAGGTGACGAATGAGTCAAATAGGTTGTGTTTGGGTTCATGAGTTAATTTGAACCCAACCCGATATTTCAATCGGGTCAAAAAAAGAAACTTTTTTTTTTTTAGGGTCAAAAAAAAAAAAAAAAAACCTGAATCTAAACACGACTCATATGTTAAATGGGTCAACCTGAACCTGAAATTTTTTAATCAATTCCGGGCTACGTCATGTATTGAAACCCCTAGTATGTCATCTTCTTCCCATTGAATATAGTCGTATAACAGCAATTTATAAAAAGGAGCATGTTTTATAATCCAATTAAGTAGAATAAGCATGTTCAAGAGATAATTTAGAAAGGAGCATAAAGGGAAAAATGTTTTCCAGATTAAAGAATGTGTGGAAGTGTTTAGAATGTGGAAAACTATTTCACATTCAATAGAACATCAGTAGAATGCTGAAAACCATTTTTCACATTCTATTGAATGTGGAAGTAGAATGTGAAAAATTGTTTTTCTTCCCTTTGCTCTCATTTACATCAGATTTGCGAGTACATACTGTGTGATGATCCCTCCCCAGTTTGCTTGTCTTTGTAACTCCTCTCGCTTCTGGCTTCAAGAGTTTGAATCTTGTTCCTAATAGAGTGAAGTTCCTTGATTACATCTTCAATCCCCATGCGCTCCCTGGGTGATTCCTTTGAACAGAAGAGGCCTATTTTGAGCATTGAAGTCAAGCATTCCTGTCTTTTTAACATTTCATCGACAGTTTCTCCCCCATTCTCTTCAAGTAGAAGAATTGGATCTATGATGTCAATTACAGGCTCTGGCAATGCATTTTGAACAAAAATGTGGAGGCTTATGCCATCCTTGAAGGAATCATCTAATGGCTTTCTACCTGTAAGCATTTCTAGCAAAAGTATCCCATAGCTGTATACATCTCCATGAGTAGATACTTGGCTGTTCATGCCATACTCTGAGACATATAGAACAAAAATTATCAGAAAGTTACTTTTATGACAAGTGAAATAGTCAAATTATCTTACCAGGAGCAACATATCCAATTGTTCCTTTTATGCCAAGTGACATGGATGAATTCTGAGATGGTCTGTTTGTAGTTGCAGTAAGAAACCTGGCCAATCCAAAGTCTGCAACATGGGCAGTCATGTCATCGTCAAGAAGAACATTGCTAGGCTTCAGATCACAGTGAACAATCGGTGTTTGTCCATGGTGGTGAAGATAATCCAGCGCAGAGGCAACATCAATAGCTATGCTTAGCCTCTGAATGAGACTTAGACTCTTCTCTTGATTCTGATCTTGTTCTTCTGGGTGGAGCCAATTCTCCAGGCTTCCGTTAGGCATGTACTCAAAAACTAGAGCATTAAATTCATCTCCTTTATAATCAACGCTTGAGCAGGAACTTATTATCTTAATAAGATTTCGATGCCTGATACTTCTCAGAGCATTGCATTCAGCTACAAAACTCTTTGACGCGCCAAGTTGTTCAAGTTTCATTACTTTAATGGCAACAATCTTCTGCTCACCTAGGTCTATAATCCCCTTATACACTGTGCCAAAAGTTCCTGCACCGATCAGGTTTTCTAATGAGAATCCATCTGTTGCTTTGAGGAGCTCAGAGAAGGAAACTTTTGGATGAAAGTCTTTCATAGAATCTGAGGCTGGAGTCTTATTTCTTCGGTTGTGTAACCAGTACCAAAAGGCGAGTAAACACACTAAAAGGAACAGAAAAAGAGCTGAGATTGAAACTGATAGAATCAGTTTGAGTCGGGGAGAGTGATGGCTTGTCATCTGGTTTTGTAAAGTGCAAGGTGAAAGGTTTAATCTTGGATCTCCTCCACAAAGCTTATCATTCCCAATCAGTGAAACAGCACTTGCATTTCTGAAGACCCCTTTCCTTGGAACCTCGCCCTCAAAATTATTGAAAGAGAGATTCAAATACTGCAGAAAACGCAAGTCCTCTAAGAATTCTGGAATGAGACCGGATAATTTGTTTTGTGAAATATCTAGCTTTTGTATTCCTTTCAAGTTGTTCAAGGAATGGGGGATTTTCCCTTGAAACTGGTTGCTTTCCATAGAAAGAATTTCCAAGGTCACACAATCTCCAAGGGTGCTGGGAATCTCGCCAGACAGATTGTTTGAAGCAAAACGAAACTCTCTGAGATTTTTCAAATTTCTAACCTCTTGTGGCAAGAACCCAGTAAGTAAATTTTGGGACAAATCGAAGGTTTTAGAAAGAGAGTTAATGCTAAAAATCTCTTTTGGTATGGCTCCCGTAAGCCTATTTCTTGAAAGGTCCAGTGTTTCCAGACTTTGACATTCCCTAAGGCTTTCTGGTATGCTTCCTTCCAAAGCATTGCCTGGCATGTACAATTCTATTAGTTTGGTTAAATTGCCAATAGAACTTGAAATTGAGCCAGAGAACTTGTTATTGGACAGGTAAAGTTTCTGTAAGTTCTGAAGCTTATTCATTGTGGCTGGAATGTTGCCTTCAAAATTGTTTTCATCCAAGGAAAGAAGTACAAGGCTAACAAGGTTCCCAATTTCTTCTGGTAAGGTTCCTGATATCTGATTCCCTCCTAAAGTAAACCAGCTTAGGCATGTGGAGAAGTTAGAAATTGATCGAGGCAATGCTCCTCCTAACATATTTCTCTCTAATTGCAGAACTTCTAATTGACTGCAATTCTCCAAGGAAGTGAGGAAGCTCCATCCATAATCATCCTTAGCTTCCAGTTCATTGTGATCTAAGGTCAGAAAGAATAGATTTTGCAAGTTACCCAAGTTTGCAGGAATCTTCCCTGCGAGATTGTTTCCTGAGAGTTCAATGTCCTCAAGCATCGTGGCATTTGCTAAAGACGCTGGGATCGGTCCATGAAGTCTGTTATAGTACATAGTAAGCCCTCTAAGTCGGGGAAGATAGTTTCCCAAGTCCTGAGGAAGATTGCCATAGAAGTGGTTGTCTGAAAGACCGATGCTCTCAACGCTTGAGAAGTTGAAGAGAGAGAGAGGAATTTTCCCTGAAAGCCGATTATGGGAGATGACTAGTTCTATGATAGAAGACAAGGATCCAAGAGAATGTGGGATGCTGCCAGAGAAGTAGTTTGCAGTCAATGCAAGGGTGGTGAGCATGGATAGACCACCAAGTGATGATGGTATGACACCAGTGAAGGAGTTCAGTGTAACATCAAAATAGGTGAGGGAAGAGAGGTTCCCAAGTGAATATGGTAGCTCCCCTATGAGGTTGTTATTGGACATGTCAAGATATTGAAGTGAAGAGATGTTGCCAATGGAAGAAGGGAGGCTGCCTGTAAGACTGTTTTTGTTCAGTAAAAGAAACATAAGAGAGGAGAGCCTTGTCAGAGATGAAGGTATGGTACCGGTGATCATATTCTCTGACACATCAAGAGTAAAGAAATTGGTGATATTTCCAAGTGAAGAAGGAATAATACCAGTGAGATTATTGATGCTTAAGTCAAGGTAGATGAGTTTTGGGAGGGTGCTGAAAACTGAAGGAATGCTTCCTGTGAGGAAGTTGTTTTTTAGAGTAATGATCTTAAGGTTAAGACAGTTGGAGAGGTTGGATGGAAGCTCTCCTTGTAGCTTGTTCATCATTAAACTGATGACTTGGAGCTGAGAACACTGAGAAAGAGTGCTTGGTATTTCACCTGTAAGAGAATTTGCACTCAAGTTAAGGAAACGAAGGTGCCGCAGCCTCCCAAGCTCTCGTGGGATGTGGCCATGGAGATGGTTGTTTGGTAGATTGAGTCTTTGGAGGAAAGTGAGGTTGGCAATGGAGGGAGGTATGGTTCCAGTGATGTTGAAAGCATCAAGGTTAAGCTCAATGACCTTGGAGGAATGCCTGAGGCTGCACTTCACTCCTTGCCAATTGCAGTAATTGAGGGAAGAATCATTCCATGAGGCTAGAGCTTGCTGTGGATCTTGAGAAATGGAAGACTTGAAGGAGAGGAGAGAAAGCATGTCATTGGCATGGCAGCTGAGAATGAGGATGAGAAGGTGGTAGAGAAATGCTTGCTTGTGTGGTGCGTCCATTGAGGAATTTTCACTCAATGATAGGAATTGTAAGTTTTTTATTATTTAATTGCTATCTACTATAAAAATTTGATGATTCAAAGTCTGTCACTTCATAATTCTTCAAAGTGGACGCTATTTATTCAACAAAGACCCCTAAGTCTTCCACTAAGTCTTCTTCCACTCTGACTTACAGGCTAGAGAAATCTACTGATCTTATGCATATAAGGATTTGATGATCTGAAGTCTTCCACTTTATGTTTCCTAGTGATTTCATGTCAATGGAAATGCATAGACTTGATGCAATAAAATTTATACATTTTCTAGGTAAACTTGTTGACTCTATAGTAGTCTTCCCTAGCTAATCTACAAGAGTTTTATGCCCTACTTATTTATAAAAAATGATCTTTTAATGAATTAGTATAAACATGTAGATAGTTACAACTAGATTGCAATGAGCCTTGTATTTTTGTATTCCCAATGTATTAAGGCTATGAACTTTTTTTTTAATGAATTAATAGTAAATCATTAATCAAAAATATTATTGAGCTCTACTTGTTGGATCTAAATTTATCCATGGATAATATTATAAGTCTAATGATAAGAATGGTTACAAAGTTATAGAGAGTAAAAAGATGGAAAGAGAATCCCTGGTTGGCATTGTTGACCTTTGTACAATACCCAAAAGGAAGAAAGATAAAATCATACCTTAGCTTTGTTGAATCCCCGAAATCTCGTTAAAATCCTCGTTACCTCGTTATGTCGTCAAATCCCCGAAATCCTGCAATTCCTCCCGCTCTTAGCCTATGGATACAAGAAAATGTATATAAACAATACAACATAAAGCTCCTAAGTGATGTGTGATTAAATAACAAGTAATTTCTAGTTTTAACAATGAGTGCAAGATGAATGTTGCTATGAGAATTTATTGAAAATTTTGTATGAAATATTCAAATTATTCATAATAATTTATTAAGTTCTTAAATATATAATTATTTAAGAACCTAGAAAACAAGTCAAGCCAAAAGAAAAATAAAAATTACAGACAATCTAACAGATATCAAAAAGATATCAACACAGGCAACAAGACCCGAAAGAGCAACTCAAAGCTACCAGAATCTAACAAAAGATCATAGCTATGCAAGTCAGTCGAATATCAGAGCCCACCACAAGGCCGACCAGGCCAAACTTCAATAATCCAACCCAAAGGAAAAAAAATCAAAGAAGAAATCAGCCCATCTCAGAGACGATCCAAATCAACCAGCATCCTAAGCACGAGCATCAAACCAGTCTTGAAAAAAAAATAATCCAATAGCCTGCCAACCAAGGGGCAAATTATTAGGTCCGGTCACCGGACCTAAATTTGCATCATGATCCATGAGCTTTTCATGCGCTTTTATTGTCTTTTGATGTATTTTTGCAAAAGGACAAATAATACATAATTTTAATTGCATATTAGCTGCCCTTTTGCTGCCCTTTTACTTAGTATCTGAAAATTGCAGCAAAGTGTAGCAAATACTCAATGAGTGAGATATTTGTTACGCTTTTGCTATGCTTTTGCTTTATTTTTTCAAATACTCAACAAAAATAACTAATATATAATTAACATTGTGTATTAGCTGCCCTTTTGCAAAAATACATCAAAAGTGCAATAAAACGCATGAAAGTGCACGGAATCCGGACGCAAATTTAGATCCGGTGACCGGGCCTAATAATTTGCCCAACCAAGGCCAAAATAATTTTCAAATATGTTTATAAGATTATCTTACATAGACTTTTCTAGAAGCTTTAAAAGGGGGCCACTTTCATAAAGAAATGTAATTCTCTTTAGCCAATCAGACACAAGGCACTTACTATTTAAGATTCTGCAAATAATAGAGCAGTTATAAGCAAAATAAAGAGCATTAACATCCGGGATATCTAAACCCCCAAAATATTTAGGCTTACATCTCTCCAAGCAATAACATGCATATTCATTAACAACTTCATATGATAGCTTTGAGAAGTCTACTTGCCTGAATAAACTTCATGGATATATTTTGAAAAAGACTTAGACATCCAACACTAATTACGAGGGTGATTTTCATTTCATACAAAATTAAGTTCTCCAGCCTAAGAGCTGATATTTCATCAGCTTTGCTTTCCATTTAATGGGGGTGATGTTTTGTTAGCTAGCCAAGGCTTCCACGCTATGAGTGACCTCACCCAAAATTTTAGATCGGGGTCAACTTGTTTGGAAAACAGATTAGGTTTGAGTATAATATTCTGACCCCATTGCAATGTCGGGTCGGATTCGGGTTAACTCGAAAAACGTGAAAGCAACTTGAAGCTGACCCCTTAATCATGCAGTCACGCTCAGCTCGTTTGTAAAAGTTGAGAGTCATCCTCTCGGTTTGTCTTTCGCTCGTTCGCTAGTCTGTCCATTGCACTCATCTTCGTGCTTGCTTACAAGCTCGCGAGCTCGCCAACAAACTCACACACTCTCTTCCTCGTAGTCTCGCACAACATTCGGATATCGGCTTTATGCCTTATTATGTGTTCAACGGGTTAGGTCGGGTAGGATCGAATCAAGTTAGAGGTGGGTCTGGATTTGTGACATGTTTAGCTTATCGAGTTGGATTTGAGTTAGGTTAGTTTCAGGTTGGACCCAAACCCGCCCTAATCCAAAAACCCATTTTGTTACACCAACTTGAGCCCTGGTAGTAAGGCTCCCTTTAAGATGGAGACTTAAGGTATGTTTGGAACAACTACAACTTATAAACATAATTATAAAGTTGTAGTAGAGAAAACAACTTTTTAAAAAAACTTCTATACAAAAGAGCTTCCTATTATAAAAAATTATTGGAAGTTGTAAAATAATAGTAGCCAAACAAAAATCATAATTGCGGTCTTAAAAGCAAAGCTGTTCCAAACAAAATCTTAGTGCTGAGAAAATTTTTTTATTCTAATTTCTAAGAAGAACATCTTCAAATCATAGTCAGGCTCCTTGATAATCAAATACTAATCATCTGGTAAATTATGGATGATGAAACTACAAGATCATAAAACGATTACCTGTAAGACCTGCAAATCGAGCAAGTTTCTTGAATGCATTAGCCAAACAACCTCCTTAATTAACAATATTTTCTTCAAAATATGCGAGGAATATAACTATTAGAGCTTGCGCTCAAAAACAATCTTGACCTAGATCATATGAAGAACTGAACTTGGTCCATGAATAATTTGGCTAAAAAAACAACAAATTTTGCACAAATTACTTTTTTGACACGTTTATCCAAATTATTTGAAAAAATAATATGTGAATATCCAAAAAATGATGCATATTTTAGTGATATTTTTACTTCCAAGTCTATATTATTAACATTTATTTGGAAGTTAGCTTTAATTATAAATACTATGATGCTACTTATTTAATTTTTTTAGTGTTACCATTAATTTTCAGCATATTTATCAGACATTTTTACCTTTTCAAGGAAGAAAATATCTGAAAAATTATTTAAAATTTTAACTATATTAAATTTAAAATAAATTTAATAAAATAAATAAAAGGAGAGTATGCTTCTGACTTTAGGTTATCTGTGTCAGTGTTGAAGCCTGCTGAGGCAGTGGATAAAGCTATCAAAACAGAACAACCCTTTAAAATATTTTGGATGGTCTTATGATAAGGGCCCATGATATTAATTGAAGTTCAAAAAAATATATTTTAATTTTTTATTCAAATAGTTCTTATTTAATATTTAGATATTTAATAAAAATAATAAATAAATAATTTTTAAAAATATTTTAAAGCCTAATCTTCTATGAAAATGATGATATTATTGAGTAATTAGTCATTTAACCTTTGAAATATATATATATATATATATATATATATATATATATATATATATATATATATATATATATATATATATATATATATATATATATATATATATATATATATTATGGTTGAATCTATTCTATTGAACATGTAAGTTTCAAGCTGTTTTTCATCAATGTGAATGATCAAAATTATATCAACTATATAGTCAAAATTAAATCATGTGTTAATATGTATGAAACGTAATTGTGGCCCTCCTTCTCTTTGGGTTCTGATGCTTTGCAGTTGAAAATGTTTTCGTACAATGTCCTAACGATGTGCACCTGAGCACTCCTGCACTGTAGGGTTTGCTAGGAGGAAGGATAGAAAATGAAGTGCCACCACAACAAACTAGATTGGTCTTAGCAACGCTTTGTGATGTGGTAGCACGGCGGATTTGAGCACCACAATATCGTCAGATGGATCGATGATAGAGGCTTGAACGCCGCAATGCTCCAAACTGGTGTCGCAACTCTTCGAGGCGGGCTGAACTGTTTTCTTTCTTGTTTTTCTAAAGGGTGGCCTCCCTTGGTGTTATTTTACTTGACTTTCTTTTGTGTTTTCTAGGTGTGAATTTAAAAGGTGTAAGAGAGAAAAGAAGCAATGAGAGAGAATGAGTGAAGAGAAGCAAGGAAAGAGAAAGAGAGAAGAGAGATTTGTATTTATTTTTCCCAATTTTAATAATGAATTTCTTAGTGTAATGTGGCTTCGTGATTTTTTCCGTTTTCAGTTTTTCCAAGTTAAATCTTGATGCCCTTTACTTCTGCTACTTTTTCTTTTTTCTCTTGTTTATTTCGTTGCGGTGTTTCACTCAAACTAGTAATATGATAAACTATTGCTAAAAAAAGTATATTCTATGACTATTTAGTAGTCACTATTGCCAATTATTGAAGGTGGATGGATGTTGGCCCTTTGCAACGATGGGTCAAGCAAATGCATGTGATGTAGGCCATTCTCCTACATTTAATCTTTCTATTTTAATAGGCAAAACCTTTTACTTGCCCACGATGATCTATATTGTACCTCGATATCCAAATCTGACATACACTTAACGCGAAGGTATGACTTTCTCAGTCATATTTGACAAAAAAAATTGTGTTGGGGAACAACTGACAATGTTGCTTCAATTTTGGTTTGTAAAAATAGAAAAATATAAAAGGAGTGAGTGAGTGCTGTCTAATAAGGGAAAGAAAATGAACTAAAATATTCTTATATCAAATTTATTATATTTATTTTAAGAGAACTGTAATATAAAATTTAATCAATTATTCATGTAATATATTTATTTTTTTAAATATTAAATGATTTAAAGATTAATTCTTGCTGCATGCTAGAAAATTTATGATTAAAGAGAGTTTTATTTTATTATTATTTTGTTTTATATGAAGATCTAGCACACAGAGAGATAAAAGAGAAATACGCAAAGCACCAAAAATTTTATATGAAAAAATGTAAAAAAGGGCAAAAAAAAATTCATTAAACTTGTCCCAGTTGAAAAAGAGCAATAACAATTGGATTACATCAAATAGATGATGTTAGTCGGGCAATGGTGGTTGGATAATAGCATTTGAGTCATAATAATCAAGTGACGGTAGTTAGAAGATTGTGATAGAGCAATGACAATTGGATGATGGGAAGTAGACTATAACAACTAAGTGAGGACGGTCAGATTCAGACGATTGATTAACATAGATTCAATGACGGCAATCAGATGATAGTAGTTGCTGGTGGTGATTATTAATATCAAATATAAGGCAAAACAGAAGAATTTTTTAGATATCAAAAATTTCTATAATCTCATATTTGTTGTATCTTATCATGTGAAAAATGGTAGTTTATTTGTTGTATTTTGAGAGTGATATTTTGATAAATTTGCTCAAAATTTCTTAACAATTTATTGGGCTACCCATTGAATCATTTGATCATAAACTATTTATTCTATATTTTAAGTGCTTTAGTGAACTTAAAATTAATTGAATTTTGGATTAGTCTCTTCGAGCCGGTCAATTAAATTATAAATACGTACACTGTGGATATTGTTTGGTTCACCAATTAATATCTTGAAGCTTCCAACCATGCCTCATGAGCTTGATTTGGGTTCATCTGGGTTCAACTCAAATCACCATTGATGTTGTTGGCTTCATCTTGTTGAGAAATTCTATTTAACTATAAATTTTCTAAAAATTGAGTTTTGGATGATTTTGCAATTAATTTTTTAAAAATATTTAAGAGAAAATAACATATTGAGGTTTGTGTCAATCAGTAAATATTTTTAAAATTTATTATTTACATATTTTATTTTTTAATATCTTTTTCTGTGTCATCTGAAAATATATATATTCAATCTTTGAAAAATTTTGGAAATAAAAGCATAACCAAATGCAAACTTAAGCTTCATTTGAAACAGTTTTCTGGCTGCTTTATAAAAAAGAGTTTTAGTATAAAAAATTTTGTTTTATAAAGCAGTACGAAAGATGTCCCAAAATGAAATTTTAACCCTTACAAGTGATTGGAAAGCCTTGGCAAAAAAAAGCACATCAGAAGCCTATTGATTATACAATATGTTTGTAGTTATCAGATGTCTAATCATATGGATTAATAGCATGTAAGTTGAATAGAGTTATGATGGGATGAAGAGAACTCGCCTCTATCAAATGTGACGAATTTAGAAAAATTAAAAGAAAGTTATTCTTGGGCAAGTTGTCAAAGGCCATCTTTTATAACATCACGATGGTCATCATTGGAACTTTTATTTGGTTCGGTCATAGGGCGTAGCTCTACGTTCGGCCGCCGGTAGAATCGCGTCACGCATTCTTACTATTACCGCGCGCCACGACAACCCGACCCGGAACGGACCCAGGATTGCTCGGTATTCCTCGATTTTGCTCGGTATTGCTAGGTATTGGTCGATTTTGCTCGGCAAATACCGAGCAAATACCGAGCAATACCGAGTTGTACCGAGTTTTTCAAGAAAAACTCGGTACAACTCGGTATTACTCGGTATTGGTCTTCACAGAGCGGTATTTCTCGTTATTGCCAAGCAATACCTAGCAATACCGAGCAAATACCAAGTAATACCTAGCAATACACGAACATAGCATTCCCGGGTTCCGGTCCGGGTCAAGTCGTCGGGCCGCGCGGAAAAGAGTAAGAGCACATGGAGACATGTTATTGGCGGCCGAACATAACTCTACGTCCGGTTAGAGCACCTAATAAAAGTTCTCATCATTGAGGCGAGATTAGATCAAATAAATTATGATCATGTAGGGATTATGAGCCGATCGGAGTCCTATAAAGGATAATTTCAGCTAGCAATATCATGGCCATCTAGCAGTGTGTAAGGCTACCATAATTTTTGGCAACACAATTAATATATATATATATATATATATATATATATATATATATATATATATATATATATATATATATATATATATATATATATATATATATCATAAGCTTAAAAAAGGGCTAAATAATTGTGTGAATTGGTTGACGTAAGGAAAGAAGAAAAGACTTTAAAAAGCATTATCCCTTTATTTTTATATAGTAGAGCCTCACTCCGGTCACTATTGAGGTTCCCATTGTTCGTGGTAGAGATGCAAAATGGACCGTCCGATTCGAGCGGGCCTCACAGATCTAAGCGCCAAGTCTTAGACCAAATAATTGTTAGGTTTGTTTGAATATATGCTTATATTGAAGAATAGAATAATTCATCCTCATATTATTTTAATTGTTTATCATAAATTTTAAATATGTAGAAATGTTTGATAATGTTAAAAAAAGATAAAAGATATATTTTTACTATTTTAAATTTTAGTAATTTAAAATTCATAATAGATAATACAAATATGAGAATAAATAATTTTAATTTTCTTATGAATACAAAATTGAGACAAGTATAGAAGATTTAAATTTAAAATTTGTTTATCTTATGCATACAATCAAGCAAAGTGAGGCTTAAGTGGCCTTCACCGCCTGTCGTCCTTCATTTAGAGATTAATTGTTATTCATTGTGAAAATATTTGTAATATGTTAGGAATATTTCTCATAGAAAGCACAAAACTGTCTTGTATAAGAAAATTTATGATGATAGACGAGTTTTGTGTTTTAGCTTTGCACCAAGGTTTATCACACACATAGATAAAATAGAAGAATGAAAGAGACATTTTTTTTACATGAAAAACTCAGAAAGGAAAAAAATCACCTAGCTAAGCCTTATATAAATAATCCACTATGACAATAGTTAATCAATAATAGATAGATAATGGTGATTTGACGACTACAATGTTTTGTGATGATTGGCAACATCTAGCATTGGTAAAGCTTTGTTGATGGGTGACGGAGGTCGGAAGAATCATAGTCACCAGGCGATAGAGGTTGAAAATATGAAACTCCTTAAGTAAAACAAATTAAACTCTTAAACATCGAGGTGCCTTTTGGTGTAATGTTTAAAATTTTATTAAGAAACTCCATAATTAAACGTGCTCATCGCAAAGTAATTTTGGGATGGTTGACCTACTGAAATGTTACACCAACAGGACAAAACCGTGAGGCTCTTAGACCAAAACGGACAATATCTCGATAGTTAAGAGTTTGTGCTCTTATAGGAAAGACTGTAGTCTGGTGATAGAGGTCGGAAGAATGATTGTCGGGTGGAAGTCCAATAATAATTGGAAGCCATGTGGAAGTTCGACGTTAGTGGCTGGGTAGAAGTTCGGCGTCAGTTGGTGGCCGACAAAAGTCCTATGATAGTTGGTAGCTAGGAGAAAGTCCGATGACAATCCGTGGCCAAGCATAAGTTTGCATCCTATGTTGGCAGGGTGAAAGTCCGACGGTTGGCGAAAGTCTGACATCGTGCATAAGTACAGCTTCAGGTGGTGGTCTAGCGAAAGTCCTAGTGTCAGTTGGTGGTCCGACAGAAGTTTGGCGTCGGGCGGTGGTCCAGCAGAAGTCCGAGCATTGATCGAGGAATAGCTAGGTGGCAAGAGCGATCTCTAATCTCTCTTCTTGCTTCCTTGCTTGGGGTCCCCTTTCATGAGAAGTGAGTGATCTATTTATTGATTTCTGATAGTGGCATGACCCGTTAATAGAAGGAAGATCAATGGAAAATTGGAGTGATTTGGATGGACTACTAATGTCAAATCCCTTGATTGTAGACTGTTTATTAGGCATTTAAATGTCTTAATGATGTCAAAATTTGACGATCTTAGGCTCGTTAGATTCATCTCATCGAGCCGATCGATTCAACTATAAGCATGTCATGTTTAAAAACTTTTTGGTAATCCAAATTATGGTTTGAACCTTTCAAATGTGCTTCGGGTTATTGATTTGGACACATTTGAGCTCAGATTTAGTCGAATTTGGTGTCTTTGTGTTTGTCTTTTCGGGACGTTCAGTTCAACAATAAGTTTGCTGAAATCGAAGTTTAGATGATTCCTGATTTAATTTTGCCTCGAGGTTCGTGCCCGGTCAAGATAATTTTAATGATATATCAAAAAATACTATGGTCAAAACGTGAAAAATTTGACCCATTAATTATAGATGATTATATTTCTAAATTGTACATTATAATTACATATTTATAACTTACCATTTAGTATTTTAATTCAGTAATTTTCACCATAAGAATGAAAATTAACGCCCCAATTATAATCGTTGGCCTTTTTCTTTATTATTATTTTTTTTTTTAATTTTTTGCCTTTTGGTGGTTCGATGAATCTGATGAGCCTGATTGCAACCACGATAATAACGAGACCGAATTCGTGGTTCGTACGTGGTCACATCCCGCCAAGAAGGCATCGTCGCCCCGGCAGGCTTGTCTTGTACGCCTCAGAGCATACACGTGGCATAATTAAACCAAAAGATCAACCCGGATGTCCCTACTTTCCTGCCACGTTATCCTTCCGTAGAAATTGCATTCATATTCCGTGTCGATCCACCGAGTTGCCCTTCCTGTGCCCCAACCTGCTCCCGTACTGACCAAACTCACGCTGAAGCCATTGGATCTCCGGATTGCACGAATATTGAGGAAGAAGCTAATCCCGCATCACTGAAGGCTATACAGCTCTTTGGGCGGTCTTGGTGAGATGCGGGACCCCAACGTGGTCCAGTTTATGGCGACCCATGTGGCCGAGCATTCCAGTCATGATACTGTCACATGGGAATTTTTATTGCCTCCTCCCACCTGACGCATCTCTACGTTCGGTACGCCTTTATAACGCGACATCTGGCAGCTACTTTACCCATTTTGACCCAACGAGAGCCCATATACTTTTCGATATTTTTTAATATTTTTCGGGTTGGCCCGTCGTAATATACATGAGAATGGCGGGAAAATGAAAAAGTACGCCGCTTTTACCCATTGTATTAAAACCTTCTCTGTATTTAACCTAAGATGTTGTAGAGGATATCGTTCTACAGTGTCTACGATTCCCATAATTTTCATTTTTTCTGACGTAGAGAAATAGTTCAGTATTTTAGGAGATGGAAGGATCGACTGAAGGTTCTTGTTTCGAAGACTTCTTTTTCTGCGAGGAAACTCAAACTTTAAGCTATGATGAAGGTTTTTCTGATTTTATATTAGTAAGTATTTTAAGTATAATGTTTGTTTTTATCAACGTTTTACTGTTTCGAACTCGGTATTCTATATTATATATGCGAATACGTTCGGTACTGATTATAATGGATTGGTACAATATCGGTACGCAGTTGTACGGTGCTAAACATCTCAATACCGAGCGATACCGAGCTATATCAACCTATACCGAGCAAGAATGGCCTACCTCGGTATAAGCTCAGTATTGAGTACTATATATTGTACCGAGTTAAACCTCTCAATACCGAGCATTACCGAGCTATATCAAGCTATACCGAGCTAGAATGGCCTACCTCGGTATAAGCTCAGTATTGAGTACTATATACTGTACCGAGCTAAACCTCTCAATACCGAGCAATACCGAGCTATAACAAGCTATACCGAGCAAGAATGGCCTGCCTCGGTATAAGCTCGGTACTGAGTACTATATATTGTACCGAGCAAAACCTCTTCATATCGAGCATTACCAAGCGATACCAAGCTATACCGAGCAAGAACAGCTTAACTCGGTATAATGTCGGTATTGAGTACTTTATGTTGTACCGAGCAAAACCTCCGAGCATTACGGAGTTATACCAAGCCATACCGAGCAAGAACGGCTTACATCGGTATTGCTTGGTACTGAGTAGAAAAAGTCGGTATAAGATCGGGAATTATATCAAAGTAATTATAATTAAATATGGATCTTTGAATATTTATTAGGGTGTTTACAATTGCGAGAAAGATGCATATGAGAAATATTGCCAGTATGCGCATTCGACCGGATTTAGTGTTCGGAAAGAACATCACCATTTCTGGCCAAATACAAGGTTAATCAAATCAAAGGATTTTGTGTGTTCTAGAGCAGGTTTCAAGAAGGAGAATGAAAGTGGTACTAAATTAAAATATCGGAGATCATCTACCAGAACAGGATGTCCAGCAATGGTTAGATTTTCGGTGAGTAAAGAAGGGCTTTGGTCAGTGCATAAATCTGTAGAGAGTCACAATCACGAACTAGCTAGGCCGGATGATCAACATTTGCTCCGGTCGGCAAGGTCAATTAGTGATGATAATGCAGCTGTTTTGAAATCTATGACAGAAGCAGGTATAAGAACTGTTGATGCATTTACGTACCTATCTGATGAAGTTGGAGGTGTGGCTAATCTTGGATTTACGAAGCGCGATGCGTACAACCATATCCAAAAAGAAAGAAGAGCGAAGTTTGAAAGTGGAGACACTAACTCACTGATCAAGTTGTTTAAAGAGAGGTCGTTAGATGACCATATGTTTGCATGGGATGTTGAAACAGATGAAGACGGATGTTTGTTGAATTTCTTTTGGATTGATGGTTTGGGTAGAATCGATTATGACTGTTTTGGAGATGTGATTATATTTGATACTAGTTACCGTTTAAATAAATATAACTTATGTTGTGCCCCAATTGTCGGAGTGAACAATCACTGGCAAAATGTTCTTTTAGGAGTTGCTTTTTTATCAGATGAGACAATAGCTTCTTTTACCTGGCTTTTTCAGACATTTATAAGAATCATGGATAACAAACATCCCATTACCATTTTTACTGATCAGGACCAAGCCATGGCTAGGGCAATAGAGATTGCATTGCCTAATACACGGCATAGATTGTGCCAATGGCATCTATACAAGAAAGCACCTTCAAAGGTATGGTGCTTTAACAGTAACAACAGAGTTAAATGCTTATTTTATTACTGTTTCAGAAATTGTGATTCAGCTGAGGAATTTGAGAGCAAATGGACGGAAATGATATCAGAAGGAGAACTCCAAAATAATCAATGGTTGAGTGATCTTTATAAAATCAAGGAGAAGTGGTCAACTGCATTCAATAAAGATTGTTTTAATCTTGGTATTTTATCAACCCAAAGGAGTGAGTCAACCAATCATGTATGCCATGGTTATTCCAAGCCAACAAGTACTATCACGGAGTGCTTCCTCGGTTTGGAGAAGATTATGAGGATTTGGCGTCGAAATGAACAAGATGAAGAATTCAAATGTAGTCAAACCGATATAGTTCCATATATGAAAAGTAGTTCAGTATTGAAGCAAGCTGCAAAATTTTATACAAGGAAATTGTATGGATTTTTTGAAGAGGAGTTCTTACATGGAGTTGGTGGATTATGTGTTGATAGTACTTCATCAGATTTATCAATGTTTTCTGTTTGTAACATTGACAGCTCCATTGACTCACACAGATGGATAGTTAAAATCAGTTCAATTGAAGGTACCATTGAATGCACATGTGCTAAGTTTGAAATGATGGGAATATTATGTGCACATTGCATGAGAGTAATGAGACAGTTAGACATTATTAATATTCCCATTAAATATTTACTCCCTAGATGGTCCGTCAATGCTCGAAAAGATTTATATTCTGGAGGTAAGATCCCAACTCTTTGTAGTAATGCCTTTCAACTAATTTCGGGTGATAGCAACTTGATTTTCAGAAATTATGCATGCCGTTTTGCATATAAAATTAGCACAGAAGCACAAGGTAATAAAGAAGCTGAGAAGTGTGTCATAGATGATTTGAGTACTTTGGCTCAAAAAGTTCATTCCATCAAGCTGGGTAGTAAAAACACACCATATTCTGGAGCTGGTAATGAAACAATTAAAGATCCAAAGAAATGTCGGCCTAAGGGAGTTTCAAATGCTAGATTGAAGGATCACTGGGAGAAGAAGAAGCCGAAAAAATCGAAACAAACCGCCACGATACCTTCAACAAGCTTACAATTTACAAATACAGAATCTGGTAGTCAATCGTCTTTCATGTAACTAGTTAATTTTGCATGAAATTTATTACATTAATATGATTTTCTGAATGTATAATTGATATTGGAGTTAGTTTGTGTATTACCGAGCAATACCAATCAATACCAAGCAAGTAACTCGCTAATTCCTATACAGAACTATACCGAGCCATATAAATCCATTAATAGCGAGCAAGACCTATGCACACCGACCGATACCAATCGTTTCTGCTCGGTATTGATCATTACCGAGCAGTACCATGCAGTACCGAGCATAATTTGTAGTTATTATGCTCGGTACAGATCAATACCGAGCAATACCGAGCAATACCAAACAATACCGAGCAATACCGAGCAATACCGAGCAGAGTTGCTCGGTATAGATAGGTATTGCTCGATACCGAGCAATACCTAGCAATACCGACAAATTCCGAGTAGTACCGCTCGGTATAGATCAACATTGCTCGGTACTAATCAATACCGAGCAATACCGAGCAGATCCTTGCATAAATATGATAATCTCTGCTCGGTATTGATCATAACCGAGAAGTACAGAGCAGCACCGATAATAATTAGTAGTTATTATGCTCGGCACAGATTAATACCGAGCAGATCCGACCAATACCGAGAAGATCCGACCAAAACTTTTGGTATTTGTAATCGGCATAGATTAATATCGATCTGTACCGAGCAATACCTAGAAGGCTATTGCACTGTATTATTCCTATTCTAAAGTAATATGAACCATTTCGTTTAAGAAAATATTTCACAATATAAACAAAGTTTAACATTACTCCCATAATCTAATGATTTTTTGTACATAGCAAGTCATAAGCAAATTCAGCTCTATACAATGGCATATTAGAATGCCAGTCCAAATATCTATACCATTTAATTGGTTCTTTTTGAATTAGAACTTCAATATATTTACAAAGATACATTCCGCAATCAACGCTGTTATCTTGTGTTGGCACGTTTCGAAATCCTTTAATTGGCCATTTCGTTATATTAGTGTCGAAGGCGTCCTCCGTATCTTTGTAGAAATGAGAAATCTGGAAAAAAAAATTCAAATTAGCATAGAATATTGATAAGAGTCTAAATGGTAACAAAAAAATTAGATTTAACTTACAACTTCTGGGAGTATCGCTTTATGTGTCTTCTTCGGTAACGAATCATAAAATTCCCACCTTTTTTTAACCAAGTTGCACAGTAGTAATGTCCAATGTTCTCCGTATACTATTGGAACAAAGATCAAATTTACATTCTTGATAATGTTTTTGTCTATATTTGATACGAACGTTTTTGTGTTCGAATCATTGTATTGTTTGTAGTATAGCTGGTAAAAAAGATAGAAAAAAGTTGTGTGATTAGTTCGAACATATAGTGAAACCGAATAAATAAGAAAATGTAAACTACATACCCAATGAAAGCTTGTAACAAATACAAAAGGTTGATTACGACCAGGATTTGCTGCTTCCTTTTGCGTTAATAAATGAGCAAACGCGTCTATGTGGTTATTATCAAGCTCTTCGGACATTAATAATTCGTCCAATTGGCTTCTATTTATTGATATATTTCCAAACTCGAATATTGAATCAGTCCTGTATAGGAAAAAAAAAAATTTAGTAATAAAAGAAGTTCTCAATTGTGAAATATGGTCGGACTTGCTCGGTATTGCTCGGTATTGTTCGGTATTGCTCGGTATTGATCTTAATAACTAGTAATTATGCTCTGTGCTGCTCTGTACTTCTCGGTAATGATCAATACCGAGCAGAGATACTCCAATTTATGCTCGGTACTGCTCGGTATTGATCTGTACCGAGCTTAATAACTACAAATTATGCTCGGTATTGCTCGGTACTGCTGGGTATTGATCTGTACCGTGCATAAATTGTACAAATTATGCTCGGTACTGCTCGGTATTGATCTGTACCGAGCATAGTAACTACAAATTATGCTCGGTACTTCTCGGTATTGATATGTACCGAGCATAATAACTACAAATTATGTTCGGTTCTTCTCGGTACTGCTCGGTTTTGATCAATACCGAGCAGAGATCATAATATTTATGCTCGGTATTGCTCGGTATTGATATGTACCGACCTTAATTACTATTTCTTATGCTCGGTACTGCTCGGTATTGATCTGTACCGAGCATAATAAACACTTAACTACAAAATGAAGTTCTTAATTTGGTATAAAATGAAGATCTCAACAAGTACTTACTTAAACTTGAATTGTTGAAAAGCATTATCTATTATGATGCGTTTTTCTTCGGCAATTAAATCTCTGCCAGGGTAATCTAACATTTCTGGTGCAGGAGACCTTGGAATTTCTAAATTTTCATCCACTTCATAAATAACCAACTCTTTACCAACAGTTTGATCAAGTACAGGAACTTCTTCTTGTGTAAGTGGTTCTGGGAGTACAGCTGCAGTAGGTGTAGGTTCTGGGAGTGCAGCTGCAGTAGGTGTAGGTTCTGGGAGTACAGCTGCAGTAGGTGTAGGTTCTGGTGTTGGTTGTGTTGTATCAACTGCAGCTTTATTAGGCGCTTCATCAGGACGATCAGCAGCAGTGGCAGCTGATGCCGAGTCTTCGGGTTGCACTTGTTTTTTAATTTTCTTCTTCCTAACACCAGTAGTAAATGGTGTGGTAACAAGTTTTCTTTTTCGATCATTTCTCCTTTGTACTCTTTGTGCAATTCCAGTCAATATGGAAGGATCAACCTCATACTCACTTAAGGTCGTTTCTTCAGATGCACTTGGAGATAAAGAAGATTGAACACACCTTTCTTTCTTGTACTTTTTGAAGTATGAAGGAAATTGATCTTCAAAGAATTGCATCAAGAATTGATCTTTCTTTTTAATTTCTTCTTTTAAATTTGAATTTTCTTTCTCCAAATCAAACAATGAATCCTCCAAATAATGAATGCGATGTTCTTGTACCAGATTGGTTGCTTCCAGCTCAGCTACCTTCTTCTGGATGAAGTTGTATTTGCTGAAAAGCTCGAATATTGATTTATTTATTATTACCAAGTTAGCCTGATCGTCTACATTTGTAAATTCAGGTTGTCCAGCTGACTCAGGTTGACTTCTACTTGTAAACAGCTGTGGTCTTACTGGAGTAGGTGTAGGTGAGTCATGTTTGTGTGGACTCGACATCCCCACTGGAGAAGCAGGAATTGTTTCAGTTGACTCGTCAGTTGTGGGGCATGGTACCCTACTAGGGCTTGCCTCCTTTATTGGACTGAATGCTGGAGAAAGATGAAGCAATAAATCTTTCTCAGCATCAGTTATTCCTTGCAATTCCGTTAGTATCTGCAAAAAATATAACATCTCATTCAATTAAAACATAAATACATATAATTTTAAGAGTTAGTTGAATTAAAAAACGTAGTTTACATACCTCATGTTCTTCAAGGTTAGCAAATATATTATTAACTTCTTTCTCATTGTAAATGAAGTTGCCATCCCAGCGAGTAAAACGAGGCCGGGAAATATCATCCTGTACAGCATGTATTGTTGTATGTTCAAGGAACCAAATCTGTACAAAATGAAGGTAATTTATGTTTGCTTTAGAATTTGTACAATAATAATATATTAATTGAACAATAAAACAATACTTACAATTAAAATCATTACAAAACCATTAACATAGCCCAAACCCATTCCCTTAGCTTTTTTGGTTGCAACAACATTGAATTCTTCTACAAGGAAACCTCTAATGGATTCTGGCCAATTGTATTGATTAAACAATTCTGGACTGTTGAGAAGTTCAAAGATGGATACTGGAATCCGAAAATTAGCCATCGGAAAAAATATATTCGATAGCAGATATAGGAGGAAGCATTTCACAACGTCATCCATTCTTGTGCTACTATCCAACTTCTCAATGTCGTGGCGAATGTCATTTGATGTTTTGCCACTGGATCTCGCACTTCCAACGTTAAAAATAATTCCCCTGCTTGGCATGCCTATCAACATTGCTACTTCTTCAGTTGAAAATTTAATACTTCGTCCTTTGATAATGAAACTTTCTGTTTTCCTATCCCACTTCGAAATTAGCATATGTACGAGTGGAACATTTTGAGGCATCACAGGTAGCCTAAGGAACTGGTTTACATGCAACTGACCCAATCTAACAACCAAAGTATCTCCAAACCTCTGAACAAGGTCATTACAAACTTCTCTGAACGTCGAGAACCTGCATCGGAAATGAATCTTTGGAGTATAACCCTGAGTAAAATCAAATTGTCAATAATGCTACTAATTAATAAAAAAACATTTACTTATACTGACTAATATTTATTGCTCGGTACTGCGCAGTACCGAACAGTAACGAACATTACTGATCATAACAAATCGCAACATTGCTCGGTACAGATCAATACCGAGCAGTACCGAGCAATACCGAGCTCGGTACTGCTAAACCCTAAACCCTATACCCCAATACCGATCAGTTCCAATGGTAACAATTATCAACTCTGCTCGGTACAGCGCAATACCGAGCAGTAAAGAGCAAGACAAAGCATAATTGTTACTAATTCAACTCGGTACAGATCAATACCGAGCTGTACCGAGCAATAACGAGCAAAATTATTACTAATGCTGCTCAGGTACTACTCATTACCGCGTTGTACCGAGCAATAACTAGCGATACCGAGCAATACCGAGCAGTCCCTCTCGGTATACTACTCGGGTATACTTCAGCATGGAGCCTTTCCGAGCTATACCGAGCAATACCAAACAATACCGAGCAATACCGAGCAGAGTTGCTCGGTATAGATAGGTATTGCTCGATACCGAGCAATACCTAGCTATACCGACAAATTCCAAGCAGTACCGCTCGGTATAGATCAACATTGCTCGGTACTAATCAATACCGAGCAATACCGAGCAGAACAGCACGGTATAATACTCGGATTCGATTCAAGATGGAACATTACCGAGCAATACCGAGCAATACCTAACTATACTTAGCAATACAGAGCAGTAGCGCTCGGTATAGATCAACGTTGCTCGGTACCGAGGAATACCTAGCTATACCGACAACTTCCAAGCAATACCGCTCGGTATAGATCAACATTGCTCTGTACTGAGCAATACCGAGCAATACCGAGCAGTACCGCTCGGAAAACTAGTCAGGATATGCTCAATACCGAACTGTACCGAGCATGGAGCAGTTCTATACCGAGCTAAACCGAGCAATACCGACCTGTACCGCTCGGTACACTTCGTAAACCCTAACATAAATATATTGAAGAAGTATCTAACCTGAGGCATCGTAAAATCAAATATGCAGCGCTTGAAGATTTGCAGAAATGGAAGAAGCTGAACTGCCGGTTGGAGAAGATGAAGAATATCGTCGCGTATGATGAATGAAGTGAAAGACGGTAAGGCTTTTCGAAAACATAGCCGTTTTTTTCGGGTCCGCGCAATAAAATTCGGGTCCGCGTTCGGGCCATTATTTTAAATTTCGCACGTGCCATATACCCAATCATCTCCGGGTCGGGTATCGGGTAAAGTAGCTGCCAGATGTCGCGTTATAAAGGCGTACCGAACGTAGAGATGCGTCAGGTGGGAGGAGGCAATAAAAATTCGTCACATGGGCATCCAGCGACCGGTTGATGTAGCACGGCAACCAACCAACCGCCGGCCGCGTCGAACCCGGGTTTCTTGGACCGCTGGCGGCTCACCCTTATCGTTATCCTGCTTTGTACTCGCTACTTTACACGATTTACGATGCATGATTCATCACCCAATCCCTGCCGTTCATTTTGGTACGAACGGCTTGTATACATGGTCAACCCTTCTTTTGTACAGCACTCTTGACATGACCTCGAAGATTGGATCCACCCGACCAAAATAGCTATTTTCGATTTAATTAAACATGGATGATATTTAGGGCATCTCCAACCGAACGCCAAACGAGCGTTTGGCGTCATTCCTTCGCTCCAGCCGAACGTCAAAAAATCCTCCATTTGCTTGCGGGTGAACAGTGCAACGTCAATATTGACGTTGCACTGTTCACCCATGCCATTTTTCTCTGTCAACCGGAAAAATGCGGGAAAGGAGAAGGGTCGTTACCTTGGTCCTTGGCACAGAAGCAAAAAAATGGCGTTGGATTGGAGCATCACCACGCCATTTTTGCTTTTTGCGCTATTTTGACGTGAAAAATAGAGTTCTCGGTTGAAGATGACCTTAGGCTTTGTTATATCAAAATATTAAAAAATATTAATATTTAAAATTTTAAAAATCACATAATTATATTTATAAGGACTGTTTTTTTCTGAATTTGTAAAAACATTTATTTTTTTTTCTTATATTTCTAATTTTATATTTTAAGAAAATTACTCATTATTTAAAAAAAAAAAATTGAAAATGGATTCGTGGCTAGGCGTCGACTTGCCTCGCCAAATCGAGCGTAGCAACAACATCGTGTCCTGTCTGCCGGGAATCCTAAAGACCAACTCGCCTTCCAAATCCCTGACACAACGCTAACCATCTACCACGTGTCCCACTTTCTTCCCCGCGATTTCTCGCTATTAAATATACCCGCTGCATCTCCTGTTACGCTAGTCATGAGAGACACCTAACCCGGGTTAAGTTAACTCGACCCTGTCACCATCCAGCTTATATTCTCACACCCTCCCCTCTCAGCTCTCATGAAGGTAGTGAAGAAAAAGAAGGATTGAAGAGAAAGAGAAAGAGAAAGAGACTGTGTGAAAGGAAAGAGAGAGACAGAGTATGATGGGAGAAGGGATACACCGTAATCTGATGGTGGACGTGCCGCCATGGTCGATCGCCGACGATCAGCTTACAGTTAGCGATTTGGGCGGTTGCATCGCCGGTGATTACTTGCTGAGTGAGGCGGTGATGGCGTCGCTTCAGCGTTATTTGCCGGCGAACGAAGTGACGGACACAGAGGATGCGGCTGATCTCGCCGATCCGCCTATAGACGCGTACTCATGTGACGAGTTTCGCATGTACGAGTTTAAGATCCGGCGATGTGCTCGTGGTCGGTCGCACGATTGGACCGAGTGCCCTTACGCCCATCCCGGCGAAAAAGCTCGGCGAAGGGATCCGAAGATCTACCACTATTCCGGCACGGCATGCCCTGATTTCCGCAAGGGGAACTGTAAGAGGGGTGATGCCTGCGAGTACGCACACGGCGTGTTTGAGTGTTGGCTTCACCCTGCGAGGTACCGTACCCAGCCCTGCAAGGACGGTACGGCGTGCCGTCGCCGTGTGTGCTTTTTTGCGCACACGCCGGAGCAGCTTCGTGTTTTGCCGTCCCCTCAAAAACAAAGTCCACGGGCAGTTCTGGAGTCTTATGACGGGTCTCCTATGAGGCTACATGCGGTGGATGCTTACTTTGGAAAGGGACTGATTCCATCCACGCCGAACTTAACCCTGATCTCGCCACCGATGTCCCCAACGGCGGATTCGCCACCCATATCTCCGGCTAGGCGCGGTTCGTGGCAAGTGGGTTCTCCGGTCAACGAAGTTTTGATGTCTCTGAGGAAGTTGCACTTAAGCAAGGTGAAGTCCGTACCATGCTCTTCTTTTGATGCAGTGCAGGGTGTAGGGAGTGTGTTGGGGTTAAAACCGGGGTTCAGCAGCTTGCCGTCGACTCCGACGAGGGAGCTGGTCTCCGGTATCAGCGGCAGCCCAATGAGTTCTGATGGGATCAACGATGTCGGAGAGCCGGTGGAGAGGGTTATTGAATCTGGGAGAGCTCTTAGGGCAAAGATGTACGAAAGGTTAAGCAGAGAGAGTGGCCTGGGCCAGGTTGAGGTCGGGTCAGCCCCAGATGTTGGGTGGGTTTCAGAGCTTGTTAAGTAACGAAAGAAAAGATTAGAAGGCGGCAGTAAAACGGGAAGGAAAATTTGAGTATCAGCAGCAAAAACCTAAGCTTTTTTATTATTATTATTTTTATTTCGGCATTAATCCGCAAGCTTTAATTCATTAGAAAAATAGTAAATTTATAAATCTGAGGCGAAAAAAAAGCGTTTTGTGGAGCATTCTGAGATCGGACATCTACAAATTGGAGTGGCAGTAGCAGCAGATCGATCAAAGCAAACAAATGGCTTTTCTTAGGTCTCTGATCGTAATTTTTATTTCAGAAATTATCTAACCGTCAATTTTGGAGCTGAAGCTTCCCCACTTGTGGTTTATTATATATTGTAATTTTGCTATTTTATTCTGTAAGACTTTCTTAAATACTGATGTAATCTGTAAATACTGATGCATGTAAATTTTAATTTTTTTCAGTAATTTTTTTTTTGGTTTGTATGTAAGGGTCTGTTCAATTTGGTGAGCTGTTATATAAATATGTTATATGTATTTCAAGAAAAAAAAAATGTTCTCTTCGTTCTGTAATTTTGGAGATTTACAAGGAACTGAGGAAATGAGGCTTTATCGTTCTGGATGTTTCTGGAAAGGCATATGCCATGTAATGTTTTTATGTTGTCCTTATCTATACACACATTTCTTAGATTTTGTTTTATTTGAAATAATTGTTGTAGGATGAGGCTTTTGTATTTTGTGTGTGTGTTATTATGCTGCTTGGATTGGCTTAGGTGGAGGTGAGAGATTATTCTATACGGATGTCGGACACAGTTTTATGTTATGAGATGAATCAGGTGCAGCTACATATGGGTATCGAGCAGTATCGAGTCACTGTATTGAGCCAAGGGTTGATGTGGCATATTCTGATTGGTCTCCAGATGCTGGTTGATGTTCGTACAAAATAATTTTTCGGTGGAGGTTTATGTTTCATTTGGGATGGTTTTTTCTTGTCTTTTAAAATAATTTTTTTAAAGTACAACAAATTTTTGAATTTAAAATTTTATATTAGAAAATTGTTTAATGAAATATGACAACTAACTGATAGTGGTCATATGTCGACACATGGCGACTGCATTATTATAGTTAGAAGATGATGATTCGATTCGAAGTGATCGTTAGTGTCATACATCAGGTAGAGTTGATCAAATCTTCAAGCTCTCTCCGCGTACCTTCAACTATTATCATCTCATGACCTCTTTTATACAAAAATATTATATAACCTTACTTTGGATTTAAACCATCCAATGAGAACAATCAATCCCATTTTCATAGGAAGATTAAAGTTTGGCTATAGAGATTTTGAACCTCAAATAGCCCATCCAATCTAACAAATTAATTTAGGATTGTTGACCCCCATATATAGGAGAAGATAATAGCCTCATCATATGGATTATGAACCACAAACACTTATTCTCTAATCTAATTAATTCAATGAAGTGAACTGAACATATTGTTAAAGAAAGATTGGAGCCTCGACTTAGAGACTACGAAAACTCAAACACCTCTTCTTAAATCATGTATTAGGATAATTACAATAGTAGAAGATGACTTAAACTTATTGTTAAAGAAAGATTGGAGTCTCGACTTAGAGACTAAGAAAACTCAAACACCTCTTCTCAAATCATGTATTAGTATAAAATGTAATCCACCTCTCTCTTAATAATATTTATTATATTATACATATTAACACAAAATATTAAATGATTCATGTTAAGATCATTCGAAAAATTTTATGCTGATTGTCGACTACTTAATGCAACCATATATATTTTGTATCCATAATTTGGGTCCCAACAACGCGAGTGTTAGAAACGATCTCAAAAGAACTTCAATGGTAAATAAGATTACAGAGAATCGCTTTAAACTTTGATGGTCATATAAACTATCAGCCTTTCGATTGCCGACCTGTAAGAAGAATAAATATATTAGATCTAACTTATGTTAAAGAAAATAGAGATAAATCTAAAAAGTTTTGATTGGAAAGTATTAAAATTGAATTTTTTTTTTATTAAATTTATATGAGAAATAAGCTCTTTATAGAACACAATAATAATAATAAAATTCAAGGAACCGACATCCTCATTTAATGCAAGACAGCTAAATTATTGAATTGTGAAAATGAGGAGGACATGGGAGGAGGTTGGTCTCACGTGAGAGTCACCTACTCCTTTCATTGGTATAAATGGAGTAATGGGCCCACCAATCTTCCCTTCCCTTTCGGCTTTCAGCCTAAGGAAGGAAGAAAGGAAGGAAGGAAGGAAGGAATTAGGAACAGGATTCCATCAAGAGAACATCAATTCTATTTTTATATGCTTTTCCTCATATGGTGGAGATATGTAAGGATCTATAAAGTCTAAAGTTATGCAGGATTTGCTCATTTAATTACCTGGCCATACTACTTACTT
This sequence comes from Dendrobium huoshanense, assembly GCA_016618105.1. Lineage (NCBI taxonomy): Eukaryota > Viridiplantae > Streptophyta > Magnoliopsida > Asparagales > Orchidaceae > Dendrobium > Dendrobium huoshanense. The sequence goes on along the minus strand of CM028345.1, from coordinate 40,643,782 downwards.
TGTATTGTTTTAATTAATTCATTATTATGCACTAATTGCACGTTAATTAATTAATTTATTTCATTTAAAAACATTTTATGCAAGCAACTATTTATTATTTATTTTTATATTTTGAGTTAAATTAAATTAAATGAGTATTTTTAGTTCGGGTCAATTTTGATTTTTAAATTAGACTCTATGTCACTCTTATTGATTTTCATTAATCAAAATATTTATTAAGGTTTGAATTATGTTTTTATTTTATTTTATTGGTTCATCTTGAGTTTATTTTCATGATTTGTTTGGCATAGTTTAGTGTTTGAATTAGTTTGATTGTTATAGATTTTTTTTTCTAATTTATTTAGCTTAATTTTTAATCTTGTTTAATTAGATTCCTAACAATGGTATTGGCCTACCCATCAGTCACTCTATCTTAGCCATATTCCCCTCTCCCTTTAGATTCTTTTTTTCTTAAAAATATTATGTAAGTACCCAATATGGCCAAAAATCTTCTTTTTTATCTCTGAACTCTTTGTAAATGATAATATTTATATCAATTTCAAGATATATTCTTTTTTTGGTAAGGATCATTGCTCTAAAGCTATCTTGATACAATGTGAGACAAAGACTTCATTTGAAACCACTTTCTTAATACTTTTTAAAACTGTTTTTTAATACAAAATTTTAATATTTATATTAGAAACATATTTTAGGAAGCAATAAGAAAGCCATCCCAAATGAAGCCTTTATAAAGCAACTTTCTAGTACAAAAATTTCAAATTCAAAATAATTTTATGCTAAGAAACTGCTTCATAAAGCAGTAATGAAGCTGTCCCAAACGAAGCCTAAATATGATAATTATGAGTGGCTCCACTCAAAACTTGTGCATACATTTTACATAAGCCTCTTCTAACCAATGACATCATTACATAATTCATTCCTCCTTTATAACTCTACATCATCTACTATATTAGTTCATCTTTCATATATCTTCATATTCTGAACTTCTTTTTTAAGCTTAAACTCAATGGTGAAGTTTCAGTTATGGTTTTGAATCAAAGGAATGTTTTGATTAAGCTTTTTAATGACTTAGATTACTGTAGAATTTTTGCTCATAGAACGTATTTCGTGAGCAACTGTTTTATGAAATTGGTAAAATGGACTCCTAGCTTGGATATTGAGACAGAATCCCCTGTTATACCTATTTGGATTTCCTTCCCTAACCTCCAGCCTCACTTGTTTGCCCCGCGTATTTTTCATGGTCTAGGTTTAATTTTTGGAAAACCGCTAAAAACTGAAAATGCTACTAACACTGGATCACGTCCTTCAGTTGCGCGTGTTTTGGTTGAACTGGATGTGTCCAAACGGTATCAGGATAAAATCTGGGTTGGTTCAAAGAGTTCTGGTTATGTCCAATCTGTGATTTTTATTTTTCGAAATATTGTGTTCATTGTCTTGCTTTGGGTCATTCTAAGGCTAGGTGTAGGATTCTACATCCTAATCTTGATTCTTCTGTTTTGTCGAATCATTTGGTTGCTGCTGAGCGAGTGATTCCGACTGTTGGTTTTGATTCTACTATGGTTGAGCCTTCTATTGATCCAACTATTGTTTCTTCTGATATGGTGCATGTAAAACCCCCTCCAAAGCTGATTTTTTGAGTGCAGTTAGTCCGTACGAACTAGCTTTAGTACGGGACGAACTGAAAAAAATTGTGAAGAATCTGTCAATTTCGTCTGGACAAACCTGGAAGGGTCGGGACGATCCGTCTGGACGAAATTTGTCCAGAGAGCAAGTCGTCCGGATGCTATTTAATTTTGTCTGGACGAAATTCTGCCAGAGGGCAAATCGTCCCGGGAAGAATTTTGGATCGTCCGGGACGATCAGTGTTAATAAATATCCGATAGAGATATTTTGGAGATATTTTGAAGAGAGAGAAAAGGCAAGAGAGAGAAAGGGAAGGAAAGAGAAGAAGAAGCTTGGTTTTGGAGCCCGCAGAGCGATTTTCGTCCGTCGTCGTTGTTAGAAGATTTGTTCATCTTGCAGTAAGGACTCCGAATCCTATTTCTGTTTTAGAAGATTTCGAGTTTTGATATTTCTGTGCTCAGATTTGTGTTTCCGTTACCAAAAAATGCGTATAATTTTGTATTGACGAAAGTTTTACCGCACAACTTTTGATATGTTTCTGATATGATATTTCTGTGCGATTTGAGTATTTTCTGTAAAGTTTTTACCGGGTATTTTGAGTTCTATACGATTTTTATCGAATAGATAATTATCAGGATGTTGAAAAATATTGCTTCAGTACGATGAAAGTCTTATATTATTGTTTTACATGTTCTGTGGTAATTTGGTAAAGTTCTGAATCTGTGATTTCTGTGTAAATTCTGTATACTGACGTTATGCCGTCGATTTCTCGTACGACCTCTGATTTTCTAAATTGATGATTTAAATGATTGAATATGCATACGAATGTAAATATATGATTGAATTATTATTATTGTTACTGAAAGACAAGTAAAGACTGGTTGAACCGTTGGTTGGAGATGATACCTGTACAGGATGGTGGGCCGACGAGCTTTTCTTTAAAAAGGGTTTGGTGATATCCTCTACTGATCACGTGATTACCGAAAGGAGTTATAAGGAGATTACTTCGCCAACGGGCAAGAGTGACGACTCTTTTCACTGAGCCAACAGATTACTAACATCGATACTAACATTGAAAAACGCCTTAATAGCCAGTGATTGTACTTGTTAAGTAAGATTACTGTATTGTATTGCATGCGTACATAACTGTTCTTATGATTTCTTGATGGATTTACTGATTTATTGATATAGAATTGATTTATCGATATTGAATGGATTTAACGGATTTACGAGTTTACTGTTACTATACGATTTTATTGATATGGCATACGGTACATGTTACTGAACATTGATACTGATACTGATATGGATATGGATATTGTATTGATTCATGAATACCGAAACCGATACCACTTATACATTGATTCATTGTACCGATCTTATAGCACGTGATACACCGAACAAGATACATGTGATACACTGAGCATGTGATTATTGATTTATTGATTTTTATATGATTTTATTTCATTGATTGATTTCAATTGTATTTGATGATTTTATTGATTTGATTTCATCTGTTCTTATGATGTATTGATTTAATCATTTTATGTGATTCCATACCGATTGATATTATTGACCGGAATTAATTATTTTACTGATCTGATTGATTCGATTTCACTGTTATAGCATAATCGTTCATGTCGTCACTGGATTGTTATTGATATGGATATTGATACATACGCTGCTGTTACTGATTGAGATACTGAACAAGTTATATGTGATTTATTGAATACGTTATATCGATTACTGGATTGCATATGATTTGTGGAGTGAGTGATATTGAAGATTTTACTATATTGATAGACTGATGTGATAGATAAGACGACTACTGTATAGATTTAATGCACGTACTGATTTATTGAGCTTTATGAGATTTCCTACTATTCACTGATTCTCTTACTGATGATTTTGGATTCTATTGTTTATGTATTGATTTCTGTTTCTGTACTGATTTCCGTATCTGCATTGATTCACTGATCATGTGCAACTGACTGTTATGGATTCGACTGATTGACATGCATATTGCTTCCGTACCGTGCTTTTATTTTAGTTGTAGGCTTTGATGACCTGCTGGGCTTTTTGAAGCTCATTATACGTGGTTAACAATTTTAGGTCAGAGCAAGGGAGCAGGAATGGTGGTTGATCAAGACTGTCAGACGAATCCTTTTACTATGGATGTCTAGGGTGTCACAATGCAGCCTGCTCAAAATGTGAATGATGTGGTTGAGGTTAATTCTGTTAATTTGCCTCTGGTTTGTGGAGTTGTAGTGGATGTTGAAGCTGTCGTTTCCTATTACTCGTGGTTATGTGCCTAGTTCTGCTGATCATTTGCTTGTTTATTCGAATAATGGTCTGAAGCCTTTGGATAAGGATTGTGTTGTTGTTTCCTCTTTGTAAGTTTGTGAGGAGGCTCGGGCTGGGGTTTTATCCTCTAATTCGTCCCCTCAGACTTGTCGTAGTGTTGAGGGTCAATTTGGCTGTGCTTTAAATTCTGATTCTTTGTTGCCGGTGGTGGGTGCTGCGTCTACCCCGTGTGTCTTAGATGGCAATCCTATGCCTCCTGTGGTTGTTCAACGATTGGAGGGGTCTACGTCTGCTAATGTTAATTTGGGTGGTCTTGTGTGGGGGGGTTCTAGCTCTAGCTCTAAGTGTGATGCACCAACCATTTCCTCCACTGTTATGAATGGTGATTTAGTTCATAATTTTTTTGTTGACGTGCCGGTTAAATTAATTGAGCCTCAAGCCTTGGTTTATCATGTGGGGAACAACTCTGGAATGGATTTGAGATTGCATCTCGATTGGCTTCATTGTTCATCTGATTCCGAGTCTGTTTTCTCTTCGGAGTCTTTTGGGGATGATGATCCTGAGAATTCTTTTGCTTTGCTGAGTGATAAACTGGTTGTTTCTGCCTCTCGTGGTAAGGCATGTGCTAGGGGCAGAGGTGGTAGGTAATTGCAGTGGTTTATTTGGTGGTTGCCTTCTGGTTGCCCGTTTTTGGGTTTGGTTTTTGGCTGGTCTGGATGTATTTTTAGTGCGGGTGATTTCCCTTCTTTGTTGTTTCTTGCTGGCTGTTGCTTTATTTTGGAGCTATCCGTTTTATTTTCTATTGGTCGGGCTATGATGTGGCTAGGGTTCGCTTCTCCTTCAGCTGGTTTGTGGCAACCTTTGATGATGCTCTTCTGCTTGGTTGGGTTGGCTGCTTCGCGTGGTTCTTCATCAAATTGGACGGTCATAGCTTGACTTAAGGGAAGTTGGAAGTCTCGGCCTTTAACTGAGCCCTAGGACCTTGTATTTTCTTTTGTTGTCTTGGAGTGTTGTTTCCTTGCTTATTGTATCATGTACTATTTTTGGCCTTTAATATAAGTTAAGTCTTATATATATATATATATATATATATATATATATATATATATATATATATATATATATATATATATATATATATATATATATATATATATATATATATACTATATATTTAGACCTCTCTGGTCACATCCTATGATATATATGATTTTTTTGCCAACTTTGTTGATCATTTTACTCGTCGCTTATCATCTTTATTATGTCTCAGTGGGTTCAATTAGTGGTGCAAGCATTTAATTTCTACCCACTAGCTCATTCACATGCATGTGTATTATAATTGATGAGTGGATCTTCTGAGCTTGATTTATGACCTTAAGTTTTACTTGCATTAGTCAACATAGCCTCCTATCCCCTAAACCCTTGAACCCATTTGGTGATTTTAAACAACCTGGTCTAGTCGCCTTCATAGACCTCTCCTATAAGGTTTAAATCGTCAAATTATAAATGAGTTTATTGTAGTTGACAATTGGACTAAATTAGATCTGTTTGAACCCTAACTTGGTATAGTATGACTCAATTTGGTCAATTGATCCTAGAATATATAATTAAACAAATTTCTTTTGGCCAAAATAAGTAATAGGTCCCAACAAATTACTAATAATCTAATAGAGCCAAATAACCCTTTTTCTAGATTGATTAAACACTTTGGCTAATTTAGCCTAAATTAACCAATTTGATATTAGATCAAAGTCATCAAATGGATCAAATAGATTGAACCTTAAGTTTAAAATAAGTTTCAATAGGTCAATCATACATGAATTAGCTTTAATTAGGCCTTGAGTAGGCCAATTGGCTTTATTAACCCAATTTTAAACCTTTTGGAAAATTTGTCCAAGATAACATTTAAAAACAATTTCAATTGATTAATAATGCGGGCGGTGGAGTAACCTAAAGAATTATGAAAAAGATCCATGACTCTATGACTCCCTAAATAATGCTTAAGTTTTTTTAATATAAAAATTAGAAAAGCTCTACTTAATATACGCAAGTATATGTGCTGAATCTAGTGATAGAGTAGAGTACCAATCCCACTAGAAAAAATGTATACTTATAATTTTTTTTTCTACCATTATTAAACAAGGACTATAGAAATGCATACTTATAAATACTAGTATTGTCTACTTTAACTACAACAATTATCATACTCAATAAAAATAAATTTTTGTGGAGATTCAATCATTTAATTGATTATTTTTTTAACCCAATTAATCTAATTATACCACTTCACCGAACAGAATCCAACACTTAAATTGTTTGAAACCTTTGGTCCAAATCGACCAAATTGGTACAAATTGAACCCTCCATAGGGTATACCTGAGTTGTTGGAACAAAAATTGAACCTTAAGATTCTTTGACCCAAGCTTGGTGTGCCATTTGTCCAAGTTTTGTCAGAACCTAGCCCATTTGGTGAATGATAAACTTAAAATCTCTACTTACTTTAATTTTAATGTTATTAATTACCATGAGTATTTATATAGTTTATATAAGATTTATTGATCATATTTCTGATAAGGATATCTGATATGTCGGCTGTGCTATCACTACCTGCGCCTCTACTATGGCACTCGGTATTCCACTCCTCTGCTATTCTCTGCAGCGTTCGGTATTCCACTCCTCTGCCATTTACAGGACTATGTTGAAGACTTCTGTAAGAACCTGCAAAATAGAGCAAGCAAGCAATCAAAGGATCACAAGAATAAGGAAACAAGATACAGAGGCTTTTACTGTTCATCAATGTATTCTCCTCCCTTCTCTTGAATGCCATACAAGAGTATATATAATAACAGTTCGTTAATGATCAACCGTCGAGATGAATCATCAGAGATCAAACGGTCGGGATAAACACAGTCCTGTAAATGGCAGAGGAGTGGAATACCGAACGCTGTAGAGAATAGCAGAGGAGTGGAATACCGAGTGCCATAGTAGAGGCGCAGGTAGTGATAGCACATCCGACATATCAGATATCCTTATCAGCCTCCCTCAAGGTAACAAAAGGAGGTTGTATTGTTATCTTGTTCCTTAATTGAGAGTGTCGAGCAACAAGGAGTGCTTCTGTAAACAGATCAATTGGTTGATCTTGGGAGCAGATGTGATGTACAGAGATGAACTTGGAGTTAATACAATCCCGAATGAAGTGAGCATCAATCTCTATGTGCTTAGTTCGAGCATGAAACACAGGATTATTAGCCAAAGCAAGAGCAGAAACATTATCACTGAAGAGTTGGGTCGAAGCAGATTGTGGAATGTGAAATTCGGAGAGAAGACGGCGAAGCCAAATGATGTCACATGCCGCAGTGGATAATGCGCGATATTCTGCTTCTATAGACGATCGTGCCACAGATGATTGTTTCTGAACAATCCAGGATATGAGGTTATTGCCTAGAAAGGCACAGTAACCTGTTATTGATCGTCGGTCACAGTGGTCTGTTGCCCAATCGGAATCAGTGAATCCTGTTAGCACAAGTGAGGATGGTTGAATCGGTAGTCCAAATGATAGCGTGCCTTTCACATACCGGAGAACACGTTTAAGGAGGGCATAGTGGGACTGAAGCGGATTGTGCATTTGCTGACAGAGGTAGTTCACTGCATATAGTAGATCTGGACGTGTGATCGTTAAGTACTGAAGAGCTCCTGGGAGTTGCCTGAAGCGGTCTGGACATTCATAGACATAGTCTGTGTCTGAAGTTGAGAGAAACTTGGTTGGTAGGGGAGTTCCAACGGGCTTGCAGTCGAGCATAGAAGCTTTATGTAGGAGCTCTGAGTCATACTTTGTTTGAGACAAATGCATTCCAGTGGGTGTATATTCAACTTGTAAGCCAAGGAAATAGCTTACTGTTCCCAAATTTTGCATGGAAAATTGATTGTGAAGAGCAGCTAATAGAGTGGCAATTTCAGTGTCTGAATTGCCAGTGAGAAGAATATCATCAACGTAAACCAGTATGTATATTTCGGTGGAATTGTTATGCAGTATGAAGAGAGACGGATCGGCTGTGCTGGACCGAAACCCATATCGTATGAGATATGCTGAGAATGTGGAAAACCACTGCCGTGGCGATTGTTTGAGGCCATAAATAGCCTTTTTAAAGAGACACATGATTGGGAAATTGTTTGTTGGTGAAGCCTGGTGGTTGCTTCATGTAGACGATTTCATCAAGAGTGTCGTGTAGGAATGCATTGGATACATCAAGTTGTAGAGTTTTCCAATTATTTGTGACTGCCAGTGTTAAAAGGATGCGGATGGTTGGGAATTTAGCTACATGACTAAATGTTTCAAAATAGTCCAACCCAAATTCTTGTCTGTTTCCTTGAGCCATAAGTCGAGCCTTATAACGCGCTATAGTGCCATTTGAATTGTATTTTGTTTTAAATTTCCATTTTGAACCCAAAATATTGGTATTCGGTGGTGGTGGAACAAGTATCCACGTTCCCTGATTTTGTAAGGCTTCAAACTCACTGCTCATAGCAGCTCGCTAGGCAGTATATTGACTGGCTTGAAGAAATCCCGTGGGATTACACGGTACAACATTGGCCTGTAAATCAAATACTTTCCGAGGTTTAAGATGACCCGATTGAGCTCTTGTAATCATAGGATGTCGAGGAGGAGGAGGGCAGGTAGGTAGGCATGAGTCAGGAGATGCATCATACAAAGAATGATTTGATGGGGTAGTTTCTATGGTGTAATGTAGTGGAGAGAGATCAGCCGAGAAGGAATTAGTTGAGTTTATGGCTTGGGTTGTAATGACAGGAGGTGATATATTAGAGGCAGGAACAAGTGTAGATGGTATAATATTGGGAGGAGGATTTTTGATGGTAGAAGGAGTAGTAATATGTGAAGACTGTAAAGGGAAAATATTTTCATGAAAATGTACATGTCTGGAAATATACACTTTGTTGGATGTCAAATCTAAGCATTTATAGCCTTTGGCTTTAGATGCATAGCCAAGGAAAATGTATGGAGTAGATCTGGGAACAAGTTTGTGAGTCAGTTGTGTAGAGAGCCAAGGGTAACATAGACATCCAAACACACGTAGATGAGCATATTTTGGGGGACGATTGTATAGAAGAGCATATGGGGAGATATTTTGAGTAGTATGGGATGGTAATCTATTAATTAAGTAAGCTGCAACAAATAGGGTGTCAACCCAAAATTTTGGTGGAATGTTGGCACAAAAGAGTAATGCCCTCATGGTTTCAAGAAGATGCTGATGCTTCCTCTCGGCAATTCCATTTTGTTGGGGGGTGTATGGTCAGGAGATTTGGTGATTAATGCCACATTTGGAGAGATGGGTTTTAAACTGATTATTTATGTATTCACCCCCGCCATCTGTGCGAAGAGTTTTTATTGAGTTTTGAAATTATTTTTCCACAAGAGTTTGAAATTTCAAGAATGTGGAAAACACATCAGATTTATTATGAAGAGGGTAGACCCAAGTGTAACGACTATAGTCATCAATAAATAGAACATAAAAACGATAAGATTTCATTGATAAAATTGGGGAAGGACCCCATACATCACTATGGATAAGATCTAAGCATTGTTTAGACACATAACTAGATAATTGAAAGGGAAGTCTAGTACATTTAGCCTTAGCACAGGCATTACACGGAATAGACTCAAACGAAGTAGTATAACTAATAGGCAGCTTCAGCTGGGTAGATAAGGAACGTTGAGTTGATATGGATGGGTGTCCAAGTCTTTGATGCCACAGAGATTTGGACGTATGAAGAGCGGCAAGAGCGTGGCAGAAGTCGACCGAGATGGAGTGTTGGAAAGCTTAATTGGGTAGAGTCCAAGATGATTGGGTCCCCGGAGAAGAAGCTTGTTGGTCCGAGAATCCTTAATAGCGAAACCATGAGCATCAAGAAGCACAAAGCAGGAATTATCATTGGTGAGTTTATGTATAGATATTAGTTTGTGAGAAAGGTTGGGTACATGCAAAATTTTGGGTAAATGAAGCTTACGATGCGGTGTAGGAAGAAGACCTTGCCCAGTATTAGCTATAGGAAGCTGTTGGCCATTACCAACTTGAACTTGAGAGGAGCCTTGGTATGGTTGTATGTTTTGTAGATGAGCTGGATTAGCAATGAGGCGCTCGGTGGCCCCAGAATCGAGAAACCAGTCGGCATTTTGAGGGCTATCAGTAGTGATATATGCTTGTGGAGTGGAATTGTAGGTTGTATCGTGTCTATGCCAGCATGCTATGGCGGAATGCCCAGGCTTCCCACATATCTGACAGTCAATGGCTGGACGAGAACGATGTCCACCGCGAGCAGAGACAGATCGGCCAGGTGTGGATCGATTGAACCCACGTCCAGGAGAACGACCTCTATAGTTGGATGAATCGGATGCTCTGCCGCGAACAGATCCACGAGTTGCAGCTAATGCATAGTTAGAATCAGTAGTAGGAGTAACTGCAGTTTCTCTACCTGCATCCGATGAGATGTGAAGTTCTTCACTGCAAAGAAGAGCATAGAAGTCGTCAAGAGAAATAGGCTGCAGTTGATTGTGAATGACAGCCTTAAATGACTGATATGAAGCAGGTAAGCCGTTCAAAGTATAAAGTATAATATCTTCCGTGTCTATGGCACATCCAGCTGCTGTAATGGCATCAACCTTTGCCTTGATATCGGTTAAATACTGGAACATCGTTTTATCGCCGAGTTGTAATTGATGCAGCTCGTTCTTGAGTTGAAGCAATCTGGCTCTGTGGGTAGACTGCAGGCGAAGTTCTAATGTTGTCCAGATTTGATGTGTGGATTCAAGATTAAGTATATATGGCAGCAAAGAAGCAGAGACTGTAGAGTAAATGGCTGATGCTAGATGTTGGTCGATGAGCATCCACGTTGTAAAGAGTGGGTTTATGCTGACGGAACCATCTCCCGAGAGTAGCTGCTTTGGTGGTTTGATCTCCGTTCCGGTGAGGTATCCCTCATAGTTGTTAGCAGTAAACAACTTCAGCAGCTGTGACTTCTAGATTAAATGGTTGTCAGTGGTAAGCTGCACTGTCACCATAGTTTTGACATTTGCCATGAAGAACTTGAGCTGAGGAGGAATGAGAACTGCCGGTGATGCAGCTGATGCACCGGCTGCATCCGATGCAGTTGATGGCGAAGAAGTAGACGATGTTGCCATGAGTAGTAAGAGCCTAGAGCTCTAATACCATGTTGAAGACTTCTGTAAGAACCTGCAAAACAGAGCAAGCAAGCAATCGAAGGATCACAAGAATAAGGAAACAAGATACAGAGGCTTTTACTGTTCATCAATGTATTCTCCTCCCTTCTCTTGAATGCCATACAAGAGTATATATAATAACAGTTCGTTAATGATCAACCGTCGAGATGAATCATCAGAGATCAAACGGTCGGGATAAACACAGTCCTGTAAATGGCAGAGGAGTGGAATACCGAACGCTGCAGAGAATAGCAGAGGAGTGGAATACCGAGTGCCATAGTAGAGGCGCAGGTAGTGATAGCACAGCCGACATATCAGATATCCTTATCAATTTCACTAGTTCTTTTTCTAGTCTCCTATTGTAAAATCTTTTATACGAGAAAGACATACACCCTTATATCATAAATTCCCTCCCCCCCCCCCCCCCCCCCCCCCCCCCCCCCCCTAAGCCTATCACTTTCCCAAACCCATCTACCTTAATAGCCCACCTCAAATAATAGGTCTTCACATCTCGCAATCACCACCATAATTTATGCCTCCTAGCCAATCTATTCTTTCAAAACCCACTTAATAAAATAACTAATCAACCTCAATATTCAACACTAATCTATCTGCTACTTTCTGCCACTTGCCATCTTTATTAATCCCCACTGCAACTATCCAGCATGTCCGCCTTTTCTAGCAGCAGTCGACCTGCTTAATCAGCTCTCCAAACTAACCGACCTCTATTCATCTCCTTGTTAGTATAAGTTCATGGTGTATTTAATAAATCGTAGTAGATTACTCATTTTACTTGATTTGTAATCATCAAATCAATTATAGGCCACATATGAGCCTTATAGGGGAAAGAATTCCTCACAAAATTTATTTGATTTGCCTTAAATTCAGAATTGGAAGAATAAAAGTTAAGCTGTTATATATATTAATTTTAATGATTTCTCAGTTTTTTAATGTTTTATTCTCATTATTTAATTTTAATTAAAAATAAAAGGTGATTTAAAACAATAAAATTTAGTTATCAATTCCTTAATTTTAATTAGACGATTAAAATTATATATTGCGCAATAAATTAGCTTTCAATAAATTTTAAAAGCCTCATAAAAAAAAATTAAGCAAGGCAAAAAAATCTACACAACTCTCCTTGGCCTATTGGTTGAGAGCTTAGGCTTCCAACTAAGAGGTCCAAGATTCGAGTCCATGTGTATGCGTTGTGTGTGTGAGTTTGACTTAAATGGCCTAAATGTCCCAAAAAAAAAAGGTAAAAAAATCTCGAGCCTTTCTGTACTTTTGTCGCCGGAGGAAAAAGCCACCTTACCAGAAGTTTCTTTTTCAATTTTTTCCTTCCTGTTACTATCAGGAAATTCATCACTCTCAGGACATTTTCAATGGGAATATTTATTTTTCACTTTAAAATATAATAAAGGATATATCATGCAAATAGTAATCATTTTCCATGGAATTCTAATTCTACTAATAAAAAAAAATATTATGTATTCTTTATATATCAATTTTTTATAAAAAAAAATACGTGTTCGTGATAATTGTGAATTCAATCATGACATCGCGCTGTTCAAAATACGAATATATCTTTCTGAATGCCACTTGATTTAACGTTCGCTCGAACTGCAAGCGCTCGAATGACGTTAGGTTGGAGATGCCTTTATAATCTCAAACTTTGTAAGCGGCTAACTAATTTGAAGTAAAAAAGAGAGTAAATATTTTTTAATATGGAGGCTTTAAAAATATTGATATTTGATCAGAATTTAAAAAAAAAAAAAGAATATAAAATAAATTTTGAGTACTTACAATACATCTTTAATTAATTTTGGTCTATTTCATAATTTTTAGATTGATTGATTTTCAAATTCACTTTAAATTATCTGCTTTTACTGCCACAACTCGCCGCCACACCTTTTTATGGTTGCCACCACTCATTGTTGCCATCACTATCACTTACCAGAACCACTGGGGTGCCTCTGCTGTGCCTCCCATTAGCCACGACCTCTTGCCACCGTCGCCCGTTGGCTTATTGTCGAATCCAACTTGAACTAAACTCACCTAAATCAAATTCTAACTATTGACTTGTTTATTGTATCAATCATATATACTTTCGACATACATGATCATTTTAACCTAAACCTAAAAATAATCATTTTTTGACCTGAATTTAAATAATTAATTAGTCAATTTAGAGTTTTTAAATCAATTCATACTTCGATTGGGACAATTTTCTCATTGCATTCTAAAATAACTTTTAGTACAAAAATTTTGAGTTCAATAAACTTTTAAACTAAAAATCTGCTTTAGAAAGTCAAAAAAAAAAAAAAAAAGTCCGAAATGATACCTTAAACTAATCAAAATTGAATCGGACCAAATTTTGATACTTAAATTCTACCTAATAATTTATTGGATCAATTTAAATATGAATTGCCGGAGTCGGATATATATTGAGTCGCCACCTCAATTGATGTTTGACGTGCGCATGTGGGTGTCGTCGTGTCGTGAGCTTGCTACAGAATCTAAGCACCGGTAAAATGCCGCGCGGAGATTAAGAGCGTTAAGCTGCTGCCACTTCTTGAAGAACCAGTCAACCAAACCATTCTAGCACTCATGATGACAGGAGAAGCTTTTACATTGTCCAATGTTCTTTGAGCTGTTATTGTTAAAAATTATTTTTGACACATCAGAGCTTATGCTTCCAAATAAGAGGTCTTGGATTCGAGTCTATGTGTATGCATTGTGTGTGTGAATTTACTTTAAATGGCCTAAATGTCCCAAAAAAAAATTGTTTTTGACCCACTCTTGCTTGCTTAGTTTGATTGGTGGTTGAGTAAAGTTGGAAACCCTCTAATTTTGCTCGATTTTCCAATAGCGGCAGCACCTTTTAAGTGTGGCTCAATCAAGTGCGGACCAGAAGATTTATGGGGTGGGTGCCTCTTCTAGGTTAGCTGAGGATTAATCACGCCATCAAGTACTGTTTCGGGGGTGACAACGGGTGGATACCCCGTTTTAAAAAAAAATTGATTTTGATTTTGATCTTTAGTTCCATATCGTAATCGATTTCAATGATGTCGATTGGTTTAGTAATTTTCAAAGTACCAATCAGCTTGATAATTATGTATATATAATAGACATTATAAATAAAAAAAGGTAAATATTTGATTTTTCAAATGCAATTTTTTTCCCACAAAAAAAGATACATTAAAAATTAAGAACAATACACCTCGAGACTAAATAATGGTCATATAGATGAAAATTACAGCAAAAAAATTACAATAAATGACCGGGCCAAGCAATGATCAATGTGAAATCAAAATAAATCGCCCCATCTAATTGGACTCATATCGCCCCTATTTGCCAAGCTTGGGACCATCCAAGGAGGGAAAAAGAAAGCAATCGAGAAACCAAAGAACCACCTAGGTTGCCAACCAGGCCATGGCCGTCCAAGGAGCATGCACAAAGCCTACTTCATCATTGTCCTAACCCAATAACGATGCAACAATAAAATCAAATTCAAGATTAACCAGCAATCAAAAAATAAAAATAAAAAAACTCCAAAAAGAAAGGATTAAAATCTTTTTGGATTTGCGTTTACTACGCTTAACATTAATTTTGAAAAAAAAAAAAAAAAACATTTACAAGTTGTAGAAGACTTAAATCGAAGTTGTCCTGAGCATCCAATTCTAGCTCCTTAATTTATTCCCCTTATGCTAAAGAATCACATTGGCACAAAACATTATCCTTCGCTAAGTGGTCTAACATACCAGTATTGGAGATAACAAAAATATGTACTTCAATTAGAGGCACCAAAAAAGAAATGGGAGAATTCTCGAGCTCATAAGACACATCAATCTCCTGTCCATCTGAAGCTCTAGCCTCCTTAGAACCTAATAAAACAGAATCATCATCCAACACCTCCTCATCCTTATCACAACTAGGACTAGCAATAAGGTTAATGCTACTGTTATTGGCATTCAAAAACCCACAAACAAAAGTAGAAGGCTCGACTTCCTCCCCAACCGAAATGGGAATATTCAAGTTAGAGCAGCCCACAGTTATCAGAACCCCATCCAAAACAGGTGCCAGAGGGTCCAAAACATCCACAATAGCTATAAGAGCCATAGGTCCATCACCCAGCTCAGGTACCACCACACATCCCACCTCACAAACAGGCCCGATGAGCATCAACATCGGAGTCAAATTCGAAACAATATGCAAATCACAATTAATCAGAACTGCTTCATCGACATTATTAGAAACAATAGTGTCAATGCCAGCATCATTCCCGTCACCACCATCAGTGGGAGACAATTTCATAGCCACTTCATTGGCAACACAATAAACAATATTGTCCACCCTATCCCCCTCATAGCTAACATTAACATTCATCGATTTAGAGAAAACAATAATAACAATAGGTGGGGCAGATGACTGATGAGGCCGACAATCACCACTTAAATGCCCTATACATTTACATTAAGGACAAAAGGCTGCGAAAACCTTCATCGAAACATGTTGAATAAAACCTAATTTTTCAGGACCCAACCAGACTTTGTCAGGATAAGTTTCTGTGATGTCAAGCTCAACCAGTACACGGGCAACAGACGATCTGGAACCCACAGAAGTTGCATTATCAACCTTCAATGGCCTACCAAAAATCAAACACAATCCAAAAAAGGATACGGGGGAGAACAAATGAGGGCGGAGATTGGGGAAAGAAACCCAAATAGGAATTACATGAGACTCAACACCAACATCAACAAGAGGAGACCATTTGGTCAGTTTCATATAGCAATTATAAACTAAGTAAGATTTATGACAGAAAATCTAACTATAATCAAGGTCATTACTCAATTTGATCAAAATATGCAACTGATCAAACAATCAGGGGTGAAACCAGCCATAATTTTCAGGGGGGACAAACATATAAGTAACAGTTCGCATATATGTCAGGGGTCCAAGGGTGCAGCACCCCCTGGCATAGTTCGACTTGCCCAATCAGATTGCGGGGTAAAGGGACAGCGCCCCTGCGTGGGTTTCCAGGGGCAGCGCCCCCGGAACAAATTTTGATTTACTATTTATCTTTGTATTTGGTTCATCATTCCCTAACAATAACACATCTATACTATGTATTTAATAATATTGAAGGCAATTTCCTAAATACCATAGTATTTTAATATTTTTTTTTTTTTTTTTTTTTGGGGGGGGGGGGGGGGAGGGGGGGGAACAATTACCTAAAAACCGTTGTAATAAAGGCTAAAATTTATCTAAATAAGAGTATAATGGAAAAAAAAATTTTTTTGAGGGGGGGCCGGGGGGCAATTGCCCCCCTGGCAACAACAAGGTTCCGCCCCTGCAAGCAATGTAATAAAGTCATCACCAGTTAGCTTAAAGACGAAAAAAAACCTTCAAATCAATTCCAGAGAAGGTCGCTTAGAAGGGAAAACATCAATTAACAAAAACTGAAAAGGAACCGCAAGGGTAGTGATTTCTTCCTCCGAAATCCAATTTGATGACATACCATGAAAAGTAGGTATGAGATCCAAAAATCTACCATAGGAGGAGCTACCAGCAATAGCATCGAGAAAAGAACAAGATTTGAACGAACCATCTAAAAAATCAGGATCGCACATTCGTTTCCCGCCATTCCAGGCTTCCAGCCAAGGAGGTCAGATAAAGCCAAAACGAAAGCAAAGCAATAAACAAAAACACCACAATAAAAGAAGAGTAGATAAAATAGGACTTCCTTGGAGGAATGAGGGCGAGGGGCCGAGGAGCACTTGGCCCATACGGAACCGCGAGGAGCGTCGGGATTGCCCCAGACGGGAACCCTAGCAGCCGTGAGGTAGATGATTTTTCAAATGCAATTAAAATTTGTATGATATTGTTTAAGGGATCTAATTAAAATGAGCTTCTTTATGAGAGGAATCTAATGAAAGATTGCTCAGCATTGTTGTCGTTAAGTTATTTGAATATTAAAGTCTGGTCTATAATTGAGAAAATTAATATGAGTTGTTCAAATGAGTGCTTAGGAATTCCATGGAGTATTCAAGAATCTTGCGAGAGATTAGATATTTAAAAGACTCAAAAGCCATATTGATCAATCTACACCGATGTTTTCCATGCGAACTTGCTTGAGCTGTCTGTCCTACAATAAAACAAAGCAGAAAATGAAACAAAAAATAGGGAAGAAGAAGAAGAAGAAGAATGTTTTCGGTTGTTAAGGAGGAATCAGTAAATCAAATATTGATTCATGATTCTCTACTCTAATACTATTCTCTTTTTACATTGTATATATGAAGGTAAGAAACACTATCAACGGTTTGATCAAAGTCAATTAGAAATCAATGGTGCAGATTGATTTTATACTGCTTGATGGCAGACATAAACTAAGTCGATGGGAGAGGAGGTGAGGAGCTGGGCGGCTATAGCAGTATAGGAAAATCTACTTATCACGTTGGCTTATCACACCACCGGCGATCGATCGAGTTGCTTGATAGTTATTAATTGTCTACTATCATCATCTAATGACATCTCCTGAATATCTTCTGACTGCAATCACCTAACTATCAGTGCCCGACCTTAATCAAAAAATTATTAGGTCCGGTCACCCGACAAAGAGATACATCCAGATTTCTCTCTGTCTACAGTAAAGCGCAGTTACTATAGCAACTGCACTTTGACTGTGCTTTTACTATAGACAGAAAGAAATCCGAATGATTTTCTTTGTCCGATGTACGCACCTAATAATTTGCCACCTTAATCACATATAAAACTTGTACGCAGTACCAATAAATCAAATACTCCCTACTTCCCAATAGCAAATCCTTAATCCATAGAGGAGATATTGTGTTTGATTCATAACAGAGAAAATCTATTAATATATTGCAAAGCAAACAGAGATGAGAGAGAGGGAGAGAGCAAGCTTTTCATTGTCTACTTCTTCTGGGCCGCGTGGCGTTGTCGTTTCCCTCTTAATTAATTCTTTCATTAACTGTACTTTAATTAAGTAATTGTCATTAATGGGCTAAAGTTCTGCCATTTGCTTTCATCTGGCAAATCACCAATAAATTAATTTATTTAAGCTTATCTCTTCATAGATTCGGTTCAGATCGAAAGCAACCCAAGCAGCTGGATGGTTGTTGGTCTTTCAAACTCTGGTTCTTGGCACCTTGGATAAATTTCTATGTCATCACTCATTCACCATCATCTAAGGTAAGGATGTTTGATTCTCTAAGTTTTATATTTTATTATGGGATTAGGGCACATCTATTATATATTAGTTTGGTTATATTTCTAGATAATAAATTTTTGCGGCTGCCCTACTAATTGAATGTTGGAATATTCATGGCGGTAAAGAGAGTTTATTGTCTTAGGCATTGTTTGTGACCGCATTTTTACTGTTTCTTAAAGTAGCTTTCTAGTTAAAAAAATTAAAAAATTTATATTAAAAAACTTTTTTAAGCGCGGATGATGATTTCAATGAGCATGTATATGAGTCTCATGATTTGCATAGTTTCATTGTGGGATGCGTTATTGATCAAGCAGAATCAAGAGGCGACGATAAAAGGCATATATAGAAATAAAATTAAGAAGAAATAGTCCTTTTGGTTGACCCCCTCTCTTTCGATGTTTTGTGATTTAATCATGTAGAATTGAGTGGTGTTCTAGACCATGATGAGGCGACTCTCTGGTCACCACCTTTTGGCCTTGGCTTGTTGGCAACCTTGGTGGTATTGGTTTCGTGCTCGATAGTTGCCCGTGTGGCTTGTGGGATGTTGTTTGTGTTTTGTGGGTTGCTGCCGCTATTGGATGGTCCTTGCCTAGTTGCGGAGTGGTGCAAGGAGCGTGTTGCCATTTACCGAGTTTGTAGTTCATGCAGATTGTTTTGCCTACTCTAGTTGTGTTGTTGCTCGCTTTTGGATTTCTGGTGCTCCGGTGTTGGGCTGCCTTTTGGCTTTTCTTTCGGTTTCTGGCTTTTTTTTTTTGTTGGTTTTATTATTGTATTATGAGGATTATAGGCTTACTAGGTTTTCTTGAAATGCTATTTTTGGATGAGCTCTTGATCTTTTATGGTCTTGTAACCGCCTTTTATATTAACACGTAGGACTCTCTATGGGTTTTATCCAATAAATAAATAAATAGGAACTAAGCGCTACTTGTAGGAGATACATATTTTTCTTATATGAAAATCTAAGAAAAGGAAAAAAATTATGAGATGTGATCATACTGAAATCATTTTGGTTTTAATAGATCGCAAAGCAAAGGTGGTTCACCATAAGAGTGTAATTGAGTCAAGTGGACCTATGAGCTAACTCAAACTTGAATCGATAATGACTCGTGAGTCAATCCTGATGAGCTATTAAAGTCAAATTTGAATCAGCCACGACTAATGAGCCTTTTTGAAGTAGTAAACTTAAGCTTAAGTTCGAGCTCGAACTCAATTAATTAATTAAGCTCCAACCTAGATAGCTCCAGCTCGATAAAATCTATCACTTATCACTTACAAATACCTCGTTTTAATTTTATTGCTATTTTCTTGTTATTTAAAAAAAAATATAGTAAATACCCATTTTTTTATATTTAGATCTACTAATATTTAATAGCTGTAAAAAAAACTATTATCTGACTTTTTAATAGACTTTTTAAGAAAATAATATTTTTATAATAAACACATCATCATTCATAAAAATTACTTTTCTCATAATTATTTTATATTTATTTTATAAATAATTACAACTACCCCCAAACAACCCTTCTCTGTCAAGTTGCTTTCACTCCATTATCTAATTTTATTTTTTTAATATTAAAAAATAATATATATATGTCATCAAAAAATTATCTTAATCGGGTACGAATCTTGAGGCAAAATCAAGTCGGAAACTTCAAAAATTAAATTCGAGATCACCTGAACTCCAATTTCAGCGAACTTACAGTCGAACTGAGCGTCTCAGAAATACAAACTCAACGGCAAAAAAAATCGACTCAATCCGAGCCAAATGAGTCTCATAAATGTTAAACCCTCTCACGTATCTGATTGCGTGCCAGATTTTCGTATAACGCTAAGACACTAAATGTTATATATATATAAACCACGAATATATATATAAACCACGAATCTTATCCTAAACAATAGGATCGCTAACGTGTTACATCCACCTTCAAAAATATCTTTCATTTAACTAATAAAATTTATTATTTCTTATTATTTTCAATTTATACGATTAAAATATTGAAACTTTGAGAAGGACATAAGAAAACCTGTTCAAAATACTAAATGTATAATAAAATTAAATAAAATATTAAAATCACATAAATTATTAATGTAAAACCGCCGATGACTTTAAATATCATCGATGACCATCACGAGCAATCGTCGCCATCATCTACATATTTTTATCAAGATCAAACCGACTATTGGATTTCAATTGTTTTCACCATAAAAGTGAAATTATACATTTTATGCTTTATTTTTTCTTCTCTTTGACTATGAGAAAAGAAAGATTCTTATATTTTTTGATATATAATTAATTTTTCAATTGGTTCAGACATATGTAGGGGTGTCAAAAATTGACATATCCGTCAACCCAACTTAAACTCAAATCCAAAAATATGAGTTCAAGTTGATCGGTTTAAAAAATGAGTTAGATTCGGGTTATGCATTCCAATCCATTTATTAAACCGACTGGATATCGGGTTGACCTGCCAACCTTGAGTTTGACTCGAGATTTACCTGTTTAATTTTATTTTTTTTTACTTTATTGATATGTTCTTTTTAATTTTTGTCAATTAAACTAAAATTTATTATTAATATACTAATAAAAATATTTTTTTAATTATAACAGATTATTGAACCGGATTCGAATTCAATTTTTTGTTATGTTTATTAAATAGGTTGAGTTAAACTTGGGGTCAAATAAACCATAATCGTTGACCCATTTTAACGAACATTATTACGTTCTCTGACCGGATGTAGAGCTACGTTCGTCCGCCAATAACATGTCGCCACATGCTCTTACTCTTTACCGCGCGGCCCGAAGACTTGACCCGTACTGGAACCCGAGAATGCTATGTTCGCGTATTGCGAGGTATTACTCGGTATTGCTTGACAATAACAAGAAATACCGCTCTGTGAAGATAAATATCGAGTAATACCGAGTTTTTTCTTACTGCGTTTTTTCTAGAAAAACTCAGTATTTGCTAGAAAATCGAGTTGTACCGAGTTAGTTTTTCTAGAAAAACTCGGTACAACTCGGTATTTCTTGGTATTACTCGATATTTGCTCGGTATTGCTCGGTATTTGCTTGGTATTGGTTATTGCCGAGCAATCGACCAATACCTAGCAATACCTAGCAATCGAGAAATACCGAGCCATCCTGGGTCCGTTCCGGGTCGGGTTGTCGGGCCGCGCAGTAAATAGTGAGAATGCGTGGCGCGATTCTATTGGCGGCCGAACGTAGAGCTACGTCCTGTGACCGGACCAAATAAAAGTTCCATTTTAACACCCTTAGCCCTATAATTTTTTATCTTTCTAAAATTTTCGTAGTAAAAGTTTTATATTAAGGGAGAGCACGAGAGGAGATTGGTAGCTCAGTAGAGCTATCACGTGAGAGCTCATGTTAATGGAGAAATGGGATTCCTGTTTTCAAAGGAAATAAAATAAGGAATAAATGCAAGAGAGTTATGTTTGGAGGTAGGTTGTAAGAATTATTATTATTATTATTTTAATTTATATATTTATTTATTTTTACACAGTCGAGCTAAATTTAACATTATTGAAATTTATAAATCTTATCAAATTTAAAATATATTTAATATTAATATTTTAATTACATAATTTTATTATTTGATGTAATTGAATTTATAATTTTTAATTAAATTTAAGTAATTATAAAAAAAAAAGGATGGTCCATAAAGGTTAAGAAAATGTGACTAAAAAAATTGATATAATTAATTAGGTTACATTTAATTTATTTTGTAAAATTTAAATATGAACAATAATATATTAAGTGGGTGTAAAATATACCAATATATATTGATACAAAAATATAGAAAAATCATCAGATAAATAATTAAATTATCATTTTATTAATTTTTTAATACTTTATTTTTAAATAATAAATGCTCATATTCATAATCATAAATAAACACCGTTAATTTTAAAGTTTTTTTTATTTAATTTAAATTTATAAATAAATATAATAATATTTTAAGTTGATGGTTCCTATGGATTAATTGGAATCAATGGAGACAATGAAAGCAAGTGGTTCTAATATTTATATATATATTTTTATGTTGCGATTGATATTTAAATAATTAAAAAAAATAATAATAATATAATTTTAATTAAAAATAAAAATATTTATAAGATTTTGCAGCTTCCTGATTAGTCGGAGATAAGATAGTATCTTAGCTCTTAAGTCAAGCATAGGGATTCGCAATCGATGATTTGATCCATTTGGCTATATTTGTCTTAGTTCATTGCTTTGCTTTGCTTTGCATCTATGTAGACTTTGCTTTTACTTGTCTTTGTTCTAACTATGATGGAGATATCTTTAGACAGATTTTTTTTTTTTTTTCATAATTTTCCCAAATTCATAAAAAAATTTAAGTTGTTAGTTTTTTAAAAATAAAATAAAATATGCTAATTATGAAATGAGATAAATAACCAATTCATGATGAGTATTTCAATAATAATAAAAGTGATTAATATGAAGAGTAGAGATATAATTAAAATAAATTCATATATTTCTAATAAATGATTACTAATAAATAATATATTAAAACCCACCGCTGCTTGTCCGAGTGGTCAAGAGCGGGCTGGGCAAAGCCTAGGTCCCTGGTTCGAATCCCTTGGCAAGCAGTGAAACCCTTTAAGTGTTGACACGTGTTAATTGGTGTGGGTTGCATGCAAGGTCGACCGGGATTTTCACTGGCCTAAGGACAGTGCTTACTCGTCACAAAAAAAAAAAAAAAACATTTCAATCTACTACTATTTTATTTTTCAAGGTACCGCCCCTTCCCTTATCTAGCTAAAGGATTTTTCTCTTTTTTCTATTCATCATTATACTTCAGATTAAGATAGAGATATTAGACATAGAATGCCAATTTAAAAAATGAAAAAAAGGAGTAATCAGTAGTGTCACGTTCACTAAAAAAAAATTCATTAAATGCATTATATATCTAACATATAAAATTAAATATTTATATTTATAGCCTTTTATAATATATTTTACTTTAAAAAAACTAGATATTAACAACTTTTTCTAATTTACTTATTATATAAATAAATTATAAATTTTAGATATTAGATATATAAATATATAAGAATAAGGTGGTATTTATGTAAATACATTTTCATTTTAAAAATGTGCACTCTCTAACATGATCTTTCAAGATAATGTAAATAAGATATTTGTTATTAAATCAATTATAGAGAGTACTGTGATTGAGTCAAATTATTAGAGTCCTTTTTTTTTTTTTTTAATTATTTAGGGTCCATTTGGGGTAGCTATAAATGCTTTTATAAGTAATTCTTGAACTATTATTAAGAATTTATATTTTTTTAAAATATTTGGGGCTATTATAGTTCTTTTTTTATAAAAAAAAAAAGTAAAATAATTATTTTACAGTTATGTCACTCAAGAATATCTAATTATGAAAGATAACTTCTCACTAATCATCTCAAAGAGGAGATAATTGGGAATCATGGATGCCTATGTTAACACTAATGTGATCCCATGCGTTTAATGTTAACAATCAAAAACAAAAACTCATGGCTCATATGACCTTGGTCCCAAGGGTCTAAGGTGGAAGAGATGCCCTCCTTGTCACAAAAGATGTGAATATAATACTAATGTTAATGAATATGTATGCATAATGAACTAGTATTGTTGCTTGTTAGAATATTCATGATGGTAGTTTAGAGGCTATAACTTTTGATAGCGGTCGAGAGATTGTAATCATATGATGGTGGTCAGGTGATTATAGTAAAGCGACATAATTTAGAGGATCGTAGTCTGGTGATAGTGGTTGAGAGATCATAGTCGAGTAATGATGATTATATGATTATAGTCGGATGATAATGGTCAAAGGGTTGAAGTCGATGACGGTGGTTGATGGATCAATGCCGGGCAGTGATTCAAGGAACGAAGTAGGGTTATACAAACCAAAGGACTGAAGTTGTGCAACAATAGTTGTAGAATTGTAGTTAGAGAATGGTGGTCAAGAGGATTATAATCAAGGGATGGTGGTTAGATTATCATAGTAGGATGATTGTGTCCGGATGATCATATCTAGGTGATAATGGTTAAAGGACAGAGTAGATCAATAGTGGTTGAGGGGCCATAGTCAAGAGACGATTCTTAGATTATTGTAGTCAAGGCGATGGTGATTTGAGGTTCAATAGCAATTGCTTAGTGTGAGGTATGATGACAATTATTCAATGACGATGGTTCGATGGTGCTGCTTGGATGGAGCTCTAAGATTCTTCAAGTATCTAAGCTCTCTTAAGTCTCTAGCCATTGTCTCCCCCTTATAGAGAGTATATGTCTATTTATACTTTTTGGTGAGTAGTATTTCCCCCAAATATAGCCAAAATCTAGAAAATTTTATTGTATGGCCCCACATTGATTCTTTTAATCATATGACATGCTTTTAGAATTAAAGTGCTTTAACGATGTCGGCATTAAGCACTTTTGGGTTCATTGAATTCATATCATCTAGATGCTTAATTTGATCATATGCATGTGAGATTTTGAGATACTTTGAATCTCCAATTAATATCCCAAAGTTTTCAAATATATTTCAGGCAATTGATTAGACTAATTTGAATCCATGCATAATTCATTTGTGACAACTTTCTTATTACTTTCTAGAACAACTTTTAAGTACAAAATTATTTCGTTCAAGTAATTTTTATACTAAAAACATGCTTTAAAAAGTAATAAAAAAAATCGTTCCAAACGAATTATCAGACTAAATTAGCTTTGGTGTCAATAGGTTAAGTTTGCCTTATCAAGAGATTCAGTTTTATTAAAAGTTTGTTAAAGAAAGAACTCATGATCCTAAATTTAATTATGAAAATTGTTAATTCGAATATGCATGGTGATTTAAATCAATGGCCGTTGAATTATTTAATAACAATAATACTTTATTAAAGTAATTCAAGGTTAATTAATAAGAAATTAATCAATCATTTTAATCAGAAAAATAAATTTTTATTTAGCTAAAAATACTATTGAATAGTTTTAAAGAAGAAAAGTTAAACAAATCTAACTATATTAAATTAAGCATATATCATAAGCAGCACTAATCTCAGCAAAACTCAAAGAGTATCAAACCCATCCTATAGCCAATTACATCATGATGTACTTATGCAATTGTTGTCTTTAGAAAATGAGAGACCATCAAAGTAGTGAGCAACTTAGCCAAAATCCTCACTATTTGTAAGCATGACTGATAAGGTTGATTTTCCACAAAGAATAAAGGCAAAGAAAAGCTTGAATGTTGATGATAATGAAAGCCAATTAGAGAAGTAAGCCTTGAAAGAAATATTTTATTTGAATAATATTTGAATATTTATCAAGTCGTTTAAATTTAGAGTTTTTAGATGATCATTACTGTTTTATAAACAGCTTTTTAGTTCAAATATTTGTTGACAAAAAATTTCTTGTTCAACTAATTTTTGAACTAAAATGCTGCGTTAGAAAGCAGTAAGAAAGTAATCTCAAACAAAGCCTAAATTCAAATCAATTGACAAATTGAAGGCCTACAGAATTCAATGAATAAGTTGTATTTAATGTAAAACGTATTAAGATGGAGTTTAAACTCTGAGATTCGGGTTGAGATTTATGTTGTGTGTAATAATCTGAATTGTATTAATCTCTGTGTAAATTTAAGAGCTTTAAAGTTCATTATAATATACTTAGCATTAAGATATTTAGATACAATTTATCTTCAGGCCCATAATTTAAACTTGTTATAACTAACAATATTAGATTTTAACTCAACCTTACTCTCATTAGGGGTGTCTAAACGAGTCTGACGGTCAGGTTTGGGTCGACTTGGATTGGCTCGTGCTTAAAAGGGTTGACCCTAACCCGGCCCAGTTTTGAAAACAGGTGAGGATTACCAACTCGAACCCGACCTGCATGAGTTACCGGGTTGACCCGACATGACCTGTCAACCCGCTGTGGGTCTCCGAAAGGATTTTGCTCGTGTGGTTCGAATGCAAAGGGTACGATCACACTATCCCGTAGGACAAAACGGTCGTAGACCTTTACAATCGACACAAGCAGGCCGATGGAAGAGCAGATGGAGTTATAGATACGATTAACCATAGAGGATAGCGGGTTTTCACCTACGCACCTCGATGGATAATAATATCTATAACCCTAAATTCACGAGATTTCCCCCATTCGATACATCAGCCCGAATGGGGTTTATTTGATTGTGGGGATCTGTTTCCTACGGGCGCAAGCCCCCGTAGTTAATTACATCTTAGATCTCGATCTAAGAAAACTCTCGATTAAGGATGTTAGATCATCTTCTCCGAATAGGTTTAGTGCAAAGGGGTTTCTAGGCTTTCCTAATCAAAGGGAATGTCCCAATTTGGTTCGATCAACACACGGGGTTCAGTCAACATTCAGCCGGCTAGGAGAAGTGGAAACTAGAGAAAAAGAAGAGAGGCAACGCATCTCAAGCAAGCACGAGAGAAAGGAGGAAGTGGCGTCATCTGTGTGACGCAGATGGGTAGGATTTATAGCCTCTGGAAAAGTAGAGGACTAACCCACCAATAAGGTGTGTAGGGGTACACTTGTATCCCTCACCTTAGACCCTAAATCTATAGAAAATGTAACATCATACATACGATATTAACATCTACGACCTAGCTAATGCAATCTGGACTTATTTCTTGCCTGAAAAAGGAAGCCAGCTATAATCCTAAGCACAACCAACCGTTTTATATGTATGCAAGATGGGAAGGGTCTATCCTAAGGAATCAAGGATTAATAGGTCTAAAAGACTTAAATCAAGGACTCTACAATATGCAAAGGAATAGATCTAGCGTTGTATGATGCATGAAACAAATGCATAAGTAAGAAAGATCCTTAATTCCACTAATGCAATGCATGTATGTAAGTGTATTGTGAAGAAAAGTGTGTAAGAACGTATGCATGACATCCAGAGTATAGAAAAAGTAAATAAACACACCCTAAGGGTATCCTTCAGGCAAGATACCCGCACAGAAAATCATCAAACGGTGCCCACTGGCACAAATAGGTGGCTTACTCTACAGGCCTAAATGACCCTAATGGTCTCTAAGGCTCACAGAAAGAAAGAAAAAAAAAGGGGGGGGGGGTATCGTACCCAAAACCGGAAAAGACCAAAGTCCTAGCAGAAAAAAAACAACGATGCCCACTTCGTGTGGGAAAACAACGATGCCAACCGGCATAATAGGTGGCCTACTCTACAGGCCTAAACGACCCTAATGGTCTCTAGGGCTCACAGAAGGGGGCAAGCTTTGACCTATAGAGCCAAAGCTTCGTTAGTGCACTACCCTATGGCTGGCTACCTAAACATGCTAGAATACCTATTAACAATTTGTGTGTGGAGTGTAGCAGTTCTGATGTATATGACTAAAGGTTTAGGCTGTGGAAATCATACCTGAATGTGGCACTGCCACTTAAAAGCTCCTAAGCAAATAATTTCAGATTGTGGCGCTGCCACTTAAAAGCTCTTAAGCAAATTGTCTCATTTGATTCCTGATCATCAAGCTCCGATGTACCTCGTAAGAAAAGATAACAGAAAAATATATATATGAGCGTAGATGCCGTTCAGAAAAGAAATGCAGGTAAATAACAAAAATATAATTAACAGGAAATTAAATATAACTAACAGGAAATTTAATAATTGCATTTATAGAACATGTATATATAACAAGCATTGAATAACAAGAGAAAATGCAAGCCTAGCCTAGAGCTAAAGGTCTTGTCCTAACCAAACAAGTCTAAGGTGTGTGTAGGCTGTGCAGTTTTGGATAGATCCTATGTAGGATGATTTAGTTAGAATTGTTTGTATTTGATTTGTTAGAAGGCAAAAAGGGAGATTTTAATTGAAGTTGAAATATTAATAATTTAGGATTAATTTTAGATATTTTTAGTTTTAGAATTTGATCGATTACCACCTTTGTTTCACACCGAGGCCGTGAGGTTTATTTCACCCTCCTTGAGGCTAACTTAATAGCCTCGTAGGCCTGGGTTACCCAGTGATAACCAATTTTGTTGAATTATTTAGTTGGTTATAAATTAGAAAGAAAGATGAATTAGGTGGTTTATTATCAATTAGGGTTTGACTTAAACCAATTAAGAAATTAGTTTTAGGTTTAACACTCCATTAAATCCATTCGTGGCGTTGTGCCACCAGGCTCGAGGAACCAGGCCTCCTTAGGACACTTAGCCCCGCAGCCCGGAGTAGTCCATCCAATAAACTTCACTTCTGGAGTAGTTGTTAGGTATTAAAGGATTTGTTGATAGATTTTAAAAGATTAATCTAATGTTTGATCTTTAGAAGTCTTTTATCCTAAGAAATTTAGTTTTATATTTAATCTCCTAATTTTTGTCTACAGTTTTTAAACTTTAGATTGGTTAGGGTTTATTATTAGATTAGTTGAATTAGACTTAGGTTTATATTTTATGTTTGCAATTTAAAGATTATATAAGTTAATTATAATTGAAATAAGAATTAAGTCTTTTTTTTTTTTGATATATTTTAAGAGTTAGATTATAATTGATTGGTTGATTATTAATGGATTAAAGAAAGAAAAGGCTAAACCTAGGAAGACGTGTCACTAAGTTTAGTTTTGATGTCTCTACCCTACAGGGAGCATGCACCCTAAGTCTAAGTTATCTAAGACTCGGTTCTTAATTTTTGTCCTTAAGTGTCACTAAAGCTGTAGGATCAAAATGAGTTTTATTTTCTAACCACTAGGACTTTCGTACGTGTATCGCTAAACTTAAGAATCTATAGCAAAGCAGTAGAAAGAAAAAGAATGAAAATCAGAAATAAAATGGATGTAGGCATTGTTGTTTTGGGCACACCTCTTTAAAGTCAAGTGTACTCGAAAGCAACATTAACAATGCCCTTTAATGTTCCCACAATCCAAATGAGGCACTTGATATGAGACTCGACTCAAACAATCTAGCTACCCTTTAAACAAAGCCCAAAAGACAAGAGAAACAAATCCCCAAAATGAAACCAAATTAAACTTCTTACTAAAACCTAAAACAATATGCTCTTACTACCCACTAATCCAAAATCATCTAGAAAACAAGTGCAAGCAAGAAGAAAGACAACTTCCCCCCCCCCCCCCCCCCCCACAAAATACCACTTCGCTCCTAAAAAGACACCAACGAATCTACCACACAAAGGTAATCACAAAGTTAGAAGTCCCGAAATGCCTCATGAAAACTCCTAAATGAAATACTACACAAAATTCCACACAAATCATCCACAAAAATCTTTGACACAAAACTCTACAAAATGACCAATAATCACATGCCTCTATAACATTTGGAGTGGGGTAAGCTCGTGACAGTTTCTCAATGAATAAGCACTATGAAGCCCTCCATCAAGAGACATTCACAAGACACAAAAAAAAAAAAAACACTACAAAAACAATTCGGGAAATTCGTCATAAAAATTTACTATACAAAAAACAACTCACAAAACCCTCAAAAAAGGCTCCCAACCAAAGAGTCATTCATAAAAATCTTTCAATACAAAACATTTCCCAAAACTTTCCAATCATAAAGAAATTCACAAAACATTCCAAAATATTTCAAACATTCACTTTGTTTAAAGGGACAAATCAAAATATTCCGTTTCCAAACATGCCTCATTCATAAATTTTGACCATAAATCACAATATACGGAAATCTAAAAGCAAATTGACTAGATTCCATATTTTGGAATTATAGAAACTATATATACCACTGAAACGTAAATATCTTGTGTTGGTGTAAAACACAGCTCATGAAACATAGGTCAATACAATTTGTCAAGTTAAAAAAAATGATTCTTCGCCATAGAGTGTACATGAATGTTTAAACAACAAAAGAAAACTAATCCTTATGAGATGGTTCACAGATTTTGTTATCTCAGTAAAAGTAGTAAGTCAAACATGACCTCAATACCTTCTCAAACAACACAGATAAATTCCCTTAATTCCCATTAAATTCGGCCATGATGATGAAACATAAATCCCATAAGACCCATTTTTTACAAGAGCAGATTTTGAATCAAGTGGCACAAACATTTTTTTTTTTTAAATCATTAAGGAAACTTCCCCAAATTTGTAAACCCCGAGCTCATCAGTTATGGAAATAAGAGCAACAACTTCATAAATAATATAATTTCATGATATAAGAAGAAGCCTTGCATCTAATGATCTTCACAAATGCTTTTTTTTTTTGCAATAGAAAGTGATGGGAAATATCATAATAGTCAAGAACAAACTTAACAAAGTAAATCAACAGTGTATCCGTTCAGATATAAATACTCATTCAAAAATAATTCTCAAGCTAGAAATCAGTTCTGTAAGGGATTTGCAGCAATGTAAAATCATTTTTTTTAAGTCATCTACAAAAAAAAGTATATGAAAGACTTTCTCCATAAGAGACATCAGTACACATAATTAAAATTTACAAAAGCTTCAAATAGCTCATGGTATTCAGATAACACTTTCCATTTAAAGTCTATGGATTTCCACATGCATTTACACTTTCATCTACAGGAACTCAATGCAAACCTTTCAATGTTTCTCAAAAGATGTTTACAAAAAAAAAAAAACTTATAAATGCTCACAAGTGAAAGGGGCATATGTCTGCTCTTCCAAAATATCTTATGGGAAGAAAGTTAGTAGCAAAGTTGTTTTATTTGTTTCCAACAAAACCTTCATAACACAACCAAACATAAGGCTAAAACATCAATATTCATGCCAAACTAATTATACTTCATGAAGCCTTCAATAATGTGTGTGTTTTATTGCAAATAAGAACAATGAGATATAATCGTATTCCACCATTCATGACTACTACACAAAGACAATGAGTATAATACTAAGTCAGGATGTTCAATGAAGGTAAAATTATGCTTGTATAACATCACCCTTTGATCAAAACTTATGAGACGCATTACCACTTTGATGACGAACTTTATGAAAGAAAACCATTACTAAGAATGATGCTCTTTTAAAACCGGTTCTACTCATATACTTGCCCAAAATCACAAATAAAATGAGGGATCTACACACATGAAATATCTTGCGAGAAAGAAGTTTATAATGTAGACACATTTAATAAGTTTAAAACAAATCGACAAATCCATAATATCAAATGCATACATGAGATTGAAGCATATTCTCACATTCAACTTTTTCAAATCCAATAAAAATTATGAATCACTTTGCATGCATATTTTGGTAAAGAGAAACATAATTTCCTACGGCCTTTAACGATTTATATATGGAAAATCTCCCTAAATGATATACCACATGATGCGATTCATAAATAAGCATGGATCTTATGCATTGGACGGACTCTTTTCATCAAGTTCACACATGTATTTTCCTTAGTAAGCAAAACCATAAACACTTTAGGTGCATGTGTTAACAACAAATAACATAGCTCTCTCATGCTCTCTAACAACCAAAATATAGGATTTCAAATCATTCATCAAATAAAACAAGTAATGAAAAAGCATGGGTTCCACATACACAATAAACAAATAAGCTCGTCTTCCAAATAATCATTAATCAACATGTTGCTTTGCATGCCACTCTTTCTAAAGTTAATGCAACCATCGCAAAGGTGCTTGCCAATAAACATCACATTCTCCACATGATTTGTCAAAAATACAAAAGAGACATCGTTATAACCAATATATTTTCTTTATGATCACCCCAATTTCTCACACAAAGCTACCCACATGTCTTTGTTAATATGTGCTCACACATACATGATTCAACTCGATGCATATATTTAAACAAAATAACTAGAGTAAAGTGGACAAAAGTAACTTGTTTCTTTCAAATCCAAGAAAACTCACATTCCACCAATTAATTTCACCATAATATGATGCTTCAAAGATCATCACTGACATATACCATGTAATGTAATTTAAAAAGAAGTAGCTGCTTTCCAAACAGAGAATGGCCTCAAGAAAAGCATAACGAATCATGAAAGAAAAGGTATCAAGTCTCTTTTGATATCAATACTTAGCATAAGGATGGTCTTTCATGAAAAACAAAGAATAACAGCTTATTAAGAATGAAACTCTATGCCACCTCAAATATTCTTTTTTTTTTTTCTACTGAACAATCATGCCAAGACATTAAAACATAGGTACATATCTAAGGAATAAACTGATTTAATCATGGCTTGCAAAGCATGAAACTATTTCTTGATGGTAAGCAACAATATTATTTCACAATTGAACTCATAAAAGAGGCTTCCAATCAAATATGAATGAGTGCAGTTATTATATTCCTTTTATCATAAACAACAATAAGAGAGGCAAACTAATCACCATTCAATGACGCTCACTGAAGCTAGAAGTTTTGGAGACTAATTTGCAATGATAAATACAGAAAAGTTATCTTCCATGGTATATTTAGATGTATGAAGAAGTTCTACATTTCTTTCACCAATGAAAGCTTACAAGATTTTAATGCCAACAGCATGATGACCTTGCTTGTTCACAACTTGGGTTATTTCCCAACAAGCACCGATACAAATATTTGACATGCATTTTTTTGAAAAAAATGACAATCTTTTTTAACATTTCATAATTTATGCATAAGATATACGATATAGATCATGGGCAAAATATCATCAAGATTCCAACAATATCAATGCATTTAACACCAAAATGGTACCAATCATATATTAATGAACTTTTCATGGCTAAATGTGCAATCAAAGAAAACTTGAGAAGAAAATCTTCCATTCAAACAAAACCTTTCAACCTTTTCTCCACCGACATTCCATCAATCAATAGATATGCAATATTCATAAGGATTTCATGAAGTAGACTATCGTAGATGTCATTACCTTGCAATCACAGACCATCGCAAACTCTCTACATCTATGCCTTATTGAAATCATCACAAAAATAGTCTATTTGAAGTTTACCAAAATCTTAGAACAAAGGAAAGCGACAATGATCTTTTATGACCCAACGTTACACCTCTAAATGAATTGCCAAAATTTCGATGCGTAAGCTAAAGCATATTGATATGTACTAGCAACACATGCTTCGAAGAAAATTACTAAAACACCATAGCTCTTCCAAGAGCAATTCACCAAACACAATCGTTGTCGTTGTTTGAAAGACGAAAGAGAACAAAAATACTTTACTTGTAAGCTCACAACATTCTCATGTAGCAAGTATTTATAAGGAGAAGCCCTTCCTAAATAACATTAACTATTCTTTGTAGAAACCATAGAGGAGAGGGGACAAACCACATAAGATTTACTCATGCCGGCGATGCAAACTTTTCCAAAGAAACTCATGAAATTCCCACTTTTATAAAAAAAAAAAAAAAAACTTTATCGATTCTTAATAGGCATTATCACAAACATTTCATATGCATATTTTGGCAAGGAACTAACATGGCTTCTCAAGACTTGCCAACATTCACACATAGAGCTTTAAGCTATATGACATGATTTACACTACTTATTTACTATCAAAATAACACAAATCAACCAACCCTTGTTTATACCTTACAAAAATCTCTCATGTTTGGCAATACCCATGCTCATTTTTAAGAGAATTTCAACACCACTTTATAACCAAACAAACATAGTGAAACTAGACAACAAGAAATGACAATGAATGCTCATCAAGCTACTCGTGAATTACAATGAAAAATGCATTGAGAAAGCGGATCGTAAGAAGCATGTAACTTAAACACCACTTAGGTACCAATAGCTTAAATCTGTCATGAAATACCCTATAATTTTTCCAAACTCTAAGAGAGACTCTAGCCATGATCATGCTTCAGATTTTATATATATTTTTTTGAATCGTTTGCAAAGAAAGGGAAATAAGGAGAATGTATGGAGAGAGAGGAAGAGAATTCAAAAGAAGAAATGGAAGTGTAGGAGAAGAATAAGGGAGAAAGGCAAGAAGAAGAAGCAGAATAAAGAGATGAAAAAGACGAAGAAAGGGGAAGATGAGGAGTATACCTGCTCCAAGGAAGAGGGAAATCTATGGCCAAGGTAGGAGCTCCGGTCGATCGGCTTTGGGCAAGGAAACGGAAGAGACAGCTTCGGTCAACTAGGTCACGGGTTCGGTGGAGGGAGATCGGGCAGCGTCGGGCTAGTTCCGGTCTCGAACAGGAGCACGGCGTCGGATCCCGCTCGGGTGTGCGAAGCCGGGAGCTGGAGGCACCGGGTCGCTGAGCGGCTTTCGAACGAGAGCAGGAGGGAACGAGGTTCGTCTAGGCTGCTTCCAATCGAGAGCTAGAGAGACGGAGGTATCCTTCCTGGCTCGCGAGATCGGAAGTGGGAGAGGGGGTCGGGATCGAGAGCTGGAGAGGGGTGGATTCGTCGCCTAGAAGCCAGAGGGCTTCGGCTGCCCCTCTTTTCGTAAACGAGAGAGGGAGAGCTATCCCCCCGCCAGAGAGGGAGGGGGCGACGGGTATGAGAAAAATGAGAGGGAGAGAATGCCCGTGAGAATCCGGCAGCCCAAGGCTTCCTCCAAGCCTTCTAACGTCTTCCGACGTTCTGCCCAGCTCCGTAAGCTCAAAATGGCGCTGCGACATTCTGCTCACACCAAAAGTCGCTCGAACCGATCTCTCATTCGAGGGCTCGTGCGACTGAAAGGCCTGGCAACAACAGGTTCTGAATTTCGGAAAGATCAAGACCGTTCAAGCAATTTTCGGATTTAGGAAATCAAATTCAAATTTACTAGAAAGCAGCTTGGGATTTAATTAGAATTGATTTGGGCTAATTTGAGTTGGGTTTGAAAGTGAATTTGATTCAAATCGTTTTGATTAGAACCGAGTTAGGTCTGATCAATTAGATTAAATCAAATTAAAGACCATTTGGGTCAAATTGAGCTCGTCACAGTCAAAACAAACGACTCGGGCTTGAGTGAAAAAGGGTCGAGTTAAATTAACATCAATTCGGATCGATTCGAGTTTGAATAGGGCTCGACGAGGTCTAATCGAATCAATCGAAAGTGCTCGAGAATATTCGAGCCAAAAACGAGGTCAACATCCGCTTTGTTTCAGATTTGAGGGCGCACATATTACCGGGTAAGGGCATGAGATCACCTGGGCGGGTGCCGCAATGTATCACTGTTGCCAGTCATGTTAGGCGAAGGCTACGAGGCTCACGTCTAGCGAGAAGTGAGGCGCGTGCCGTGTGAGCGGTGAATGCGGCTAGGCCAAGGCGGACTAGGGTGGTAGGGGCCTAGGCTAGGCAGCACCAAATCCACCGATTAGGCATTTGGGCTCAACATGCCGCATGTTAGCCTGCTAGGCAAGACTATAGGACCCGATTCAATTTCGGGTCAACCCGAATCCTACATGATTTTAGAAACAGGTCACATTTCTAAACCCGAACCCGACCTATCTGATAAACGGGTTGACCCAAACCTAAAACTTTTCGTGCTCGGTCCAAATCGGGTTTTGGATCGTGTTAAATTTTGACACGGATGACAATAAGAAATGTCAAGGATGGTTTTCATTAAAAATTTTGAAAACACCCTAAAAATACCTAAAACTTGCTTTCCAATTTTTAAAAATAAACATTTTTGTTTTTCAAAAAAAAAGGCTTGCTTCATTTTCAAAAATAAATAATAACTAAAACACAAACCAAATATATATTCAAAAAATAAAAAACTAAAAAAATAAAATATATTTCAGGATATCCACTTATAAATCATTTGAGGTTGAATTTGAAAATCATTGAATTTGTTTTTAGAATAGAATTATATATAAAGAGTTTATATTATATTAGCTTTTGTTTGAGACAACTTTCTCGCAACTTCACTTTTTAAATAATAACTATTATTTCATTTGGCTACTACTTGCTTCCTTTTTTTTCGTGTTTTTTTTTTTTTTTTTTTTTTTTTTTTTTTTTTTTTTTTTGTAATGAAAATTTACTTTTACGATCGGAGTAATTTAGCTTTTTAATATTTGCCTCAAACAAATCTTTAATTTCAAAATAAATTTAATGATTTTGAAATCTATCCTGATATAATTTATATCATAATATTAATATCTACCATAAATTTTTTATTAAAAAGTATATATATATATATATATATATATATATATATATATATATATATATATATATATATATATATATATATATATATATATATATGACCTGCAAGCATTTATATGTAATACGAAATAACACTACGGCCCAATTAAGATCTTTTAAAGTCCATTAGCCCATGCCGAACCAAACCTTTTTGATAAGAGCCAGACCATCTAGGGCCCAACTAGGAATAACAATTATAGAAACCAAATAACGAATTCATTTTAGAACATTTAATCTCCCTTCATTGATCCATTAAAATGTGTATCTATTTTTAGAATTATTTTTTTAATGATAGAATTTTTTGTAAGATTAACTTCATTGCATGAATAAATGAAGATATTTATAGTTGAAAGGAGGTAGGGTTGCAAGCGAACCAAACATTCGACGAACTACTCGCTGCTTGGTTCAATTAAAGTTTGTTTGTGATCATTTAATTAACTAAACAAACAAATTTGAACAATATTTTAAATACTCGATCATTAAATAAATAAGCTTGAACACTAATGTGTTCGGCTCATTTATGCTCATGAATAATATCATTTGAAGCACGTGAGCAAGCTCGGCATTAAGCTCGATAAAAGCTCAATTTGTGCTCGATTCAGAACTCGTGAATAAGCTAGATAAAAATTCAATTAATCTTCGATTATAAAATTGATAAATATACATAATATAAATATTTTTATTTATTATAACTATATAATTATTGTTAAATAATAAATTTTAAAGTAATTAAATATTATGATATATGCTAACTAAAATAAAATTTACGTATTTATTAAATTTTATTGAATAAGAAACGACAAAAGACAGATGCGGGAAACACGCCTTCCCTTGTCATTTTTCCCTAATTTTTCTCCCCAAATGCTGAAAACGAAGGCCAAACTTTCTTCCCTGCTCAGGCCCTGACTCCCGAAGGGCGGAACTGGGTTTTCTTTCCTCTTTGTTCTCCTAGACACACTAACGTCATGAACCCTCTTGTTTCTATCCTCATCATTCTCACTGACACTGCTCAAGTTTGCGTTTGTAAGACCAGCATCGACGATAAGTTATAGCTGATTCAAATATTACTTCTGTTGCGTCCAGGAGTATTCGCGGCGGTAGAGAAATATCATATTTAGCATCTTAGCATTGTACGAAAATCTGGCACGCAATCAAATAAGGAGAGTGGGTCTAGCATTTATGAGACACCAAGATTTTTACGTGGAAAACCCCTGAAAAGGGGGAAAAACCACGGGGCCTGGCCCAGTTTGAATGAATCCACTAGTATTTGTAGTCGATTACAAATGAGGCCCTTCCTTGGTGGAAGGTCTTAGCTTGATGTACATCTTATGGAGTACATTACATGATGTAAATACAAAGGATCACTATTGACATGTTCACTTTGTTAGAAGGACTGCAGTCGACGGGCGACGTAGGTCAGGAGGACTGTAGTCAGCTGGCGACGGAGGACTGTAGTCGGTGGGCGACATAAGTCAAGAGGACCGTAGTCAACGGGCGACGGATGTCAGAAAGACTGTAGTCGGCGGGCGACGTAAGTCAGGAGGACCGTAGTCGGCTGGTGACGGAGGTCGGAAGGACTGTAGTCTGATGACGAAGATCAGTAGGACAGCGTCAGGTAGAAGTCCAGCAATGAAAAGAAATACATCTTCGCATAGATGTCCAACGAAATCCGATAACTGGTAGAAGTTTGACATCGGGTAGAGACTTGGCGAAGAGTGAAGGTCCGACGTCAGGTAGAAGTCTGACGTCTGTTGGTGGCAGAGGAGAAATCTGGCCTCCCTTGGGCGGAGTTTCGGCGTCAGGAGGGAACTCTATCGTTAAATGAGAAGAATTTCAGCATCACGTGGAAGTTGTGCAAATTCCCGGTGTTTCCTGAAAATCCGGCATAGTTCCGGCGTCTTCAGGCGGCAGGAAGAGCTCCGGCGGTGGTCGAGGAGGTGAGGAATCTCCTTTTCCCCTTTCTCCTCTTCTTCTTCTCTCTCTTCACTTTCCTTTTGGTGTAGAATGAGGGCTCTATTTATAGTTTTTATGGAGTGGCATAGCCCGTAAATAGGCGTGAGATCAAGGGCGAACAGAGAGTGGTTTGAATGGACGGCCGATATCGAATCCTTTGATCATGCACCGTTCGTTGGATATTTGAAGACCTTAATAAAGTCGGAATTTGATGATCTTAAGCTCGTTGGATTTGTCTCGTCGAGTCGTTCGATTTTAGTATAAGCTTGTCAAAATCGGAGACCGTTTGGTGACTCAAATTGCGGTTTGAACCTTCCAACAGCGCTTTGAACACTTGATTCGGACTCATTTGGGCTCGGATTGGGTTGATCTTGGTGTCGTTGGGTTCGTATTTCCGAGACGCTCAGTTTGACTGTAAGCTCACTGAAATCGGAGTTTGGGAGCTTTCAAATTTAATTTTTGAAGTTTCCAACTAGCTTTTTGCCTCAAGATTCGTGCCCGATCAAGATAATTTTGTGATGCCGTATCAGTTGCCCCCCTATTTTTGGACGTCGAAGCTCCATAAGTCCGAAAATATATGTGTCGACAATTTGCATTGGCCAAAACGCCAAAAATTGCGTTCCGAAAACCAAGCTCTTGCTCAAACTTGATTGTAGAGGCTCCGTTGAGCTCCGAAAGTGTCAAAATTGAGTCCGGAACGTCGAAAAACGTGTCTGGGGACACCAAAAACGTCCGAATCGGACCACCCGGGCCGAAAATCGGGCCCGGACACGCGTAGGCGGCCGAACTGGCCGGCCGGCCGCCGCATGCTACCGCTCGCCGGCGGCAGCGCCTGCGCGGCGCGCAAACAGCGGCCGCACCTGCGGCCACACGGCCAGGGGCTTGCCGCGCCCAAGCGCCCAAGCGCCTGGGGACTTGCCTCGCCCGAGCCCGAAGCCTGGGCTGCCGCGCAGCGTTTGATCCGCGTGGATCCGATGGCTGCGCGCGATCCGCGCGCTGCGGGTCGCGATCCGCGTGCTGTGCACGCGGATTTTGGGTGGCAATTCGCTGCCACCGCCTTAAGCGAGCCCCACGAGTCGAAAAGATGCATTTTTTAGCTTTTTTGGGTCCTAAAAATTCCGAAAAAACCCAAAAAATTCTAAAAAATTCAGAAAAATTAGAAAATTCAAAAATGGCAATAACTCCCTCAATTTCTCTCCAGAACCTATAAATAGGCCTCCTAGGCCTTTAGGAAATTTGCAACTTCTTTTTTTTGCTCCCTCCGGTTCTCTGGCGGCTGAGGCTTCCGCTATTTGCGAGTTGAAATTTTTTCCTACTCGAATAACGCCCCTCCTCGCGTGCAGAAATCTACGGGATTTCTTCCTCCCCCTCCGGCTTTCTGACGGTTGAGGCTTTCGTTATTTACGAGTTGGAATTTTTTCCTACTCAAATAGCGCCCCTCCTCGCGTGCAGAAGCCTACGGGATTTCTTCCTCCCCCTCCGGCTTACTAACGGTTGAGGCTTTCGTTATTTGCGAGTTGGAATTTTTTCCTACTCGAATAGCGCCCCTCCTCGCGTGCAGAAGCCTACGGGATTTCTTTCTCCCCCTCCGGCTTACTGACGGTTGAGGCTTCCGTTATCTGCGAGTTGCAATTTTTTTCTACTCGAATAGCGCCCCTCCTCGCGTGCAGAAGCCTACGGGATTTGAATGCCATTTGAGCGAAAGTTTGCTGGCGATGGACGATCGAGTTGAAGCCCATTAGCAGTCAACGATCGAGTGTGGAGCCAAAGGAGAGAGTTCGAGGGTGCGTTGCAAGTAGCATTCAAGTGAGAAGCCGATGGCGAGTAGCAGTCTGCCGACGAGGAGAAGTCGGACGACAAGGAGAAGTCCGACATCGGGTAGAAGTACGGCCTTGGGCAGAAGACCGACAAAAGTTTGTCGACGGGCAGAAGTCTGACGACATGAAGAAGTCCGCTGACGAGCAGAAGTCTGACGACATGAACAAGTTCAATGTCAGGTAAAAGTCCGACGAGAATTCGTCGACGAGCAGGAGTCTGACGACGAGTAGAAGTTCGCTGACGAGCAGAAGTCCGACGTCGGGAAGAAGTTCAACATCGGGTAAAAGACCGACAAAGAATTCGTCGACAAGCAGGAGTCTGACGACGAGTAGAAGTCCGCTGACGAGCAGAAGTCCGACGACGGGGAGAAGTCTGACGTCGGGTAGAAGACTGACGAGAATTCGTCGACGAGCAGGAGTCGAGTAGAAGTCCGCTGACGAGCAGAAGCCCGACGTCGGGAAGAAGTTCAACGTCGGGTAAAAGACCGACGAGAATTCATCGACGAGCAGGAGTCTGACGACGAGTAGGAGTCCGCTGACAAGCAGAAGTTCGACGAAAAGGGGAAGTCCTTCATCGGGTAGAAGACCGACGACGAGTAGGAGTCTTCTGACGAGCAGAAGTCCGACGTCGGGTAGAAATTCAACGTCGGGCAGAAGACCGACGAGAATTTGTCGACGAGCAGGAGTCTGACGGCGAGTAGAAGTCCGCTGACGAGCAGAAGTCCGACGTCAGGTAGAAGTTCAACGTCGGGTAGAAGACCGACGAGAATTTGTCGACGAGCAGGAGTCTGATGACGAGTAGAAGTCCGCTGACGAGCAGAAGTCCGACGACGGGGAGAAGTCTGACGTCGGGTAGAAGACCGACGAGAATTCGTCGACGAGTAGGAGTCTGACGACGAGTAGAAGTCCGCTGACGAGCAGAAGTCCGACATCGGGAAGAAGTTCAACGTCGGGTAAAAGACCGACGAGAATTCGTCGATGAGCAGGAGTCTGACGACGAGTAGGAGTCCGCTGACAAGCAGAAGTCCGACGAAAAGGAGAAGTCCTTCATCGGGTAGAAGACCGACGACGAGTAGGAGTCTGCTGACGAGCAGAAGTCCAACGTCGGGTAGAAATTCAACGTCGGGTAGAAGACCGATGAGAATTTGTCGACGAGCAGGAGTCTGACGGCGAGTAGAAGTCCACTGACGAGCAGAAGTCCGACGTCAGGTAGAAGTTCAACGTCAGGTAGAAGACCGACGAGAATTCGTCGACGAGCAGAATTCCGACGAAAGTCCTGCAAGGCAAAAATTCAACGACAAGAGGAAATTCAACATCGGGTAGAAATTTAACTTTGTGGAGAAGTTAAATGAAAGTCCCTTGACGGCATTCTGACAACGTTAACCAAGGATGTAAGACCTATCCGAGGTTGTATGTTAGAACATTTGTTCGATGACATTAACCTGTGTGGAAAAGGTCGAGAGAATCCACCAAGGATGTGAGACCTTTCCAAGGTTGTATGCCGGAGCCCTGCTCGACGACGTTAACCTGTGTGGAAGAGGTCGGGAGAATCCACCAAGGATGTAGGACCTTTTCGAGGTTGTATGTCGGAGCCTTTACTCGACGACGTTAACCTGTGTGGAAGAGGCCGAGAGAATCCACCAAGGATGTGAGACCTTTCCGAGGTTATATGTCAGAGCCCTGCTCGATGACGTTAACCTGTGTGAAAGAGGTCGGGAGAATCCACCAAGGATGTGAGATCTTTCCGAGGTTGTATGTCGGAGCCTTTGCTCGATGACGTTAACCTGTGTGGAAGAGGTCGAATCGGATCCCCCTGGGATCGATTTTACCTTGATTAATGGGAGGGGGCGAATGCCGCGTGTATCCCGAATCAAAGGTGAAGAATGGTCTAATTTTAGACCGTTACTGCTTTTTTGAGGTCGAGGTTAAGACCATGCACAAGGAGTAGAAGTCCAACAAGGGACTGTATATGATATTGATTTGAAGTATCCTTGCATTCGCTCGGATATTCCTGAAATATCAACTTGATGTTGAAGGTATTGGAGGATCTATTTGACCATGGTTTGAGTCAAAGTTGCCCCCCAGTCCGCATCTGCTTCTTATGATATTGATGCTATGTGTGATCTTTTGAGATTAGAGCACTAATTGCCCCCAGTCGAGAATCACTTTCCCACAGACGGCGCCAAACTGTTGCGTCCAGGAGTATTCGCGGCGGTAGAGAAATATCATATTTAACATCTTAGCATTGTACGAAAATCCGGC
Organism: Dendrobium huoshanense; assembly: GCA_016618105.1. Taxonomy (NCBI): domain Eukaryota; kingdom Viridiplantae; phylum Streptophyta; class Magnoliopsida; order Asparagales; family Orchidaceae; genus Dendrobium; species Dendrobium huoshanense. Next base: position 40,601,246 of record CM028345.1, on the reverse strand, counting down.
ACGCAATCAGATAAGGAGAGTGGGTCTAGCATTTATGAGACACCAAGATTTTTACGTGGAAAACCCCTGAAAAGGGGGAAAAACCACGGGGTCTCGCCCAGTTTGAATGAATCCACTAGTATTTGTAGTCGATTACAAATGAGTCCCTTCCTTGGTGGAAGGTCTTAGCTTGATGTACATCTTATGGAGTACATTACATGATGTAAATACAAAGGATCACTATTGACATGTTCACTTTGTTAGCAGGACTGCAGTCGGCGGGCGACGTAGGTCAGGAGGACCGTAGTCAGCTGGCGACGGAGCACTGTAGTCGGCGGGCGACATAAGTCAGGAGGACCGTAGTCAACGGGCGACGGATGTCGGAAAGACTGTAGTCGGCGGGTGACGTAAGTCAGGAGGACCGTAGTCGGCTGGTGACGGAGGTCGGAAGGACTGTAGTCTGACGACGAAGATCAGTAGGACAGCGTCAGGTAGAAGTCCAGCAATCAAAGGAATTCATCTTCGCATAGATGTCTAACGAAATTCGATAACTGGTAGAAGTCTGGCATCGGGTAGAGACTTGGCGAAGAGTGAAGGTCCGACGTCGGGTAGAAGTCCGACGTCTGTTGGTGGCAGAGGAGAAATCCGACCTCCCTTGGGCGGAGTTTCAGCGTCAGGAGGGAACTCTATCGTTAAATGAGAAGAATTTCAGCATCACATGAAAGTTGTGCAAATTCCCGGCGTTTCCTGAAAATCCGGCATAGTTCTGGCGTCTTCAGGCGGCAGGAAGAGCTCCGGCGGTGGTCGAGGAGGTGAGGAATCTCCTTTTACCCTTTCTCCTCTTCTTCTTCTCTCTCTTCACTTTCCTTTTGGTGTAGAATGAGGGCTCTATTTATAGTTTTTCTGGAGTGGCATAGCCCGTAAATAGGCGTGAGATCAAGGGCGAACAGAGAGTGGTTTGAATGGACGGCCGATATCGAATCCTTTGATCATGCACCGTTTGTTGGATATTTGAAGGCCTTAATGAAGTCGGAATTTGATGATCTTGGGCTCGTTGGATTCGCATCGTCGAGCCGTTCGATTTGAGTATAAGCTTGTCAAAATCGGAGACTGTTTGGTAACTCAAATTGCGGTTTGAACCTTCCAATAGCGATTTTAACACTTGATTCAGACTCATTTGGGCTCGGATTGGGTTGATCTTGGTGTCGTTGGGTTCGTATTTCCGAGACGCTCAGTTTGACTGTAAGCTCACTGAAATCGGAGTTTGGGAGCTTTCAAATTTAATTTTTGAAGTTTCCAACTAGCTTTTTGCCTCAAGATTCGTGCCCGATCAAGATAATTTTGTGATGCCGTATCAGTTGCCCCCCTATTTTTGGACGTCGAAGCTCCATAAGTCCGAAAATATATGTGTCGACAATTTGCATTGGCCAAAATGCCAAAAATTGCGTTCCGAAAACCAAGCTCTTGCTCAAACTTGATTGTAGAGGCTCCGTTGAGCTCCGAAAGTGTCAAAATTGAGTCCGGAACGTCGAAAAACGTGTCTGGGGACCCCAAAAACGTCCGAATCGGACCGTCCGGGACGAAAATCGGGCCCGGACACGCGTAGGCAGCCGAACTGGCCGGCCGGCCGCCGCATGCTACCGCTCGCCGGCGGCAGCGCCTGCGCGGCGCGCAAACAGCGGCCGCACCTGCGGCGACACGGCCAGGGGCTTGCCGCGCCCAAGCGCCCAAGCACCTGGGGCCTTGCCTCGCCCGAGCCCGAAGCCTGGGCTGCCGCGCAGCGTTTGATCCGCGTGGATCCGATGGCTGCGCGCGATCCGCGCGCTGCGGGTCGCGATCCGCGTGCTGTGCACGCGGATTTTGGGTGGCAATTCGCTGCCACTGCCTTAAGCGAGCCCCACGAGTCGAAAAGATGCATTTTTTAGCTTTTTTGGGTCCTAAAAATTCCGAAAAAACCCAAAAAATTCTAAAAAATTCAGAAAAATTAGAAAATTCGAAAATGGCAATAACTCCCTCAATTTCTCTCCAGAACCTATAAATAGGCCTCCTAGGCCTTTAGGAAATTTGCAACTTCTTTTTTTTGCTCCCTCCGGTTCTCTGGCGGCTGAGGCTTCCGCTATTTGCGAGTTGAAATTTTTTCCTACTCGAATAACGCCCCTCCTCGCGTGCAGAAATCTACGGGATTTCTTCCTCCCCCTCCGGCTTACTGACGGTTGAGGCTTTCGTTATTTACGAGTTGGAATTTTTTCCTACTCAAATAGCGCCCCTCCTCGCGTGCAGAAGCCTACGGGATTTCTTCCTCCCCCTCCGGCTTACTAACGGTTGAGGCTTTCGTTATTTGCGAGTTGGAATTTTTTCCTACTCGAATAGCGCCCCTCCTCGCGTGCAGAAGCCTACGGGATTTCTTTCTCCCCCTCCGGCTTACTGACGGTTGAGGCTTCCGTTATCTGCGAGTTGCAATTTTTTTCTACTCGAATAGCGCCCCTCCTCGCGTGCAGAAGCCTACGGGATTTGAATGCCATTTGAGCGGAAGTTTGCTGGCGATGGACGATCGAGTTGAAGCCCATTAGCAGTCAACGATCGAGTGTGGAGCCAAAGGAGAGAGTTCGAGGGTGCGTTGCAAGTAGCATTCAAGTGAGAAGCCGATGGCAAGTAGCAGTCTGCCGACGAGGAGAAGTCGGACGACAAGGAGAAGTCCGACATCGGGTAGAAGTACGGCCTTGGGCAGAAGACCGACAAAAGTTTGTCGACGGGCAGAAGTCTGACGACATGAAGAAGTCCGCTGACGAGCAGAAGTCTGACGACATGAACAAGTTCAATGTCAGGTAAAAGTTCGACGAGAATTCGTCGACCAGCAGGAGTCTGACGACGAGTAGAAGTTCGCTGACGAGCAGAAGTCCGACGTCGGGAAGAAGTTCAACATCGGGTAAAAGACCGACAAAGAATTCGTCGACAAGCAGGAGTCTGACGACGAGTAGAAGTCCGCTGACGAGCAGAAGTCCGACGACGGGGAGAAGTCTGACGTCGGGTAGAAGACTGACGAGAATTCATCGACGAGCAGGAGTCGAGTAGAAGTCCGCTGACGAGCAGAAGCCCGACGTCGGGAAGAAGTTCAACGTCGGGTAAAAGACCGACGAGAATTCATCGACGAGCAGGAGTCTGACGACGAGTAGGAGTCCGCTGACAAGCAGAAGTCCGACGAAAAGGGGAAGTCCTTCATCGGGTAGAAGACCGACGACGAGTAGGAGTCTTCTGACGAGCAGAAGTCCGACGTCGGGTAGAAATTCAACGTCGGGTAGAAGACCGACGAGAATTTGTCGACGAGCAAGAGTCTGACGGCGAGTAGAAGTCCGCTGACGAGCAGAAGTCCGACGTCAGGTAGAAGTTCAACGTCGGGTAGAAGACCGACGAGAATTTGTCGACGAGCAGGAGTCTGATGACGAGTAGAAGTCCGCTGACGAGCAGAAGTCCGACGACGGGGAGAAGTCTGACGTCGGGTAGAAGACCGACGAGAATTCGTCGACGAGTAGGAGTCTGACGACGAGTAGAAGTCCGCTGACGAGCAGAAGTCCGACATCGGGAAGAAGTTCAACGTCGGGTAAAAGACCGACGAGAATTCGTCGATGAGCAGGAGTCTGACGACGAGTAGGAGTCCGCTGACAAGCAGAAGTCCGACGAAAAGGAGAAGTCCTTCATCGGGTAGAAGACCGACGACGAGTAGGAGTCTGCTGACGAGCAGAAGTCCAACGTCGGGTAGAAATTCAACGTCGGGTAGAAGACCGATGAGAATTTGTCGACGAGCAGGAGTCTGACGGCGAGTAGAAGTCCACTGACGAGCAGAAGTCCGACGTCAGGTAGAAGTTCAACGTCAGGTAGAAGACCGACGAGAATTCGTCGACGAGCAGAATTCCGACGAAAGTCCTGCAAGGCAAAAATTCAACGACAAGAGGAAATTCAACATCGGGTAGAAATTTAACTTTGTGGAGAAGTTAAATGAAAGTCCCTTGACGGCATTCTGACAACGTTAACCAAGGATGTAAGACCTATCCGAGGTTGTATGTTAGAACATTTGTCCGATGACATTAACCTGTGTGGAAAAGGTCGAGAGAATCCACCAAGGATGTGAGACCTTTCCAAGGTTGTATGCCGGAGCCCTGCTCGACGACGTTAACCTGTGTGGAAGAGGTCGGGAGAATCCACCAAGGATGTGAAACCTTTCCGAGGTTGTATGCCGGAGCCCTGCTCGACGACGTTAACCTGTGTGGAAGAGGTCGGGAGAATCCACCAAGGATGTAGGACCTTTTCGAGGTTGTATGTCGGAGCCTTTACTCGACGACGTTAACCTGTGTGGAAGAGGCCGAGAGAATCCACCAAGGATGTGAGACCTTTCCGAGGTTATATGTCAGAGCCCTGCTCGATGACGTTAACCTGTGTGAAAGAGGTCGGGAGAATCCACCAAGGATGTGAGATCTTTCCGAGGTTGTATGTCGGAGCCTTTGCTCGATGACGTTAACCTGTGTGGAAGAGGTCGAATCGGATCCCCCTGGGATCGATTTTACCTTGATTAATGGGAGGGGGCGAATGCCGCGTGTATCCCGAATCAAAGGTGAAGAATGGTCTAATTTTAGACCGTTACTGCTTTTTTGAGGTCGAGGTTAAGACCATGCACAAGGAGTAGAAGTCCAACAAGGGACTATATATGCAATTGATTTGAAGTATCCTTGCATTCGCTCGGATATTCCTGAAATATCAACTTGATGTTGAAGGTATTGGAGGATCTATTTGACCATGGTTTGAGTCAAAGTTGCCCCCCAGTCCGCATCTGCTTCTTATGATATTGATGCTATGTGTGATCTTTTGAGATTAGAGCACTAATTGCCCCCAGTCGAGAATCACTTTCCCACAGACGGCGCCAAACTGTTGCGTCCAGGAGTATTCGCGGCGGTAGAGAAATATCATATTTAACATCTTAGCATTGTACGAAAATCCGGCATGCAATCAGATAAGGAGAGTGGGTCTAGCATTTATGAGACACCAAGATTTTTACGTGGAAAACCCCTGAAAAGGGGGAAAAACCACGGGGTCTGGCCCAGTTTGAATGAATCCACTAGTATTTGTAGTCGATTACAAATGAGTCCCTTCCTTGGTGGAAGGTCTTAGCTTGATGTACATCTTATGGAGTACATTACATGATGTAAATACAAAGGATCACTATTGACATGTTCACTTTGTTAGAAGGACTGCAGTCGGCGGGCGACGTAGGTCAGGAGGACCGTAGTCAGCTGGCGACGGAGCACTGTAGTCGGCGGGCGACATAAGTCAGGAGGACCGTAGTCAACGGGCGGCGGATGTCGGAAAGACTGTAGTCGGCGGGTGACGTAAGTCAGGAGGACCGTAGTCGGCTGGTGACGGAGGTCGGAAGGACTGTAGTCTGACGACGAAGATCAGTAGGACAGCGTCAGGTAGAAGTCCAGCAATCAAAGGAATTCATCTTCGCATAGATGTCTAACGAAATTCGATAACTGGTAGAAGTCTGGCATCGGGTAGAGACTTGGCGAAGAGTGAAGGTCCGACGTCGGGTAGAAGTCCGACGTCTGTTGGTGGCAGAGGAGAAATCCGACCTCCCTTGGGCGGAGTTTCAGCGTCAGGAGGGAACTCTATCGTTAAATGAGAAGAATTTCAGCATCACATGAAAGTTGTGCAAATTCCCGGCGTTTCCTGAAAATCCGGCATAGTTCTGGCGTCTTCAGGCGGCAGGAAGAGCTCCGGCGGTGGTCGAGGAGGTGAGGAATCTCCTTTTCCCCTTTCTCCTCTTCTTCTTCTCTCTCTTCACTTTCCTTTTGGTGTAGAATGAGGGCTCTATTTATAGTTTTTCTGGAGTGGCATAGCCCGTAAATAGGCGTGAGATCAAGGCGAACAGAGAGTGGTTTGAATGGACGGCCGATATCGAATCCTTTGATCATGCACCGTTTGTTGGATATTTGAAGGCCTTAACGAAGTCGGAATTTGATGATCTTGGGCTCGTTGGATTCGCATCGTCGAGCCGTTCGATTTGAGTATAAGCTTGTCAAAATCGGAGACCGTTTGGTAACTCAAATTGCGGTTTGAAACTTCCAACAGCGCTTTTAACACTTGATTCAGACTCATTTGGGCTCGGATTGGGTTGATCTTGGTGTCGTTGGGTTCGTATTTCCGAGACGCTCAGTTTGACTTTAAGCTCGCTGAAATCGGAGTTCGGGAGCTTTCAAATTTAATTTTTGAAGTTTCCAACTAGCTTTTTGCCTCAAGATTCGTGCCCGATCAAAATAATTTTGTGATGCCGTATCAACTTCCATTAGTTCTTTTGCCTTCTTTATCACGTACATCTGCTTCTTCCAAATAGAAGGCTTCTCTTCTCCTATATAAAAGGCTTTGTGAGAAAGCATCATAATAGCAACGTAGCTCATTTGGTAGCTCGAAAAAAACTAGTTATATATGTCCATAAATTTGCTCATTTGATAGCTCAAGAAAACTCATTTGATATGTCAATGAACGTGCTTGTTTGATAGTTTAAAACAATTTGCTAAATATATTCACAAAGATGCTCGATCTAATTGTTTGTTAGAAGGCTTGATAAATCATGTTTGTTAAGTTAATGAACATCTAGAAGTAGAGCTTATTTATAGCTCGTTAAGACTTATTTGTTTAAAGCTCGATAAAGACTAAACAAATCGAACATGAACTAAATATAAACACTTATTAATTTAAATGAACCAAACATGAACACAAACAATAAAGCTCAAATCCAACACAAATCAAACTTGAACAAGCTAATAATAAATGAACTCAAACATGAACACTCACATACTCAGCTCGGTTTGGTTCCTTTGCAACCCTAAAAGGAGGGTAGAGTTACAAAAAATTATAAGATTTTTGAATTTTTCTTGTAAGATTTTTGGAAATTATTTAAATGTGTTTATGGCTTTATTTAATTAGAACTTTTTTAAATATATTTATAGATAAATAAAAAATAAGATGAACTATATGTATATATATAATGACACTAATGGCATATGTTCATGTGTCTAGCCAATGGCAAACAAGCCGATTTTGGATTCTAGAGGAGATGCACGTTGACTTTTGATAGTAGTCACGCCTTAAAACTTTTTTGAATTAATATTTTTGTGTAATGAATTTCGTGGAAGACTTTATATATAATGTTAGACATAATAAATTTTGTCGTCTAAAAATATTATTTGTTTTTTAAGAAAGGAAACTTTATTGAAGAAAAGATAAAGGTACAACCAACCAAAGATGATAACACGAACATCAGCAAAAGAAAAGAAAAGACTACAGTGGAGCAAACAACCAAAAAAAAAAGAAAAACAAAGGGGGATGATCGAATTTGGGCTCAGGTACTGGCAAAACACTGCAATCATCCAGATGGAGACCCGAGCCCTCCAAAGGGCAAGTAACAAGCCAACAAAACCAAATAGCCGAAACACCCACGAAGAACAGCAAGAAACCGCCAGCAATGTTTGCCAACTGAAGAAACGAATGCTCTCACACGGAACAAGAACCACAAGGAAAAGATACGGAGAAAAGCAAAAAGAAGAACAGAGAAATGTATAAAAGAGTATATTATTATTTTGTCCTATTACAGCTTATAGAGGTAGTATTTATAGATATAAGAGCTGAGCTCATCCAATCAGATGGAGCCAGCTCACCATGAGAAATACATTGTATTTATATAATTCAAATTGTATGTCTTTATACCAACGAGCCAACCAAACGGATAAAAAGCAGGTTCGCCTCATCATAGCATAGGCTAAAATTCTCAACCTCACCGACCAAAACAATAATAACGAATCACAAATCCAAATCCAAAGAAACGAGCAAATCAACCACATCATCCAAACAACCAACTTACTTGGATTTCCTTCGACGATGATGTCCCCAAACCAATAAAAAATCATTTCCCACCTTTGACTTATAATTATCACAAAGACCCCCAGACGATTCAACAGAGTCATCTCGATCCCAATCCAACTAACAGGGGATAGATTCAACCCATCCGATTGGTCCACACAGTAGTCCTTAAACTTGCCCAATTTAGCTTTCAACACATCATTGGAAATAAGATACACCGGCACATCAACAAATTGAACAAACGTAAGAGCCCCCACAAAAGAACCCGACACAATTACATGAGAAGTATAGTAGACCCTTTCAAATCAGTGGATTTAGAATCCACAACCAAATTAACTTCACAGTGACCCTTAACATTATCCACCAAAAATTCACCAGAAACACCATCAGTAGTGAATTCCTTACCAACAATAGGGGCAACAAGCGCACAAGTTCCCTCCAACACAACATCATCCAACTCAATATTTCGTGACATCGAACTCAACCAATAAAGCCTAGAGCCCGACGAAGTAGCCTGATCAATCTTAAAAGGCCGACCAAACATAGAACCTAAACCATGCAAAATGCACGGGGAGAAAAGATGGGGATGCATGTTAGGGAAAGAAATCCATATAGGAATAATGGTGATTCAATCTCCACATCAAAGGTTGGCGTCCACTTAAAGATCTTCATGTAACAATTGTTTACAAAATAAGAACGGTGAGCAAACACATGACAATAGTCTAGATCATTAACAAGTTTGATTAAAACATCTCTGGGATTAAGAGCCGTAACAGAGAACTTGCCATTGAGCTTGAGTTTAAATTTTTTTTTTCAAATACCCTCAAGTGACGGCCCACACGAAGGGGGTTTGCCTACCAAAGCAAACTCAAAAGGAGCCGCGCCAAAGCTAAAATTTCAGCTTCTGAAAATCCACAATGAGGGCAAACTGCAGAAGGAAGCTATCTTAAGATCTGGGAAAAGAGAGGGGGAAGAAGCAATAGATAAAGCATCACAAAAAGATTTCAAAGAAGATTTGCAGGCCAAAGACCCAGGATCAACCAAACGCTTGCCCGCCATCGACAAAGACAACGCAAGAAAACCAGCCGAATAAATAAAAGAACTAAGAAAGGGAGAGAATGGAACTTCCCTTAAAGGAAGAGAATCACCAATGACCACAAAGAGGGTAGCAGAGAACGACACTATATTCGGGACAAAACCCTAGCAGAGCACATCGGGAGAGATCTCTTTTTTTGAAAAATTTAATTTAAATTATAATACATTTTTTATTATGAACATTTGCCCCCAAAACCATCATGAATAGTATGTATCACAAAAAATGTCAACATTTCAAACAAAAATCTCCATGCAATTTTATAGTCAAACTGAGCTTCTTGATGAGAGGAACTCATTGATTTATATAATTCAACTATGCATGAGCGAAAATCAAGCATTTAAGTATAACTAAAAAATTCATGATATTAATTGAGTCAAATGATCTCCGATCTTTACATGTTTTAGTCAAAATGGATGGCTAAATAAGATGAATCCAACGAACTCAAGATCAATTGATTATGTGATCATTAAGGCATTTAAATATTCATAAATAGTCTATGAGTAAAGAATATTCTATAAACACTTAATTCTTTGATGTATCCAATGTTGATCATTAAGCTATCTAAGAGAGTGTTTTGGAATTTTAGGTATATACCATTTTCTCCAATTATGAGAAAGAAAGGATCTTTATAACCTCACGTACATAATAGATTATTTCAATTAGGTCCAACAACACTATTTTTTACTCTTTCGGAATTTTTTCAAAAAAAAAAAACAACATTTACCCTTTCTTATGAAAAGCAGAAAGCACAGAAAATAAAACCTAATTAAAATTGAATTTTCATACATTTTGGTCATACTTTTTTTTTTTGTTCAAGAGTTGAAACTTGTTTGCATTTTTTTTATTTTAATCATTTGCAGTCCTCTCTACTTAAGGGAAAATTTAAAAATTGGAGCCATAATATCTTAAATAAAAATTGAATTTAATTTTCATTTATTTTAAGATAAATATAATATAAATGTTATTTGATTATTTAAATATTATACTTGATTTAATATAAATTTAATAGTTTTAAAATTATCATAATTAAATATTGATTAAAATTGATTGTTTCTTTGATTTAATAAAAAAACTTGTTGCCTTTCAATTTTATGAATTGTTAAATAGATAAAATTTCACATCACCCTACACTCTCATGAGTTGTTTTATTTATTTGATTTAATTTAACTTTGTGATTATGAGCTAGATATCAATTTTTTTCTATTAAGCCTTCAATCATTGATTGTCATCAAAAGGTGATTTGATCAGGCCTGAATCTCAGTACATATTTAAATTAAGAAAAATAGAATTAAATTCAAAACCTTCTAAACTCCAATTCTAGCATTTACAGTTAAATTGAACGTCTCAATGAGCTAAACACATCGATACAAAAATGATCATATCTAAATCTAAATAAGTCCAAACTAAACACTTTGTGTAATTAGGAATTTTCAAAAATTAATTGAATGGCCAAACAATCTCCAAAGCTAGAATGCTTATAGTCAAATAGAGTGTCTCCACAAATGAATCCAACGAGCCAAAAGTCATCTAATTTCAACATCATTAAGACACTTAAATGCTAAAATAATGATTCAACTATTAAGGAAATTAATGTGACTTGTTCCATGAAGTGTTCTAATTTTTTGTTATATTTATGAGACATTTAACATTAAAACATTTATAAATATGTCACACTACAACAACAACAACAACATCAAGCCTTTATCCCACTACGTGGGGTCGGCTACATGAATCATTTTTCTCCATTGTGTCCTATTAAAAGTCAAATTCTCGTTTAAATCTAATAAAGAAAGGTCATTCCTAATATTTTCTAACCAAGTCTTTTTAGGTCTACCCCTACCTTTCTTAACATAAGTCAAATCTAATACCTCTACTCTCCTAACCGGGTCATCGGAAGGCCGCCGTTTAATGTGACCAAACCATCTAAGGCGACTCTCTCTAATCTTATCTTCTACTGGAGCTACTCCAACCTTTTCACGTATATGCTCATTTCGTATCCTATCTCTAAGGGTAAAGCCACTCATCCACCTGAGCATCCTCATCTCTGCCACACTTAACTTAGTATTATGCTTCTCTTTTAATGGCCAACATTCAGCACCATAAAGCATTGCAGGCCTCACTACCATCTTATAGAATTTTCCCTTAAATATGTCACACTAAGATTAAAAAAGTTCAAAGACTTGCAGACTCTCAAAGCTACACCTAGTAAACATCATAACACCACCATTGTATTGTTATTGCTCAACCTGGCTATCTAATTACCATTTTTGAATAGTCTTCGCTTGTCCTCCATCATTTGTCCATTGTCTCTTGACTATAATCCTCTAAACCACCATTTATCGTCTATCATTCTCTGAATCATCATCACTCAATTATGATCCTCCTAAATTTCACAACTCTATTATAGTCCTCTAAACCACCATCATCCAAAGACAATTCTCTTGTCTATTATCACCCAACTATGGGTTATCTTGACCATTGTCTCCCGCAATCATCATCTAACTATCATTATCCAACTATAATCATTTGACTATTGTCACTCAATTAAGATCTTTAGATCGTCGTCACCTAACTACAATATTCCAACCAGCATTACTCGACTATAATCTCTCGACCACTACCACCTAGCTTGTAATGTCTCAAGATTAAATTTGAAAGAATAATTATTTTTATCTTTTCAAATCAACACTAGAGCTATCTATTTTCTTTTATCAGAAATAACATTATATATCTACGAAAACAAATTCTATTAATCAGAACATCTATATTTATTGACCAAAAATTATATACAATACTCATGAATCACACAATTACAGTCTATAATCATCAATCATGGGTATAAAATAATAGCTAAAGGACATAAAGGAATAAACTAACTGTAAACCGGGATGATATTGATATGATCAATCTCACACACTTGATCCTCCTCTACCAACTATATAATGAGCTAAATAACCCAACATATTACTAAAATCCTATAATTAAATTCAAAACACGGTAAAGAAACAATGTGCATGTCATCGATCAATTCATAATATTAATAGTCATATGATTAGGAATCAACACAAAATAATGAAACTCACATGCAGTTATAGTAGAACTTATAAATAGTAAAACAATATGGTATGAATGTGAGTAACATGGTATAGTGAGGAAATTAATAAACTAGTATGGGTGTGAACCAATAAGTTGTCGTATCAATACTATCAATACGTAAATCAATCGTATAAAGCGGTAAAACTCACATCACTAGAGTAAAATCTTATATATAATGATATACACATACTATCCAATTAGTTTATATTAGTGTCAAATTAATTTTTTAATCTCATGCTCAGTAAATCACTTACTTGGTATGTCACATGCTTAGTATCAGTATAGTAAGCCAATATCACTAATCAATATAATAAATCAATAATACTATGAGTAACAATTTAGTAACAATATCAGTTTCTGTATTGATACCAGTAAATCTAGTTGCAATAGCATTAAATCAATGTTATAACAATAATTTGTATATTGAAAGTAAATCAATACAATATCAGTAAAATCGTGCAGTAACAATCAACCTATAACATATATTTTAATAGTCACACCAAACAAGTAAGAAGTCTTGGTTTAAGCGGTGATTTTTTAATAAGAAATAATTTATATCAGTACTTCATTGACTTAATAAATAGACTCATCACTTTTTACATGTTGTCACAGTAATAATTATTTATAACTCTCAATCAATATCATGTGATCAATAAATGATAACATTAAAATATAGTATTTAAAAGAAAGCCCATTGATCCTCTATCATGCATAGATCATTTAGTGTGCATCCAATATCATTGAAACTAGCTTTTACTTATCCTCACATATATTATTTTCACAATATTATAACAGTAATAACCACTAACTATTGCCCAATCAAATACCCATTTTAATTCTCAATTCTTGTATTAACAATATGCTTAAAAGTTACCAAATTTTTATGCAATATAACTCATATAAAATTCAATAACTTCTATTTTATCCGGTAAAATTCATAAATGTTGTAGACTAAACATTTAGGATAATCAGTAAAAAAATTATGCGGTAAAAGTTCAATAAAGTCGAGAAAAATACAGTAAAATCAGTTTTGAAGAGAATTCAATAGTCAAAATTAAAATCTTTGAAAATATAGATAGAATTAAAATAATATATCTCAATCTGAATAATTTTTATAAAAGAGGTAAAGTGATCTGAAGATCAAAAATTCAGATTCTCTTTCTTTGTCCTCCTTTCATGTCCCCTTCTCTGCCTTGCTCGGCGAGCCAGTGTTGGTTGGGGAAATCATGGACGGTGAGTGAAAAAAAAAAATTATATAAAAATATTTTTAGTGGGTAGCACCGCAGCGCCACCACTCACTGTAGCACTTAAAGGATTAGTATCGATGCGCTTCGGTTCAATTAGAAATTCATATTTTTCTTTTTTAATTATTTCCAAAAATTCAGATTATTACACTACTAAAATCTTCTCATTATTATGCATTTAAAAATAGTATTTAAATCGATAATGATTAAATTAAAAACACGTGCATGCCGTCCTCCGGCGATCAGCTATTAAATCTAATATTGTGAAAATAATATTTTAATCTGCTAAAAATAAGCTAAAAACAAAAACAAAAATGAAAGATACGACAAGAAGATATATATGAATATGACTGAAAAGATTTTTTTTTAATATATATATATATTTTTATTTATTTATTTATTTATTTTTTTTTTTTTTTTTTTTGGACAGGGAGTATCAGCCTTCGGCCACTAATATCTCCGGTCAACCTAGCGGACAACCCACCCCATACTCATCCGGGCCAACACTTAAGGCTTTGCACGAATGGCCATGGGATTCGAACTCGGTACCTGGCCAAAGGCCAGCCAGCTCTTCACCACCAAGACAACCCGTGGTGGGTATATATGATATTATTTTAAGGCACATTTGGGAGAGTAATTATTACATCCGGATAAAAAATCGGAAATCGGGACGAGCAATACCGAGTTTCAAGTGACGTGGCACGTGATTATTGGTCTCTGGACGCGCCAGGTCACCTGACGTAATAATTGCTCCATTTGGAAAGACTTCTGCTATCTGCAAGAATAGATTCTTGAAATATTTTTATTTAGCTATATTTTCTTATATTTTTATGATGAGAAAAAGCTTTAAATTAATTACACATGCTAAAGTATGATAATTATAAAAAATTAATATATTTTGTTACTAAAAAATCTATAAAAAATCTGATTTAAGCAAAGTTTTAGTTGAACATATATAGTCTCAATGAGACGAAGCTAAAAACACCAAAATTTGTCTAAACTGACTCCTAATGAGATTAAATCAAGTGCTTGAAGCATTATTAGAAAATTTTTATTCTAATCAAAGGATCAATTGATCTTCAAATCTCTTATGTTTATAGTCAAAATGAGTATCCCGATGAGAGAAATAAAACGAGTCTAAGATTAATAAATTTATAATATCGTTAGAGAGCTTAAATGCTAAAAGAATAATTTATAATTAAGAGAATCAACATAGACGTACATTAAATGAAGTACCTTAATAATTTTGATAGAAAAGTATCAAAGTACCACTCCAAAAAAATATAAGTATATTAACATTCATCATATGAAGGAGGGCTCATAGCTCCGACCTTGACTTAAAATTGGAGATATCTAAAAATTTCTAAAGAGCTTAGAGATAAAAAAAAATTATAGAGCTCCACCAAATGTTTAATGTTGACAATCGCTGCTAGAGCTTATAGTTTCTCGAACATCGTCACATGACTACCATCTTTCATCGACCATCATGAGTCAAACATCATCACCTAAATGTCATTGCTTAAACACTGTGCTTGACTTTGCCCTTCTAATTGGGGTCCTCATTCTTATCATCACATTTTGCACTTATTCATAAACATCTACTACTACAGGAAAAATGATAATCATCGGTGAAAATTTTACATTGAAAAATAAAAAATTTTAACTAATTTTCGGATAGATTTTCACCAGAATAGTTAAAGCAGACTTCCAACAAATTTCCAATAAAATATTTCCGACGTATTTTTGTCAGATTTTAAAATTTTTTGAGAAATAATAATATACTTATAATTAAAAAAAGAATTCACTTATTAAAAAATTTACTAATTAACTAATTTAAATAAAATAATAATATTAACTAATTTAAATAAACCAATAATATTAACTAATTAACTAATATTTATTTTTAATTAATTATTAATTGTAATATTCTATGAGTTATAATATAATTAAAAAGTAGTAACAAATTTTGCATTTGTAGTCGAGTGGATGAGCGCTAGATATCCTCCATAACAAGCTACGTTCGAATCCTCATTCAGTCAAGGTCAGGCACAGATGAGCAGGTAGTGATTTGGCGGGCAGCGTGAAGGCGGTCAAGTGTGTGCGGACAACGAGCAATCGCGGGTTGGCAGATAGAATTCTAGCAAAGGAAAATTGAATTTTGCTAGAACTTTTTTTTTTTTTTGTCAAAAATCTGCCAAAAATTTTTCCTTTGCTCAAATTCCACTGTTTACTGATTTTTCCACTCGTAATTATTTTCCGACTCATGTTTTACCGGTAGAAACTTTTTCGCTGAAAATCAGACGAAAATGTATTATTGCGACGGAAATTGACAGATTTCCAACGAAAAAGACCTCCGAAATCAGCTGGTTTCCCGTAGCGTACCTCTACATAGAAGATTCACATGCAATACTCAATTAAATAGCTATTAGTATAATCAAGTATAAAAATACTTTAGGTCATTAGCATGTCAAGATTGTGGGATAATTTTTTCTTCATAAGATTACAACCAATCGGCTCCCTTCCCTAGACGATCTTCGATGATAAATGGGCCCTCCTAATTGTGTGGGCCCTCAATACAAGCCATCACCAACAATGTCAAGGTCCATTAGCTTTGTCAAATGGATTGACCTGAACCCAGAATTTTTCAGGTTGGTTTCTAGTCAGGTCAAATATTGACACCCCTAATGGATGGCTCTAAGCGACCAAAAGCTTGAAGCTCTAGAGGTGTAATACCAGGATTAAGGCTGTTTTAGCAAGATTATTATTGTCATCGGCGATCTTGTGGAAGCCTTGTTACAGCGATGGGTGTAGCCTTTGAGAGATTCCCCATCCTAGTTTTAAACATCAGCCCCTTTTAAGTTGGCAAAATGTGATAGAAACATATTAGATAATTCTAATATGCAAGGAATTGAACTATGTTATGGTTGCTCTTTGAAAGTGTTTATGAAGAGTTGATAGTTTATAGTGTGGGAGATGCATATGGATTTCTGATTCTTGAAGGTGTCCAAATAGGGGTGCAAATATTTCTAGTCGAGCTCTAGTTTGAGAGTGTTCGAGTCGAGCTCATGTTTTAAATACCGAGCACGAGCTCGAGCTTGAACTCAAGTCGAGCTCGAGCTCGACTCAACAGAGAAATAAAAGCTCGCCCAGCTGCTCGAGCGTTCGAGCTCAGTCCATCGTTCGAGCTTAGTCATCATAGTCAGCGTCTTTCCTGATTGTCATTGTTCGAGCTCAGTCCGTGTCGCCGGCGTTCGAGCTCAGTCCGCGTCCGCGTTCGTAGTCGCTAGTGTCCGCGTCCGTCGCAAGCTCATCACGTCGCCAGCGTCTTTCCAGTGCCATTTTTTTATTTTCTTGCACATGCTTTCATTTTCCCGCTACCGATTTCATCCACGAGCTACTCGATTGGCGTTGAGCTCGATAAGCTGTCGAGTTCAACTCGAGGGCTCGATAAGCTCAACTCATTCAAGCATGTTATCGAGCCGACTTGACTTGGTTGAACCCCTATGTCCAAATGATTCAAGGAGTATGTCAATCCTCAATCTCCAATTGTGAATGAGTGGAATCACTTCTTCAGCTATGTCGGGCCCAAACATAGTTGTAAACCTACTGACGTGCTCATAGTGGTAGAACGTCGCCGGCCCAACTGACTTACCTTAGTTTGGGCTGAGGACGGCTGCCAGCAGGTTCATCACAAGCAGTGATTAATGCCATATATATTATTTTTTTTAAAAAACTTTAGGAGTTGACAAACGCTTTGTCGAACACCCAAAAAGACCAAAAAGAGATGCTGCGCAAATGGCGCAGTGAAAATATAGAAATGGTGTGCTTCCCCGTCTCTCTTTTTTAAACAAGCTCTCTGCTTTCTTCTTCACCATCTATATCTCTCTCTTTCTCTCTCTCTCTCTCTCTCTCTCTCTCTCTCTCTCTCTCTCTCTCTCTCTCTCTCTCTTTGAGCGATTGGGAATGGGGAGAGCTCCTTGCTGCGACAAAGCAAACGTGAAGAGGGGGCCATGGTCTCCTGAGGAGGACGCAGCTCTAAGAAGCTACATCCATAATCATGGCTTCGGAGGCAATTGGATTGCTCTGCCACAGAAAGCTGGTAAGTTTTTTCCTTTTCTTCTCCTCTTTTTTCCATGACTTATCAATGGAACAAAGCTTGTTCCTTTTCTGCACTTCTCCTACTCGAGTAAACGCTTGTGAGCACTTGTTTGATTTTGTTGTTTCTTATGAAGGCCTTAAGCGTTGTGGAAAGAGCTGTCGCCTGAGATGGCTTAATTACCTCCGGCCAGACATCAAGCATGGAAGTTTCACCAAGGAAGAAGATGACATGATTTTCACTCTCTACAACAAGATAGGAAGCAGGTATATATACTTTCTTTTGTGAGAACAAATCTGATATGATTAAATGAGAAACAAACTTACAGAATAGTTTGTCTATCTCTATTAGATACAGTGACAATTTCAGTTCTAAATCAAGAACTGTGTTCATAAGTTTCTATCATTGATAGAGATTTATATCAAAAAATGAATTCAATGCTGACGAGGAATTGAACACATGAATTTCTGTTAGGCAGGCCATTTTGTTGAATAAATATGAGTTATTGATGGTTTTTAATCCTATTATTAGGTGGTCTGTGATTGCTTCAAAGCTTCCTGGAAGAACAGATAATGATGTGAAAAATCACTGGAACACCAAGTTAAAGAAAAGGGTGATGGAAGGAAATTCAAGTCATTCTGGTAGTTATCATAGATCTTCAATTCCATTGCTTTCAGCACAGCCTCTCATTCCAAGTGCTCAGGCCTCGTCTTCTACCAGTTGTGTGTTAACTCCGGCCATCGGTAATCAAGAATTCCAAAGCTCTTATGACAGCTTGGATGCTTCTCTTCAGCAAGAAGTTTACAGAGGTGGATCTGAATATGGATTTTTATGGGAATTAGACTTTGGATCCATTACTGATCTTCTCAGTAGTTCTGGTTTTGATGATACAATTCCTTCCATTTGGGCTGATGATTCTGGTGAAGGCAAGCTTGGGGAGCTACCTCAAAGTGTCTCTTACTACTAACAACAAAAGTATGAAGCTGCTGAATTTGATCTTAATTTTAGTTATAAATTTCATTTGTATCCTACTGAATTATACTTGTACATCAGCAAAGAAATGAGTATTTTTAATTTAACTTCATTTGTGTTTCTTCTTTTTCTTGTAATAGGAAAATCATTAGCCCATATTATCCTTACAAAATGTTTTAAGACAATTTTTTGTGTTTTGCAAGACAAAAATTCAGTATTTTTAGCAAGAAATTTAGTTTTTCCTTAAAAAACATGAACTCGTGAATTATGCCTTTCAATATTGCTATTATGAAGAGCTAGCGAAGAAGATCATGAAAAAAAACAAAGAAAAAAACTGATCAGATATTTTCTTCAAGAGATTCAAGACATCTTCTTTGTACAGTGTTGAGTTTCGCAAGATAATTTCTTGCTCAAACGAAGAAAATTACTGTATCTTAACCAATAGTTTAATCTGAATATGTGGAGAAGATATTTGTTTGAAGACTTTTCTCATCAACTCTCTTTTCCGAGCAAGGCCATTTCAAAACACGGTTGTGAGACACTTAACAATAAATATGAAAACATCTTTTCACTGATTTGATATTCTTCAATGCTTGATTTTTTGACTGGTTTTAAAACAAATTTCTTGCACCGGCTAGCTGTGATAATTAAATTGCTGTATTTGCCAATTCTTCTTGTGGGCCTTTGAATGTGACTGATATTATCGTTTGATCAAGTCAAATATCATTTTTGGCTGTTCTTTGTTTCTTTATGTGTTAGTTTCTTTATCTTTTTCTCACCGTCATTGTTTTTATTCATTTAAAAAGAATCCAAAGTCTAGAACCACAGATGTGCAAGCATGTCCTCCTTTCATTCTCCACTATAATATTCATTCAAAGGACAAATTTGGCATTGTATGCTTATAAATCAAACAGCCCATAATATTATATCAATTTGAGTCTAGTTTTTTTATGACAGTACAAGATAGTCTTGGATTTTTTATGCTGAAATAGTTTTGATTTCAAGTAATGTGGCCATGAGAAGAGCATGAACTGTCTGACACTTCATGTCATTGTCAGTAATGTATTATTAACAATTTTGAAGGAAGAAAAACCACTATTTTAATCAGAAACTACTGCATTAGAGCTGAAGTTATGCCTGCCATGTTTAGAGATGTTAATAAGTTTCTAGGAAGATCACAAGCTTAAAGAACTAGCCAGGATAAGTTTAATAAGAAAAAAAAAATCAAGTCAATAAACTAGTTTTTTTTTTTTTAAATCAAAACTTGATGATTGCAAAATATGTTGAGGTAAAAATTTAGGCTTGTTTGGGACAGCTTTCTTACTGCTTCTTAAAGCAGCTTTTTAGTACAACAAATTTAATTTTTTTACTAAAAAATTGTTTTAAGAAACACTAAAAAAGTAATCCTAAATCAAGCCTTAGTTGGCCCCCACTCATAAATTTAATGTTTTCTAGTGAAAAAAATGAACAGTAATTTATTTAGTACAACTTTAATCTATGTTGGATTCACACACTTTGATTCATAATTATTAACATAGAGTATAGAGCTAGGTGGGCCATGGATTTACCAATGGACACCTACCAAGTGTAATGAGTGGATTTGACTTTTGAGCTTCTATGAATGCAATGAACATTTTAATTAAAAATTACATTGGAAGAGTCTAAATGAGAGCTATGAAGAGTAAATATTCTTTCTAGGCCCTGGAGTTAATATTCTAGGTAGTGTTGTAATTGAATAGAACTAAGTTGAGCATATAATGGATCAAATTGACGCATACACATTTGGGATTTGAACATTGATAAGAAAAAGAAACTTTAACTTACAACAAATCTTAACAAACCTAAGTTTTTGCAATATTTATCACTTGAGAACAAAAACAAGGTTAAATGACAAGCCTTAAAGATACTGTGGTGATATGCAATATTTATAGGCAAAGTCTCGTGGAGGGCAGTAGTGTCTAAATAGTATATTTGAAAAGATGATAAGAAATATACAAACTATGATGGATTGATATATAGCATGTTGGAGAATATGCAGAAAGGGCTAAGTTGATGTTTCAATTGTGTGCAAGGTAAAAAAAAGGAGAATTTGAACTCACCTTCAATTCTCACATAGGTGTACTTTGATTCTTATGATTAAATGAATGTCGGAGAAAATGCATTGAAGGCTAAGATGGAGCAGCCATAGACTATGCTCACCAAAGCATCAATCAACTGAAAGTGGATGAGAAGAAGAAGGTATGTGATGGACCAGTTGATTTGATTGGGAGGGAATTAGGAAGTTTCCTAATCAAGAGGAAACTACTTAGGAAGGTTCTTAATCGAAGGAGAATTGTTTAAGAATCTTTTAATTACAATTTGAAGGGAATTATTTAGGGCAAGAGATTTAATTTGAATTCAAAATCTAAGAAAAAATTATTTAGGAAAAATGAGGAATTAAGGAGGGATTGTTAAGAAAGTTTTAATTATAATTGAGATGGAATTAATTAGGGAAATAAATCTAATTTGAATTCAAATTTGAGAGGGAATTATTTAGAAAAAGGACGCTGATTTGGGAGTGAATTATGGGAGCCTATTTAAGGCTAACAATAGGGTGATTTCAAGATTATATTTTTAATTTGCTGAAATTAGAATTTTTTAGGTTGTGAGGGCTCTAGTTGCCGGGTAGGGATTTGGGAGAGATGGAGCTACTTCTCCAATTGAAGATCCAACTTTATATTGTTATTTTATTTCATATATCTTGTAATAAAAATAGTTTTGATGTGTTCTTCTTCCTAATTTATTGTTTTCGTTTGCTGATTTTTGAGGAAATTATATCCACTTGCTATAAGTATGTTCAGCTCAGAGCTAATTCTCGGCATAATACTAGTGTGCTCATGTAGGCGCAAAGGGTAAAAAATGTAAGTGGTGGAAGAATAAAAGAATATGTAAAAAATAAAATTTATAGACAGTATCCTAGCTTAACAAGTGAATATATATAATATATTAATATTAAATAAGTAATTAAATAAATTAGATCTAAAAAACAATTTAATTGAACATTATATGATCCACCATTTAGTATCTTATGAAGTTTTTAGCAAATTATTTTTTTAACATAAACAAAATTTTTATTAAAAGCAAAAGGTACACCGCAAGACCACGATAGGGCCACATCATGGGAGTTACAATCAACTAAAAATAGACTAAATCAGACACTAACCAAAATCAAAATCGGATCCAAATGGACTCAGACCGACACCCAGTTGCCAGGGAGGGGGCATCTAGGGGGGATCAAATAATCTGCCAAGAAACCAAGCCAACAAGCAGCAAACACCAGACCACCACGGTTGCCCAACCCTAGCCATCAAAGGTGCATGCAGAATGACTGCTTCCTCATAGTCCAGATCCAAAACAACGATGACAACCAAAACTGAGAAAAGCCAAAAGCCACAACCACGAAAATAGGCACGAGAAAATCATTTCTTCTTAGATTTCCTTTTACGATTCCTAACAAAAGTATCCGGCAAGCCAATTTCTAAAATGCTATCAAAAGTATCCTCCCCTTCAGCAGACGACAAATCATCATGAAGCCAATCGCATTGCCACCTAACACTGTCCTTAGCAAGATGGGCTCACAAATTAGCATTTGAAATAACAACAATACGCACATCCACCAGAGGGACGACGCCAACTGGCCTCCCCTGAGTTAACCAATGACACATCACCACCATCGACTAAAGAAATAGAATTAGTATACGAGGACTCCACACCATCAGTATGAGGACTCACTCTATAATTAACATAGCAATCACTATCTAATAAAACCGCACTGCCAGGAGCCCCAATCGGAGGACCCTCACCCTTACCAGCACCATAAACTCCAACCAATGAGCCTTCCGAACAAGTCGCAGCAACAGAAACAGAGACAAC
Source organism: Dendrobium huoshanense (assembly GCA_016618105.1). Classification (NCBI taxonomy): domain Eukaryota; kingdom Viridiplantae; phylum Streptophyta; class Magnoliopsida; order Asparagales; family Orchidaceae; genus Dendrobium; species Dendrobium huoshanense. The sequence continues at coordinate 40,578,943 of CM028345.1, read as the reverse complement.
AGGAGACTGAACTGGGCAAGACAGAGTGGAAACAACACCAACTCCAACGTCACCAATAGCCACACCACCCATAGAATTAACGGGCAAAGAAACGGGAGACACAACCACATGACTCTCTAGGTAACCAACATGATTCACAGACCGTAAAACAATAGGAGACAGAACAGCTACATTAGGACTAGAATTGATAAAAACAGTACCCCCTAAATCACCAACAACATTCCCCGAGATCTGCCCAACAGTCTCCAACTCAATAGGAACATCAACAACCTTCACCCTAGGCACAACAGAAGGTAAAGAAGAGGGAGAAGATAAATTCAAAATAGGTTTAGCAACTGCATTAGAAAAGTCAGTCGAAGGGAGAGGACGATATTTTTCAGCCACATGTCCAAAACATTTACAAGAAGCACAAAAGGGGGGAATTCATCCATAACAACATCCTGCACATACCCTAAACTTTCAAAACCTAACCAAACCTGGTTTGGATAGGATTTAATTATATCAAGATCCACCAGCACACGAGCCACGGAAGGCCGAGATCCCGCAGAAGTATCCATATCAATTTTTCAGAGGTTTACAAAAAATAGCTCCCAAACCATGAAGTATACAAGGGGTATATAGATGAAGACGCAATAGCGAAAAAGTGACCCAAATCGGGATGACAGGCGACTTAACACCAACATCCAAATTGGGAGACCATTTCGTGAGTTTAATGTAACAATTGTAAACTAGGCAGGGTCTATGACAAAATACCCTACAGTAATCAAGATCATTAGCTAGATTAATCAGAATATGCGATGGGTCAAGCAAGGTGACCGAAACTTCACTTTTCAACTTTAGGTTAAAGAAAAATCTGCGAATGGAATCAAGAGAATGTCGCTTAGAAGGGAAGAAACCAACTAAAGAGAATTGAAACGGGATGACCAATTCATTGATTTCCTAGTCGGAAATCAAAAGGGAAGGCAAGCCACGAAAAGCCGAGGTCCGCAGTTCCGGAAATGAAGTAACCGAGGGAGAACTAGCAAATGCTTCCAAAAACAAGCATGAATGAGACGAACCCCCTAAAAAACCAAGGTTGCACAACCGATTCGGGGCCATTCCGGCACACGTCGGAGAAGGAGACTAAAATCAAAGCGAGAAAACACAAAACCAAATAATACACTAGAAAAGGCAGAGAGCACTTCCCTGAAAATCACCGAGATCGCCGGTTCCAGCAAGGGGGAGGCCCCAGCGAGGCGGGGGGAACCCCGCCAATGCTCCAGGGAAAAAAACCCTAGCAGAGGAAAAAGGAAGCGAAATATCAATCAAGAAGATAGATATTCCAATTTGATTTGAAGTTTTTAACAAATTATTTGTTGAACAACAAACAAAATATTTAGGAATGCAAATAAACAAGTTGAGTTGTGTTTAAACTTGATTTATTTAACCTCTTAGTTTGTAAAAAACATTTGACTTTGTTTAATTACTGACTTGAACTAGTATTAATCGAGCTAAATTTGAGCTATTTACTGAGTGCATTGGTTCACTTATAAGCCTAATCTCAGGCTCCGTTGTCTACTTGATTTGCCTTTGTGTGAAATATAGTTGCAAGAAGAGTCTAATGAGCATCTTCTCTAAAGCCACATCACAGGCAAACAATTCAAATATAACTGGAGATTTTAATTTCATTAATGAAATTAATATGGATCTAACATTTTGTCTTGACTTACAAGTTTTCACTACCACTAGGGTGGAAGGTTAGTTGGAGCTGCAGCAGGTGTTTTCTTCTCTGGATGGAACGAAACGTGGCAGACGTTGAAATGAGGAGGAAGGAGAGGGTGGATTAGGTATTAGGGCGAATATCGACGGCATAAACTGCAGGAAATAAGTCACTTAAAACCGGCGGTGCGGCCGCCGGCAACTACATCGTAGTTAGAACATTCTGGCGGTCATTTGACAGCCGGCAATTCCCACAGTTAACTTGATTTTAACCGTCGATTTAACCGCTGTTAGTTGTCGGGGTCTGACCGCCGGAAAAATTGCCGGCATTCAATAATTTTCCTGTAGTGTGCACTTGAGGGATAACAAAATGTGCTATCCCCACTCCTCGAATATCTTTCCATGTTTAAGAGGTAGTCTTATTATTCAATTCATTTTATGTCACTAACCTCACAGATTAGGAAGCAAAGGTGAATAAAAATGAAAGTCTCTAAAACTACCATGGTTAAACAATATCCACCATTCCCACTTGTTATATAAAATGAAAGTGAAAATGGCTGAAGAATTTTGTGGTCAATACCGTTTTATACTTGCATCAAAATTTCCTCCATCACCTATCCTCAGTTATTGATTTGTAAATCATTGAAATGTTCTGATCAGTTCAATCATCCTTATTAAAAATGACAGCAATTCAGCTAGACTATTAATAAACAAAACATGACCGACCAGGTTTTTTCTCCAAAACAGCATATCTATTGATAGTTTAAAGCTATTCAAGTTAACTCTTAGGTTTCATTTGGGTCAGCTTTCTTATTGCTTTCTAAAGCAGTTTTCTAGCACAAAATTTTTATTAAAAAAACTGTTTTATAAAGTAATAAGAAAGCTGTTTCAAACAAAGCCTTAATTAATATGAAAAAGACATAATTTAAAGGGTTCAATGACATTATAAATGAACAGCTAGTCGTTGTCTGTTTATTGATTGCAGGCCTTCTGATGATCTTTTCTATAAAGGAGGCTGAGAAGTTGTTGGAAAATTACATTCAATTTTGCTTTAAAGTTTAATTTTAACTAGAATGCTTCTATTTTCTGATAGTATCTAGCTTGTTAAAAAAAAAGAGGTTAGTAAGCAATGAATCAGCTTGAAGTTAAAGTATAACTCTCAGGTGAATTTTGGAAACAAATCAATGGCTAAAAATATCACGAACATCAAATGAAATGATGATATTTAGACTTCATTTGGGACTGCTTCTTTACTGTTTCTTAAAGCATATTTGCATTACAAAATTTTTAATATTTGTACTAAAAAGATGTTTTAAGAAGCAGTAAGAAAGTCACCCCAAACAAAAGAGAGTTTCCAAGTCTAGAAGCATTTAATAGATTGATGTTTAGCAGCCATGATGAGCATTCTACAAGCTTAAAAATGAGGATAGGGAAGCCAGCTCTTGCTGATGAATAAGATAGATTTATAAAATAATCAAAGTAGCCTTTAAATTTCTGTCGAAGATTATATATATTAAGGCTTTCTTGCCAGCCAAACCTTTATAATATATTCTGCACTGAAGCTTGACTTTCTTTGTTCTATACCTGCAAGAAGTTTCCTGCCATCTACAAATTATTCAGGAAGAATTGCGCGTCTTATGACTTGTAAGTTGATTTTCTGCCTTTTAAATCTTGTTGACAATGTGGCCATCTTTGCATAGTATATATGGCTGGAAGCACAGCTTTTTCAGCATGCAGAATTTAAAATCGTCTTCTTCATAACACTATTATTGTAATGCTTTAATTACACGAATTTTTTTCGTAATTTTTTGACGCTGGTGAAAATCCTTGAGAATTTGACATCTGTCGGTACAAATGAGATTTTTGAGACTGTCATGTATCCGTTTTGTAAATCGACTTCACTAAAAATTTTTAAATAAAATGATTTATTTTATAGACATTTTTCTATTATGGTATTATTATATTATATTATATATATAAAGTTTAATTATATATAATTATAGTATTATTATATTCAAAATATCTTAAAACATTATTAAAAAAATTTAGATCATCAGAAGGCCTGCAATCACCAAATTTAAAATCACCAAATTTAGCTAATTTTAGATCATTTTATCAGTATTCCTTATTAAAATTAGAAGTCATAAGTAACATAATTAAGATTATTTAGCAAATTTATTGAGTATATTAAGAAAGTTAGGATCACATAATTTTGTTATCACAAATGAGTAATCAATATCATAATGATAAATAAACCATTTTTTCATAGAAAAAAATGGAAAATTAATCAAATAAATAAACAAATAAGCTATTTAAATTCTATAAAATTATAAGATAATATTTTGCATACTCTAAATTGTATTTTGAATAACTATTGGTAAATTCTAATTAATACTATTAATTTGTTCATCATTCTTAAGATCTTTGTTGAAACACACTCAATTAGTTTATAGTAAAATGCTATAAATACACACACTAAGCTATGTACGTAAACCTTCAAAACCTCACTTAAGTATTTAGGAAATATACTCTTGAACTCATCATCTAAGTAGCACAATCGTATATGCTCATCTCACATCAATCATGTTCTTTCTTATACGTAAATTAAAGCTTCAGAATAATTATTCAGTGTGGACACCGGACGGAGAGAATCATTCGGATTTGTTTTGTGCGTTTTTGTAAAAATGCAACAAAAGCTCAACAAATATTTAATATTTACTAAATAATTGAATATTTGTTGTGCTTTTGCAAAATGGTTGTAAAAACATTCATAATTGAACATTTGCTACCTTTTTACTATCCTTTTGTAAAAGCGTAGTAAACGTGCAGCAAAAGCGCAGCAAATTCGGACGATTTTGTTCGTCCGGCGTCCGCAGAGAATAATGCCACTATTTTTCCCCCTGTTTTCTCATAGCTTTAAAAAAAATGAACTAAAAAGTTTCTATTAAAAGCAGCAATAAAATTGTTCCAAATGAAGCCTAAATAAAATTTTTAGAGCTAGTTTCTCTCTCTCGATCTATTTTTCTCTATGTGATTAGATTTGTACCCATTAATAAATTTTGATATCATTCACGAATAAATCTGAATCCAACAATAAACTAGGACAAATTTTGAGTATATTCTCATTGTAATTGACTCTACATAATATTCTCACAGCTAAACTTTCCCTTAAAAACTAACCTAAATTATCTCCATAATCTTTAACAAACTAAATATTTTTCACTTAAGAACACTGAGATAATAGAAAGATTGAAGAGAGGAAAGATCAAAGAAAATTATGACCAGAAGAAGAGGCGCCAGAAGATAATTGAGAACTACAGGTGAAGTTACAACTGCTTTCACCATGAAAAGGTCAATGAATGTAATAGAAAGCTTTTTATTAGTTATTTCATGATGCAGCCATGAAGAGGTAATTAAGCCTGGCGACAGAATAAACATTTCTTAACAACAGTTGATATATTAGTTTATAGAAATTAATCGTGATTAAGTGTCCTATTAACGCTGTAGTTAATTCCGAAGAAAATTCAATGTGGGAGTTGATTAAGAAACTCGAATTGAAGAGCACTAAATGAGATAGCCAAAAGCTTGACTCAGTACATTAATAAATAAGCTTTTAAAGTAAACGCTTAGGTTCTTAGATGATGGTCAATTACTTTATACTTCAACATTAATATAATTACACAGCTCATCTTCGCCTGCTTGTTGGGACTTGGGAGCTTTAGCTACCAACCAAGATATCTTGGGTTCGAGTTTTATGAATTTGATTTGTGTGTGAGTTTGTCTTAATTGACCTAAATGTCTCAAAAAAATATTAATATATTGCTAACCATACATATTACGTTTAGAGCACACTTAGACATATAGATTCTTTGCGAAAGTCGGCCACTCTTAAACCTTAGTTATTTGTGGAGGAAGGGAAAAGACTCGGGAGGAATACCTAACTCTGATATTGTTTATTGGTGTTCAAGAATACGAAGTAAAGGTTGATTGAAGTTGGGTTAAATATACTCGTTAAAATCGCTTTCAAATCAAAAGGCTTAGCGATCGAGCCAACAAGTTGATATTTTTATACCAACACATTCTCAACTATTCTATATAGGTGAGGCAAACACAAATCATGTGTTTTAACAATCACTTTCTCATTTGAGATATCTTCTTAAATGAAAATATGTACATCAATAGTTTATTCAACCTTATGAATATGTCATAAGAGTCACCTCTTCTTAAATTGGTGAAAGGCCGAGGACTTATATGAGCCACAAATTGTGCAAATTACTTATGGTATTTGGGCAGCTGTAGTGTTTTATAAAGTTAGTTATAGAAAAAACAATTGAGCTACGATGGTTACAAAAACATATTTCTATAACATAAATTGCTAAAAAATAGTGAGGAAACAGTAGCTAAATAAAATTGTGGCTGCTATCTGAAAACAAAATAGCGAGAATGATGTCGTCCAAAATAGACCTTAATCTCAAACGAACATTCGACTATAATATCACTTTTAATATTTTATAAAAAAAAGGATTCAATAAGGATCAAAATTAGGTCATCTACACAGAGCAATCAAACTCATTTCCAATCGAAAAACTTAAATATGTAGATGAAAGTCAACCACATACTATATCAATATGAACAAACATTTCATAATGAAAATGGCTTGCTCTCAACACGCACATCAACTATTAAATTGTTTCAAACTTAAATGAATCAATTTCAACATGAATGGTTGAAATTATTAAATAGGTTGAATGAGCACAACTATGAGCTAGCCAATTGAAGGACTGGTTCTTCTGCTCATCATCATCTTATGATTCAATGTCATAAAAATTAATAATGAATGGTAACTATCAACTACAGCTACTCATCACAAAATGTTTAAGATTTCCTCACCTGAAATGATCTAAAGTCAATTAATTAATTTTCTTCCAGTTGTAGCCATAAATAATGCATAGATAAATGCAAGCCAGGCATGAACAGAAGCAAGTCAATGACTATTAAACGTAATATAGTACACTTTTTTTAAGCGTCATAGATTATGATCTTTAGAGTACAATGAGGAACTTCAAATGTAGCAATAAATATAAATTTAATGAGTATAACCGACCACCATGTATATTTTCTAGTTCACAAAGTAAAAGTTTTAGGTGATAGAAGGTTTTGAGTTCAGTTTATGACCTTTTTTTAATGAAATTTTATTAGTTCAATGCATGTAGCTTTATATGTAATCATTCTTATATATGATCATCCTTATATGTAATTGGCTTCATGTCTCTAAATTAATTATACCCTTTTTTATAATCATCATATTAGTTGCTTCTGTTTAGTCATCTAATTCATGGGGAAGAGCATGCCGACTAAGATGTCCACCCGTTCAGGACTAGCAAAGAGTAGAGGTTCCCCATGATAAGGATAGACTTTGTATTTTGGGAGGCTAGCTAGTCCCAGAGCTACATGCTTTAGGTAAATATTTTTTGGACCTCTTCTTCAATAAACTTTCATAAATAACAATTTACTAATCACTCAAAACATACGTAATAATAATATGATATTTGCTAAGTAGTCATCAATTATAATGAAGGTTTATGGGCTTTCATATATATGTAGGGCTCCACAATATGATTAAGAAGTTAGGCCTTGATGTCTGAGATTTTTAAGCCTTCGATGTTGATCTGACATGATTTATTAGGAAATTATAGAAGACGGGATATAGTCACCCTTATGATCACACTTGAGGTGATGATGAATGTTATCATTTGTGTATTATCAACACAGATTTCAGACATCATATCCTCAATAATAACTTTTTAGTCAGTTATCTCCATAATACATCTATAATATAGTCCGTACTACCATACAAAATAGTTACCATTTATAGCGATCTTTCATCCTTTAATGCAATCTACCAATTAGATTAGTCTGCTCACCACCTAAACCTTCTTGGCCGCCTCAAGATATTCTTGGCATTAAACATATATTCAATAAAAGGCTCTATTGCATGATATGAAGATTTAGATCTTCTTCTAGCTAAGTTCTTGGATTATATGATATTGCTTCATAGAATAAATATGAATCTAAATAAAGTTTAGGCGGGCCTTGATACCACTTATAAGTTTTATTCTATCAAAGTTAATTTAAAAGCTTATAAGAAAGCTCATTCACCTCAATTACTTCTTCTCCCATTCTAATGCGTGCAACATCCTTCTTTTTAAAGCCTTATAGAAGTCCAAAGGCTTCTCTAGTATGCTCAGCTATGACTTGGCATTCTAATATTTGAGTGATATCCTACATCATAACCTATTCTTAGTAGCCCCAAGCATGGAGATATGACATAGGTCTACCTCAACATCCATGAGTATGTGTTTAACTCCATACTACTGCTCCTTAAGAAAGGTTGTAAATAATTCTTGATATACTATGTTAACTATCATAACAATAACACTAAGCAATTATATCCTTTTATGATAAGCAAACATTCATTTTAATTTTTATTTCTTGACCCCTCTAACCTTACTTTCATTATCATACTATCAAACTTGTTATTAAAGAGTAGCTCAAATAAATAATCAAAAGGCATGAGTTGTTAGGTTATTTTACAAAGTAGGGAGCAAAACTTAAAGGCCGTATGACCTTGACTTCATTCAACACATAACTATAAAAACTTAGTGCCTCACTAGCTTTACCATTGAATCAACTTTACTTATGGAGTGTAATTCGTTAGATTTGAAGACTAATAAGTATGTTCAGAAACCTCATATAGATAATGCATCGAAGGAACGAAGCTATTGGGTTGATGCTATGCTTTTTAGTCCCGAATTTATCTAATGCATGCACTTATTTGATCGTTCTAAATAACTTTAAGATATGTGTGTTGTATTAAGATTTATGCATTACTAAATACAAAGTTTTGCAATCCCAACATGCGAGATTCTCTAAGAAGCCAAGTATGATTCCAAATGTATTATTGAACCTATAGTGATTTCTATTTATAATTATTTTGTTATTCAAACTAAAGTGTCACATTTTAAAGGACATCAATTTAGACTACCTATGTCAACCCATATGAATGGCGCACTACCAGATTAATCTTTGCATAGTTCTACACTCCAAAGGGTAATGATACAATAATGGTACTTAAACCTACCACTTGCAATGCAAGGCTTTGAGCTCTTTTGTTGGTGGACATATTGTTTCTTAATTTTAGCTCAAAGGGCTTGTGCCTATACTCAACACCCTAATATTGGTACTTTTTTTACACCAGAATGAAAATTATCCAAAAGTGTTGGCAACTCAAGCATGGCAAATGTTGTAACCTAAGAGTTAGTGCTCATAGGGTTAGCAGTTGATATATCTATATATACATAGTAGTAGTAACAAGAATATCTTGAAAGGAATCAAAAATTTATGCACAAATACAACATGAACATTTAATCTAACATTCATTTAAGGAAAAAAAATCATTTGTTTAATTATCAACAAAATGACTAGATCTTATAGTCAGGCTACCTACAATAAAAATAATATTTAACTTTTTTTACCCATCAACCCTTGGCCAATAACTATACATGTATGTCATGTTATACTTGTTTAATAAATTCTCACAGCCCACCTACACAATCCTTTGTAAAACCATTACTGAAGTATAACAACTATGAGATAAACTAAAAAAAAAAGGACGAGCTTTAATAGTTAGGATTCAATAGAAAATATTAACATAATATAAAAATGGAATGCACCAACTTTAACAATCAACTTTAACAAAAAATGCAATAAATTATATTATGAAAATAATAATGGAAATTTTCATATAATTCATGATGTTTCCATAGAATTTCATTTTTTCATTTTTAATGTAGCTTTTTTTTTATAATAATCCTCCGAATTGTTGCCCCCTCCACCCTTGTAATGCCAATAACTTTCATATAATGACAATAGTTTTGCTTAAATTAATTGGCACTATAGTTATTCATGTGAATTCATTCCTAATCTAAGAACTACATCATACAAGCATGACCTTACATGCCCTTCTCATGTCATGATGATGAATCTATTATAAGGGAATTTAAGTGAAAGGCAACATCTATGAATTTTGACTTCTATCATGCATTTTCATGTCATTCAATAAGGATAACTAGGGAGAAAATATTACAAATATATAGAAAGCTTGAAAGTTGATGGTCACATGTTCTATGTAGGAATAAGTATTTGCTAATAATTTTTTATTTACTTAAGTCATTTCTTACTATTTATCAATATTTCCAACTATTATCATTGCCTGACACACAAGCTTTAACAATATATTCCCTAAGTGCCTCTACTCTTCTTATAATGATTTATTGATAGACATTTTCTTACTATATTAGGCAATAATTGAATGATGACATGCTATCTTTTATACGTTAAAAAATCATATTATATATTTTCTTTATGACTATCTGCCAGCAAACTTACTTTATCCATATTACCCTACTAAAAATGACCTATATGCTCCACATTCTCTACTAATCCAAACTATCATGTAAGAAAACAGTATGATTTGTTATACATATTAATTCGTTGGTCATCACAAAATCCAATAGTAACCTGTCTAATGTAGTTCTAAATGGACACGTAATTGGTTTAATGCTAAACATGCTCATCTTATCCAATGCTCGTACAAGTTTCTATGAAAGTAGTTACTCTAATGGATTGTACCTATATGAACTAACCTCATGGTGCCAAATGACTCATCGCTCCAAATGGTGTTGTGCTAATCTGACTAACCAAAAAAATATTAGCCAAATTCATGTTGGGTCAAATTTCACGAGCCTTATCTTTTTTATCAAGCCATGAACCATCTTGGTCTCAATTATTGGCCACGCCTTCTCGTTATTACTGTGAAAATTAATTACCATCATTAATTTATTTTTTGCACACCTTCCTTTGAATTCAAAAAAGAGTCCTCAAACACCTGACATAGGGTTCGATCTTGAATCCCTAATCTTAGGCTTCATCATGTACAATTTTTAAGAAATTTAGGAGAACCGTCTCTTGAGTTGCAAGATCTCTAACGCTTTCATCAATCTTAAGATATTCCATGAAGAGTCATTAGAATATGGTTTAGATCTCTTGCTGACACATCATTAACCTTTAGAAATTGTACACTACAATAAAGAATGCTACAACCTCCCTTTCACTAGCCAGACCTAAAATACCTTATTATTATGAAATATTTAGCCCCTTTCTGAATATTAGCTTGTTCCTCTATTGGAATAGTTAGATTCTTATTGCAAGTAGGAAAGATGGTTGCCCTAAATGCCAACATGTTGTTTCACCGAAGTCATTAAGAAAGTGGATCTTTTAATATTGATCATTTATCGGGGTATTTCTTGTTATACTGAATGCAATGATATCGATTATCATCATGCCACCCACTTCTGATTTATTTGTTGTAAGTTACAAGATCAAATATTGTTAAATTTAGACTAAGAATAAGGTCTCAAAAGGCAAAATATTAAGATAACGTTAACTCAACTAGAAGGCATTATTTGCTTCATACTAAATATTAAGAATATTTGCTACGATCTATTTACCTATGTATTGATTTGTCAGCTTATTTAGTACCTCTAATTCTCTATGCGCAACATCATTTTTTTGATGTGGCATCATCTCAATATGTTTATTTTACTCTTTAGGCAATATATTTGGGACGAGAAATTCCCAATAAAATGGAGCCAAGAGGTGTAATCGTAAGTTGTATGTCTCAATTATAAATTGTACTATCTAGGAAAGTTACCCCTCTTTTTATAATGTAGATCAAATCCTTCATGCATAGACTATGAACCTTGTTATTTACTAGCAATTGTAGCTAGATTCTTTTAAGCCTTTATTTTAAAGAAAACAAGAATCTAATTAAAACTTTGATCTTCGTTATACCCTCAATGGCATTTTATAGGACATAGAAGAGGAGATTTGAGCGGGGGAGGAGAGAAAACAATTAAGATTTCAAAATTTGTTATGATTTTCAAAATTATTTTGACATTCTTCATAAATTTAATGCTTTTTTATGATCTCTTTGTATATTTAATAATAATTTTTTCCTCAGGAGAAATTATTCTGTGCGGACGCAGGACACAGCTCTACGCCCGGATGCCACGGTACCGAGCAGTATCGAGCCGCGGCACAGTAAAAGGATGATGTAGTGCATTTTAATTGGTCTCCGGACATCATTCGGGTCCGCACAGAATAATTTTTCCTCAACAGTAAGGAGGTATTGCATACGTGGAGTTCACACGGTCATTGATCGAGCTCCGATATAAAAATTTACATTTCATGGCTAAAATAAATCCGTTTAGGCTTTTTTAAACCTTAGGATCATTTTTTGAAATTAGACATTAAATTTTGACATTTTTAAAGCATAATGAAACTTCTAAAGATGTATTTCAACGATTTTGGAGCATTTTAAATTGGACTATTTGTATTCTAAAAACATGCCAAAGATGTCGAAAGACTTAAAATGCACGTACAAAGCTTAAGATCAACAAAAAGTTTTTCTTTTCATTTTTTGGCTGGTATGAGGATAGATCCATAATAACATCCAATGAGCCATCACCATAAAAATTTTCTCATGTTGTAATTTTTAACCTAAACCTAAATGTCTAAGGCTTTGTTTGGAACGGCTTTCTTATTGCTTCTTAAAGCAGCTTCTTAGTACAAAAATTAAAATTTTTGTACAAAGGTGCTGCTTTACAAAGCATAAAGAAAACTGTCCCAAACTAAGCCTAACAGCTTAATCGCTCTATTAATTATCTCTCTTATAATCTTTAATTTCTTTTTTTACTCGCTCTTATATTATATTTTCCCTTCTAAGCTCCCGAACTTTTCACTTTGCGCTCACATCTCTCGCTCTCCCTCTTTCTCTCTCGCTCTCTCTACCGACATAAGTAATTCTAAAAATTATAAATAAATATAAATAATGTTTTAAGTTTTATGAAACTTAAAAGACATATCATTGTGAAACATGCAAATAATTAAAAAATTGTTGATGTAGGTGCGACATCTCATCTAATCAATAAGGGTCTTGAAAATTACTGTCAGCCTAATAAATCTCGTCCTATGAACTTTTATATGAAAAGAAAAAAGTGTTAAAAAAGGCAATCAATGTCATCACTTTATTTATTATTCACTTTATTTCCTTTTAGTTTCTACTTTCAATATATATTTTTAGCAGGAAAAATAGAAAGCAAAAAATAACTGTTCTTAAATTGTTTTTTAAAATTAAACAATATATATATATATATATATATATATATATATATATATATAAAGGCTGACCTTTCAACTAATCAAAATAAAAAATGGTCTCTTCTCTTCATGCTGAAAGATGTCTGATAAATTTTTTATTTAATTGACAGTAGTTAGTAATCATATATGAGTTTTATATTTCCTCTTTACCATTTGTAACTACATAGGCCTTATATTTATCAAGAAAAACATATTAGTGATTACTATACTTTTATAAAATCAATAGACTTTGCTCAAATCAACATAAATTTTAATTTAAAACTTCTATTTGGAGCAACTTGATAAACTAGGAAGAGAAAATAGCAACATGAAAAGAGAGAAGATTAAAATGATATGGTATTGCATGTGAACAACATTTGTTATTCAACAAGCGGCTACGTTTTATTATTATTATTATTATTATTATTATTATTATTGTTATTATTATTATTATTATTTTGTACATTGAATATCTCCATGTTAGATGATTTGGTCACATAAGATTAGAGATAGTCGCATTACATGATTTGTTCACATAAAACGGTAGTCTTCCGATAACCAAATTAGAAGAGTAAATGTATTAGATCTAACCTATGTTAAAAAATATAGTTGTATACCTAAAAAATTTGGTTATAAAGTATTATAAATAATCTTTTTGATTGGATTTAAATGAGAATTTGATTCTAAATAGGACAAAATGGAGAAAAAGAATTCAAGTAACCATGTAGTGAGATCAAGGTTTGATGTTATTGTTGTTGTATGATGCCTCCATGCATCATTTTGTGCATCATATACTTCTCTCAAATATTTTGTTCAAACCTTAGTGATCTTGAATTATATCCTAATCTTTGAGTTTACATTTGAGATTGATGCGGCTAGTTTTATCATGAGATTGGCTCATTCAATCACCGAGCATCTGATCATATGATACTGCTCCAATCTCAAAATATATGAAATGTTTAACCATTCAACTCAAATCAAGTAGAGTTAAGAAAAATAAATTTATGATAATCATTCACTAATATGCTAATGTCAAATGACCCCTCATCTATTCTTAGGTGGGGAGTAACATATATAAGGACTATCAAGTAGGACGTTATACATAATTATATACATAAGTGTAATTGATTTTATAACATACATATTGATTCTCTATCTTAGAGCATGATTATTGATGCTAAGGCCTTCATTCAAGAGGTTTGAATAAGGACATATGTAAGTGAATATTATAATCGATACTCAAGTTATGTTCATATATGTCAGTATATATAACTTATATATGTCAAGTGAGTCTAAGGAGCTCGATCAAGAGGCACATTTGCCAAAAATGAGATTGACCTAGAGGGGCATTTGCTAGAGTAAGAGGAATGATAGGCAAACATCTATCCCAGTGAAGTTGGCATTATAGAAGCTTGCCCCTGAGGAGTACAATCATAGATGCACATGTTTCAAGCGAGTTCAAGTATAAAATTCATCTAATCAAGCCTTTACTCGAAAAAAAGCACTATTCTTATGAGGACCCATCTCTTTCAACAGTCCTTCCTAGTTAGGGGCATTCACCTTTAATTTGATATCCAAATTCAAACTACAAGAGCCACATTCCTAAAGGTGCCATAGTGAAGGTTTCGTCAAATGTGTTTCTCTCCAACTCACAAGCACACTCATCTAAAACACATCATTTGCCCAGAGAGACTCACCACTCATACATGACATTTACTTTCATGGACTCGATTGGACAAATGTGTTCATCATGGAGAACTCGTCTAAAGCACTTAATCTCATGGACTCGCGTAAGGCACTCGTCGATGAGAACTAACCACATATCCACAGGGCATCCACCAGAGGAACCCTTAGCCACATTTGTGATATATGACCATGAATATACATTTCAGTCTATTCAATGTGTTTGCACTAGTATGTACTTATCCAATCATGCATTATGTCTCTATTTTTCTAAGTGTGTCATTTTACTAAATAAAAGATTAACATACATATTTGAAACATTGCCATTTTTATCATCCATGATAATTATTTTATTTTTTAGCCACTTTCAGTACTCTCTCTCCTTTTCTCTTGTTTTTTCTAGCTAGACTTGTTAGAGGTTTAGATATCACCGACAAACAAAATTTTAAGGGGATTTACATACATACCACTTTATTTTATGCTATTTGCATATATAACATCTAAAATTTTAATGTTATATGCATACCACCCATAGAATAAATATGGGTGCATGAAATGAAATATTAAAATTTATAAGGTGGTATAGGTTGTAAGATTGAAATATATGAGTCATATATTTGATATTAAAATTTTATATGAATGACAAGAATGTAATATTAAAATTTTAGGTGTTAATATGTAAATAGCATAAAATAAAATAGTATATATGTAAATCCCCCATAAATTTAAATTCAACACTCAATTTTGAAAACATATAAATAAATAAACTAAAAAAAAATATTAATTAATGAATTTTATAAACCCACTAATTATTATTCACACTAAATAATTTCTTGGGTTCATGGTTTTACTTCAATGCTCCAAAAATAACATGCTAGGCAATCTCTGCTGTTCGTCGGCCTCGTCGCCTTTTGGCTTGTTTGCAGGGCTGCCCTCATTTCTTCTCCCTCTCGCATCTCTGTTGTCTGCTCTGGCCTGAGCGGACTCAGAACGGTAAGACTCATCAGGAAGAAGGGAAAGGTGCCCAGGAGGAAGAAGATTTAGGGAGGAAAAATGAGCGTGATCGACATATTGACCCGTGTTGATTCGATCTGCAAGAAATACGACAAGTACGACGTCGATAAACAGCGCGGCGACGGCGGGAATTTCGCCAGCGACGATGCCTTCGCCCGCCTCTACTCGTCCGTCGAAGCCGACATCGAGGCCGCCCTAAGTGTAATCCCGCCTTCTCAACCCTATCCGCGTCGGCATTATCATCGTTGCTCCCACTTTCTCCTGAGATTTACTCTGATTCTTCAATCTCGTCCTGATTGCTAGCTGATGGGAGGATTTTGTCTGCAGAAATCGGAATTGGCGTCTCAAGAGAAGAACAGGGCGGCGGTCGTGGCGATGAATGCCGAGATCCGGCGCACCAAGGCCAAGTTACTCGAGGAGGTCCCCAAACTGCAGAGATTGGCGTATAAGAAGGTACACTTGCTATGTGCTCGCATATTCGTATTGCTTTACTCTGTTCCTTGGAGATCTAATGATTATTCTATATATATTAGTTCCTGGATAATGCGGCATTTTTTGTGAAATACCATTTTGTTGCTCTGTTGTCAGGAATTAAAGGGCACTTGTCTATTCTGTAATTTTGGATCTTAGAATTTGGAAATTTTGATGATTATGATAACCATACGGTATCAGTATGTGTCATTCAATATAGTTTTGAGAGGGTTTACAGCAACGTAAGCTTAGAAATTTCTTATTAATATTGAAGGAACTACTCAACGATATGCCTAAAAGCTACTATATATGCGATTTCTGTATGAAGCTAATTTTGATTAAGAGTATAAAACAAATAAAATGTCTTCTTTGATTTTTATTGATATTGAATAAACATACTATTGAGACAACGAGAATTGAGTTGGTGGGCATTAAGGAGAAAGTTTGTGTCAATGGTATGTTGAAGTTAAAGATATGTATAGTAGTAAAAAAAATTGTGGAGTGACCAAAGATTTTCCAATCATATTAGGATTACATCAACGATTAAATTCATATCTTTTGTACTAGTTATGGTTTTGTTGAAGAACATATTAAAAATGAATCACCTTGATTTATGATTTTTGTAGATGTCATGATTCAAAGAAATGAGAACTGTTTTGATATTAAAGTCTGAAGAAATAGGAAAATTTATTGGAGGAGCTTATAATTGTTGTAATACATTTTGAGTACTTGGATACAATTTAATTGAGTGTGATCTTGATAAATATAAGTCAATGTTGTTGAAATATTGGATATGTTATTGTTAGGCTTACCTTCACTCTAACATAAAAAAGAAAAAAGAATCTATAGATAAGCATCAGATGCTTAGAGATTATAAAGGAATTGCATTAGAGATTATAAATAAATTGATTTAAGCTTTGCAATATAAACTAATGTTTCAAAAGATTAGATGCTTAGACTTAAGGCCATCAATAATATAAAGGCAATCAATTACAAGATAGAATAACAATCACTTGAGAATGATCTCAGTCATAAAGATAAACTTAAACATTGTAAACAAGAGATCTCACACTTAACAAATAGAAAAGTCACATTGAGTTTCCCTCACTCAAGCTCGTCTAATAGGGTTAGCGGAAAAGAATCTTAGCAAACCAAGCGATGCCACCAACATTGAGAAGACACCTATGGTAGTAGCCCAACGAAAGTTCGCCAAAGAGGGAGAAGACGTGGGTGGGTACCAAATGTTCCGCCGACTTCCGGATGGTAGATGTTCTTCAATTGATGACGCCAACGTGAATAAGAGGTGATTGATGTAATCTTCTACGGAGTTATCCACTTATGGATTGAGGTTGAAGAAGGTGGAGAGATGAATATCCACTAAACTTTGATTGTCGTAGAGGAATCCACAATCCCGATCCGGATCGGCCATGTACTAGTCAAGGGGTTGTCGATGGAGGGAGGCCTTCCTCTTTCTTGGAGTGTAGTCATGAGGCAAAAAGGTTTCCAAGAGGTGGGAATGAATAAGGGGCGGCTAAGGGAAGAGGGGCATGCTTTTGGTGGAGTTAGGGTTTGGGTTTGGAGAGGGAAAGTAATACTAAATCTGAGATTAGTTTCAAATTTTAGTAAAATGGGAAAATGGAATTAAGAATTTGGAATTTGAAAATCAAATTCAAGTGGAGGGAGATTAATTAGGAGAGAGGAAGTAGATTAATTAGGAGAGAGGAGAGAGATCCCATGGAGGGGCCAGCGGCATGCATGGGGTTGGGAGGGATTTGAATCTTCAATTTGAAATTCAAATTAATTTCAATAAGGGTGGCTTGATTGGGGGGCAGCCAGTAGGGGTTTAATGGAGATTTAATGAGGGTCTAGGTGGCAAAAAATGGAGAGAGGATGGGCTAGAGAGGGGGCCGACCACATGAGGGGAAATTTGAGGTGTTTGCATTTAATATGTAGGCCCGGAAGGATTTAATTGAGGATTGCCATTAAATATGAAATTGATTTCAGATTTTAATGGATTAGGAGGTTTCCTAATATACATTATTAATAGAGAAAGTTTTAGAATTCAAATTTGAATTTGAATCTACTTGAAGCAACTTTCCAAATTAATGATGACGCAATTAAGGAAAGTAATTTTGGACGATTTTGAAATTTGAAATTCAAAATCCTTGGGTGGTGGGTTGATGGCCGGCGGCTTGTAGAGCTTGGGGAGGCCGGTGGTGAGGGGTTGGGTGGAGTTGGTGGTGGACGGGTGAGGGGAGGCCGGTGACACAAGAGTGAGGTGATGGGTGGGGTTCGGTTTTTGGGAGGAGGAAAGGGGATGGGGGGTTTGGAAGGCCGGCAGGTAGGGGCTAGAAGGGGAGATGAAGGTAGAATGAAATTAGAAAAGAAAAGAGTGGAGCCGCGAACCTTGGAATCAACTGAAGGTTGACGGATATTGCTCTCACCCATCTAGGGTCTCTCCTCTCATGAACTCACTTAGAGATTAAGCAAAGAAAACTAAATTTCATTTCAATATTCATCATCTCCTCTCATACAAGATGAGGATCTTATATATAGGCCTCCAAATAATTAGAAAAAAAAGACAAGAATGCCCTCGGGGCTATAACTCAAACACAAACATATAAAGGGTACAATCTTCATAACTAATAAAAGAAACACAAATACAAAATAAAAATAAAGTCTTCTGATCAAGTCCGTCGATCTGCGCTGCTTCCGATGATAGACATTCCGCAATCTCCTACTGATGTCCTCATCAATAATCTTACATTCTCTAGTTTTCTTGTAGTAAAATTATTCAAGTGTGGTTTATTGATGTTGTGCAAGACATCTACTTCCAATTATCAATTTTGAGTCTTTGTTTATGTTGGTTTAATTGGTATTAATTTATAAAATAATTATACTTTACCACTTTCGATTCATCATAATGTGTACATAGCTTAAATTTGGTTTAGCAATATGTGTTTAATCCCCATGTACTTCTGATTAAAGTATCATGTTTACCTTTAGCATCCTATTTGTTAGAGAGAATTAAGAGGATGTTTTCACCCATGGATTAAATGTGTAATGGGACAATAGGCTGCCACAATCCCTTCCTTGCTAGAATTAACCGTATGTGCTCTTTTCACATCCCCAACACCCACAATTTGGTAATTGATGTTAACTTCCTCTTTGTCTTGTCACTCCATTTTCCATAGTTAACATTACCTCCGTAACCTCTCTGACAATGCCTTATCCTCTTCGATCTCTTTTTCCTTTGCAGCTTCAAATTTTTTTTCTCCATTTGTGTCTCTAGACTAAAGAAATGAATATTTTCTACATCTTTGCATCTTCTCCTCTTCTTCCCTCCACCTTTTTGCAATAAGCATTCCATTGAGAGAGTAGCTCAAATTATTTTATTATACTTTCTTAGGTCAATTTTTTCTGGTAAAAGGAAGCAAGAAGATATATTTTGTTGCTTTTTGAGTGTGAGAGGAGTTAATCCATTGGTATATGAAGAGCTTACACTGCGTTCACCGAGGAGATGGAGGAAAAGATGTGGCAAGTGTTTTCTAGGAAGAGTAAAAATTAGATTTTGGAGGGAAAAGGAAGATGGTAAACTCACCATGTCATCATTTATGGCAGGAATGTAACTTTTTTCATCATCTTAGATAACAAGATAACAATGACCAAGGAATTAGGAGCAAATTAGTTATAAGTGCTTTTTTTTTTTAAAACGAAATAGGATTTTATGAATTATCAATGGGGGTAAAGTGGGCTCCTATTTTTGTAATGATCATGTCATTCTTCTTTGGAAATATTATGATCAATTTCTGTTTTTATGTATTTCTCATTGTCTTATTGATGAGGACATCGAAGATCAACGGCTACGATCATGTCTATTTATTTTCATGTATTTTATTTGTACTTTTCCATTTCTACCCTCACTTGAGGGCTTTGTTTTATGTTTGCCCTAGGGGCAATTATGTCTTTTTATTTTCCCTCATGTATTTGACTATTTAAGCCCTCCTCTTCCTCTTGGAAAGGGGATGATGATTATTGATAATGAAAAGTTTCATGTTTTGTTGATCTCTTAGTGAGTTCACGTGATCTCTTAGTGAGTTCATGAGAGGAGAAGCCCGAGGAGGGTAATTCGCAATACCCGCCAATCTTTGGAAGAGTCCGAGGTTCGCGGTTCTTACGATCTCTTTGTGAGTTCGTTAGTTATCTCTATTTTTCTCGTATTTTCTTGTTCTTCTCTTTTCTTCCCTCTTCAACCACAAAGTATTTCCCTAGCCCCATTGCCGCCGCCCCTTGGAGTCCACCCGCTGGCCACCCGCACGGCTCTGGCCGGCAACCTCCCCAACCGTCCACTCCTCCCTCCCGCATGCTCCAAATTTGAAATTTGAAATTTGAATTTCGAATTCTTTCCTAATTTGAAAATCCAATTTAGGAAAGTTTTATTTGATAAATTCCAATTTCAAATTAAATTAAATTGGAGTTCTCATAACTTACCTCCACGTCATCACCCACCTTGTTCTTCAAATTTCAAAAATTCAAATTTGAATGAGCTCCAAAATTTTCATAATTGCCAAAATCCAAATAAGGAAAGAATTGGGTTGAATCCAATTCAAATTTCATGACATGAGGAGTTACTAATTCTTATCTTAGGTGGCATCAACTCATTTGGAAAAGCATTGAATTCTCCCCAAAATCCCCTCCCTCCTTGATGTCGCCGGCCCTATGATGGGTCCCCATTGATTGCTTAATTAATTCCCTCTTCCATGTTTGAAATTCAACTTGATTTCAAATAACTTTCCCTCTAATATTTTAAAACTGAAATTTATTTCAGTTTTCTTCCTAAACCACTCATCCATCTCTCTCATAGGTTATTAATTGCTATTCAATTTTCCTCCTTGATTCCTCTTAAACTGCCGGCCCATTATGGGATGAGTGCTGCTCAGATTTTCTGAGTATAACGTTGCTGTCCAGAACAAAATCCAGCCATAAAAACAGCAAACCTGCTGCCCATGAATCCTGCAGCTTTGCGTTAAACCTGAACAAAATTTTCTGCCTTCACCCAGCAGCTGGCCCACCGTCCAGAGTTTCCTGTTTTGCTGTCCAGGAATGTCCCGCCAGCCACCTGCTCCTTCAGAACTGAGAAATCAGCAATTTCATCCCGCTGATCTGCTGATTGAATAGTCCCCATCGCAGCCCAGAGGTTTCCAGCAAATTTCCTTTGCTGTCCAACAATTTGGGAGCTCCTGTTTGAAGTCCAGGACTGCCCAAATCAACAAGAAAACTGTCCAAGAATACCTCCTTGCTGCTGTCCAGTTGCTGTCCAGAATTTTGAAGCCCAGAAAACTGCTATCCAACATCCTTGAGAACCAAAATTGCTGTCCGGAATCTGCTCCAGGCCACCTACTTCCGATCCAACCAACAAAGCACCACCGGAACGTTGTATAACTTCATTCCGTGGGTGAAACTCTTCTCCTAACACTCTTATCTTTCTAGTTTACTTTTCGTTTATGGTTATTAATGGACTCATGAAGATCATGTCAATTATGCGCCGCTAGAACCTAGTAATAGGAAGAGTTGTGTGAGGGATCTTTCATAGCCTAATCTTGTTGTTAGTATTGGAATTTATTGTTGGAACAATCTACGTATGCAATGTTGGATTAAGATGACTATCTTTTGAACTTAACTTCTATGCATGAAAATTAACCTAAGCTAAGTACCACTTAATATTTATCTTATCGTTCAATTCCGCATAAGATCTTACTTATTATTGCCTCTAAATCTAAGCGTGCAAACTTCATTAAGCAAATCATTTTCGCATGAGATTGTTTCACATCATCTTGGTATCAGAGCTTGGTAGGCATGCACGACATGTGTAGAAAAACTTCCTAGGGTATAGCCTTTCATTGTAGCTTAAAACTTGCATGCATATCATTGCTTCGTTAGAGTTTATTCACTGTTTTCACCGCTGCAAGTGCATTTCCTGCAACCATACTTTGGCATTTAAGTTGTCCTAGCTATCGTGTGAGTGCTGCCTTTAGACTTACTTTGTTATTAACTGCTTAGGGCAACTAAGACCTTGTTTGTAGTTGCATTCCACACTATTCTAGCAACTGTTAGACATCGTTTAGAGAACTTTTCGTCACTGTTTAGGTGCTGTCCTCACCATAAGACCTTACCAAAACACTTAGACTACATAACCCTTGGCTGAACCTACTGTCCACTTTATTCCTGCACCTATTGGCATCCGTTTGGGAGAGTTCTAGGTAGTATTCACTTGCTGTCCACGTTCCAGAGTCCAACCTACTTGCCTAGATCACTTAAATCAGTCTTGTAGCTGGCTGTCCTGAGTTCTTCCTGCACCATACAACCACTCGTAATGGTGTTTTCTCCTGGGAAAGTGTTGTCCCTTATGCCCATTCTTCATTAAGAATCACTTAACACTTTTCAATGGATCCGATAAGACTCCAAAAGAGTTTAGATGACATCGTTAACCTAGTGGGCAATATGACTAGAATTATGACGGAGAAACTCGTTGACTATCCCCACTCTAAATACAGGCCCCACTCTGCTTATCACCCGAGACCCGAGCCTAAGCCTCCACGACCTCACTTAGAGTCACCCTATCGTCTGCCAACCTTTGATGGTTCCTCGGATCCTTACCACTTTAGGGAATGGGCTAGACAACTAGATGACTATTTTGAATCATGTCATATCTCTGAATCCAACCAGGTTAGCATCGCTAGGTCTCACCTTAAAGGACGAGCTCTTCAATTTTGGGCAAGATTGGAAGATCATAAAGAGTCTCGCGGTGAGTACACTACTTGGAAAGACATGAGGAGAGATCTTAATTTAAAATACCGACTCTCTACTAGTGACCGTCATCTAGAGCATCACCCTATCTCTTTCGTTGGGACAACCCGTAGACCTTACTGTGGTTAAGACCACCCACCCCTTAGTAACATCCGGGTTGCTGCCCCACCTTGTAGGTCTTCACTTAGTATTGATGAGCGACCCTTTAATAGGTCTTATGTTGGACCAATCTCTTATGACTCCCCACTTAGACCTACTTCTAACCATCCCAGTCAACCTTTAGCCTCCCCAGTCCTTGACCCTGCAAGTATGATTATAATAAATGAAGATATTAAGAAGAAGAGGTCCCCTGAACCTGAGACTGAGTGCATCCATTTCGTGGATGCTAATGATATCACTAATAACGAAGAATTCGTTGAGGATGAAACTAAAGAGATTGAATCAGACTCCTTGAAAGACTTAAACCCTATGCTAGCAGAGCTAGAACCTTTAAACGTCGACACCTTAACCCACCTCGATCCTAGTCTCCTCGAGGATAAGCCTTTGGACAAAGTATGCCTGGATGATAGTAATGCGATCTCGAAAGGAGCCAATCGGACGTCGAACTCGTTGAATTTAAATTTGGAAGATCCTGATTTAGTTGTAACACCTACTGAGATGACTCCGGATAATTCTGACAATTTTGATTTAATTTTGGATAAGTCTGATTTAGCTTTGGATAATTATGAATTAATTTTGGATAATTCTGATGGCGGCTTAGATAATATCGAGTTGGAAGTAAGTCAATCAAATTTATCACCTGATATAAGTGTAACGGAACCCATGGATCTTAGGGTTGCAACCAAACCTGAGTCTCTTTCGGAAGACAGTACTTTGAGTCTGAAAGTTTTTGAGCCTGATTTGAGCACTGAGCCCCCTCTTATTCCATTAGAGTCTAACTTTAGAGCTGCTCTATTAGATTTATATTTGGCCAAGTGTGTCATTCCTGATTCATACCTTTTGCCCGTTATAGCCTCGTCCTACCAGGATAAGGACCACTTCTATCCTAGTCGGATGAATTTGTTCGATTACACTACCCCCACTAGGAGACTGTTGTCGACCCTTACTGAAACCCCCTATAGAAGTGCCCTGGTAGCTAAGAGTGTTTTCATTTCTCCCCCGACACCAGTTCCCTTAGGCCGAACACTTTAAAACCCCTCTTTTTGTGACTCGTCCACTTTTATAGCTATGTGTTCGTGTGAGTTAGTATGTTGTTGTGCGTGTGTTTTGTAGTCCATTGTCTTTTAAATTTTTCTTTGTTTAAAGTTTGTGTGTGAATCCATATTTCATTCATATTGTATATCAAGTCTCGTGTACCACCTCATGTTCATCTTGTTGAGTCTTGAATTTTGGACACATGAATTCGCATATCACATGTCGCATTTACATTACATCTACATGACGTTCTTAAGAAAATTGCACGCCTAATTGAATAGAGTAATAATAAGTATAAACTTTATGCTGATTCTAAACGACAAGTTAAATCTATTAAAGTTGGTAACTCAGTAATGGTGCGGATTTGTCCGGGAAATTACATGCATAGAAGTGCAGATTATTTAGATTAGTCAATAAAATCAAGAACAACGCTTGCGTGGTGGATCTGCTTGCAGAGTTCAACATTTATTCCTTTTCTAACATAAAAGATTTAGTAGACTTTGAAGGTCCGGAGTTAAACCCCCCAAATCCAATTCAAATTAAGCCTTATGTGACCCCACCTTGTGAGAACCCCAAAGCCTACCTCCACTCCCAAAATTATTCCCAAAATTCCTATAGCGGAGAAGGTTGACATGATTCCTAGTGATGATATTATTTCCACAAAAGAGGGTGAACGAAGAAGATACTTGACTAGGTGAAGAGGTGAACCCAAAGTCAGAGGATACGTGGTCAGAGTGCAAGGAGCTACAACAGATAAACCCATATGCACAAGGAGTTTTCAAGACACCAACTAGACGGAGTCGAGTTTTTCTCCCACCTGGGGAGAATGATGAGGACATCGAAGATCAACGGCTACGATCGTGTCTATTTATTTTAATGTATTTTATTTGTTATTTGTACTTTTCCATTTCTACCCTCACTTGAGAGCTTTGTTTTATGTTTGCCCTAGGGGCAATTGTGTCTTTTTATTTTCCCTCATGTATTTGGCTATTTAAGCCCTCCCCTTCCTCTTGGAAAGGGGATGATGATTATTGATAATGAAAAGTTTCATGTTTTGTTGATCTCTTAGTGAGTTCACGTGATCTCTTAGTGAGTTCATGAGAGGAGAAGCCCGAAGAGGGTAATTCGCAATACCCGCCAATCTTTGGAAGAGTCCGAGGTTCGCGGTTCTTACGATCTCTTTGTGAGTTCGTTAGTTATCTCTATCTTTCTCGTATTTTCTTGTTCTTCTCTTTTCTTCCCTCTTCAACCACAAAGTATTTCCCTAGCCCCATTGCCGCCGCCCATTGGAGTTCACCCGCCGGCCACCCGCACGGCTCTGGCCGGCAACCTCCCCAACCGCCCACTCCTCCCTCCCGCATGCTCCAAATTTGAAATTTGAATTTCGAATTTCGAATTCTTTCCTAATTTGAAAATCCAATTTAGGAAAGTTTTATTTGATAAATTCCAATTTCAAATTAAATTAAATTGGAGTTCTCATAACTTACCTCCACGTCATCACCCACCTTGTTCTTCAAATTTCAAAAATTCAAATTTGAATGAGCTCCAAAATTTTCATAATTGCCAAAATCCAAATAAGGAAAGAATTGGGTTGAATCCAATTCAAATTTCATGACATGAGGAGTTACTAATTCTTATCTTAGGTGGCATCGACTCATTTGGAAAAGCATTGAATTCTCCCCAACTTCCCCTCCCTCCTCCTTGATGTCGCCGGCCCTATGATGGGTCCCCATTGATTGCTTAATTAATTCCCTCTTCCATGTTTGAAATTCAACTTGATTTCAAATAACTTTCCCTCTAATATTTTAAAACTGAAATTTATTTCAGTTTTCTTCCTAAACCACTCATCCATCTCTCTCATATGTTATTAATTGCTATTCAATTTTCCTCTTTGATTCCTCTTAAACTGCCGGCCCATTATGGGATGAGTGCTGCTCAGATTTTCTGAGTATAACGTTGCTGTCCATAACAAAATCCAGCCATAAAAACAACAAACCTGCTGCCCACGAATCCTGCAGCTTTGCGTTAAACCTGAACAAAATTTTCTGCCTTCACCCAGCAGCTGGCCCACCGTCCAGAGTTTCCTGTTTTGCTGTCCAGGAATGTCCCGCCAGCCACCTGCTCCTTCAGAACTGAGAAATCAGCAATTTCATCCAGCTGATCTGCTGATTGAATAGTCCCCATCGCAGCCCAGAGGTTTCCAGCAAATTTCCTTTGCTGTCCAACAATATGGGAGCTCCCGTTTGAAGTCCAGGACTGCCCAAATCAACAAGAAAACTGTCCAAGAATACCTCCTTGCTACTGTCCAGTTGCTGTCCAGAATTTTGAAGCCCAGAAAACTGCTATCCAGCATCCTTGAGAACCAAAATTGCTGTCCGGAATCTGCTCCAGGCCACCTACTTCCGATCCAACCAACAAAGCACCACCGGAACGTTGTATAACTTCATTCCTTGGGTGAAACTCTTCTCCTAACACTCTTATCTTTCTAGTTTACTTTTCGTTTATAGTTATTAATGGACTCATGAAGATCATGTCAATTATGCGCCGCTAGAACCTAGTAATAGGAAGAGTTGTGTGAGGGATCTTTCATAGCCTCATCTTGTTGTTAGTATTGAAATTTATTGTTGGAACAATCTACGTATGCAATGTTGGATTAAGATGACTATCTTTTGAACTTAACTTCTATGCATGAAAATTAACCTAAGCTAAGTACCACTTAATATTTATCTTATCGTTCAATTCCGCATAAGATCTTACTTATTATTTCCTCTAAATCTAAGCGTGCAAACTTCATTAAGCAAATCATTTTCGCATGAGATTGTTTCACATCACTTATTTTTAATTATTATAGATTGTCCAAGTAAATTTTAGCTACTATAAATAGTAGGATTAGTTGTAATTGAAGTTGGCCGTGGCATTCTCTTTGGAGATCAGTTCTCCCATCATTCGTCTTGTTGTGAATCTCTTCCCACCCTTTCTAGATCATGCATCTCCACCTTTGTGGCATTTATTCTTGTTATCTTCTCAACCTTTTTTTTATCTCCCCTATTCTTTCTATATAGTGGATTATTATCTTAGTGATTCAATGCTTCAAAATCCATAATTGTTTACTTGTGTTGTCCTTTTTTAAGTAAATTGGTTTTAGAGTCCAGTTTCATGTAGAGAATTTTTCATCTATGCTGTGACATCATTGGAATTTTCAATGGTTTGTTCAGAAGCCCTTGGTTTCATTTAACCTACTACCATAATCTTCCTTTGCCATGATCCTATCTTGATCTTTAAACCATGATTCATTAAGTCACTTTTGAGGTTATGCATTGTAATAAAAATAGTTGATGCCCTACCCTACACCTCTTTTTTTTCCTTTTTTGTGCAATACATGGTCTATCTTTGTTTTACTCTCTTCATGCTACAATAGTCCCTATGATATTTGTCCATTTTTACTTAATCATAATTGTCATCTAGAGAAGGAACCTTGCTCCCCATATGATCTCCTCACCCTCTATGTGACCTATTCCATTCAACCAATTGTAAATTATAAATCCCAATGACCTTTCCTCCACAAGATCCCGCACAAATTCGTCCATAATGCTTTCCATAATTTCCTTTTTTATTTCCACTTCATTTCTTTCACCAAAACCTCTAGACTTATTCTCTATTGGAATTGTAATTGAAACTCAAATTTTAATTTCAATAACTTAATTTTGAAAGTTGAATTAAAACTATCATCCTAATCTCCTTTGTATTTTCCACCACAACTTTCTCCAACCAAGTTAATTAAGACAACCTAGCTAGTTTCTTCAAGTTTAGCCTGTCTCCACTTGTTCTCCCAACTAGCACATGATATGTAGCGAAATTGTGAAAGTAAATTATAAAATGGGAACAAAACATTATTAAAGATATCAAGCAATGAATCTTCATGACATTGATTGTTATATCCTCGAATCACAAAACAATCATATGAATATGAATGTTTATAGAATTATAACTCAATATACCATTCATCAAATTTTATATTTATAAGAAAAAAGACGCTATTTATAGAAATAGTTGTACAAATAAAGCTTCAAACTACTTTCAAGTACAAAATAATCTTCATGAAAATAAGAAATAGGTCTAAATAATGCTAATTCCTAAAGATCCGAATAATAAATAAAATCTTATCTTGGTTATCATCTCTTTATCATCACTCTAACAATAGATTTCAACAATTCTTCTGGGGCGGGAAGAATTCTTTGTCATGGTGTTATAGAGTGTAAACTTCTCACATTGATCAAACAACATAACGTTGTGATTTCATAGTCCAATACTTTATTAAGTAGATTTATTAATTATACCATCTTTTTTATATTCCAAATTCATTATAGACTCACATTTTCTTCATTTGATTATATCTTATTTTGAATTTCCATGCTTGTAATGCTAGAAGTGTTTCATGCCTTATTTACAGGTAAAAGGGCTTACAAAAGAAGATCTTGCTGCACGAAATGATATGGTTCTTGCATTGCCAGATAGAATTCAATCGATTCCTGATGGAACTTCAAATGGAACCAAACAAACTGGAGGCTGGACAGCTTCTGCTTCTCGCACTGAAATTAAATTCGACTCTCCCTCAGGCAACTTTCTATTGCCCTTATTATTTCTCCTAGAAAATTATTATTAATTCCAGTCTTTTAATTATTCACGCTGAAAATTACATCATTATATCAATAAAGTTTTTCCACTTTGTTGTTTTCCTGAGGTTTTTATTTTGACTATCTTTTTCAAGTATATTTTTGTCCAAGTGCAACTTTTTTTAGCTATTGAATACTTGAAATCTAGCATTTTGCATTATGTTGAATGGCATGCGAACAATGAAATATTAATTTGGTTATCGAAACTATTTTAGATAATAGGTTGAACAAATTGATTTGTGTACTATGCATCCTTGATCCACTTATAAATGAATATGATCATAAGACATGCGTTTAGATTAGGAAAAGTTACGTTTGAAGTAGTCTTATATGAAGAAACTCTTACTACTATTCTAAAAAGTAAAACAAACTCATTAAGAAACATTATCATCTTGATATTAGATATTTAATATGTTTTTTAATCCATTAATTTGTTTGAATTCTCATTAAAAATTTTAACATAATTTTCAAGTGCTTCTTTCACCAAGTTATTACATATGTGCAACTTAATGGATAGGGTGACTTAGATATTGCGTTTCTTAATGGTGATCATGTGGTGGTTGCATCATGTTCTCATTAGAAACATCCTTTTGGTTGGTTATAATTCAATAAGGGATCCATGCTCATTCTTCATTTTCCTCTTAAACAAAGCTCAAGTTTTTAAAAAAATCATGGCGCATGGGAGTTTACGGGGTATTTTTAGTACTTTAGTTGGTTGATATTGGTTATTGATATTCTTGAGCATTTTTATATAAATTTCACCAGACAACTATTTGTTAAATTTTGAATATTAGTTAGTGCAAACAATTTCTTGATCATTGATTGACATATATTCTTGGATATTCATTCAATTATGAATTTTTGAATTTATGAGATGCAATATTTCCGTAATGAAATTATACGTGCAGGGTTGTTTGTTCATCTTGTTCATGTGATTTTGTAGTTGAAATCATTAAGGCTAAAATGTTTTTTTTTTAATTTTTTTGGTAGGTTACATCTATCCTTGAGTTATAGGGTGTGCTTCACTTTGGTACATCATGTTTTTGTAAACGCTATATTTGAGTTCCTAGTGCTTTTTGGTATGTCACTTTGGTCGAGCAGCTTAGCTCTTGACCTTAAAGTAATAACAACAACCTATAGTCTATTGAAGTTAGCCTTCTGTCCGCTCATGTGATTAAATACATGAATATTTGTTGAATGTTGGATGTTGACTTCTAAAAATGCCCAGCTGGCCTTATAACAAAGTAGTTCACCTCCATATTCACATCAAAGCCATTGGACCTTCAATCAAAAAGCATGGACAAAAATTATCCAACCCTTGTTATTTATCAAAGAACTAGATTATAACACCCCAACATGTAAAGACTATGGGGTTTTTCCTAAAAAAATCTTGTAAAATAAGATATATCTAAGGTCATTCAAGAAGAAAATTTCGAGCAAACAACATGAACATATTGTGCAAAATCTCCTACATGGCTATAATATTGCTTCTAAAAATATTTGTAAGAAAAAAATGGTTATTAGAAAATCCTAAATGTAAACTCATTTAAAAGCTCTTTGAAGTCATGAGAAGAGAAAATACTTGCTGATTGCGTTGGCTAGCCTCTGAATAGAAATTCTCACCTTTAGAAGAGTCAATGTGCTTGACAATGATGATGAGTTGCAAAGTGCCGGTAGAAATTCAAACATGATATATGTGGCCAGTGGTTAGAGGTGGAAATTTTATTTGAATTTTGAAACTCGTACTAAACTTGCTTGCATTTTAAATCAAGTTAGAACTGAATCAATATATTTTGACTTTAGTCATGATTCATAAATTAACTCAAATATTTTTCTGGTCAAATCTAGCTCACTATGGCTTGCTCAAAATTTAATTTGAGAATATTATTTATAATATAATTTATTCCCATTTGAAAATCAAAATGCTTGATGGTTCAATGGTTTGTGAGGCAGTGAGTTTTCATGATTTGTTGCATGGTCCTAGGTTCAAACTCTTTTGGCTGGCCTAATATTCATTTGTTTTAGGCCTTAGGTTTCTTTTTTTTTTATTATTTAAGAAGAATCTAGAGACTCCTTAAGTACCAACTACCAAGGTGCTAACCCTAGTAAAAAATTGCTGCTCTAACCCCTATCTTTTTGTCTTGAAATGTAAAAGCTTTTTAAATCTTTGTTTTTCTTCCTCTCAATATCGCTCCCAACCTCTCATTCTATTTCTCCATGAACCTGATTTTGAAGGTGGAATTTGAACCAAATACATAATCGAAGAACCGCGAATCTCAGAATCCACCAAGGTTGACTGGTATTGCTCTCACCCTCACCTAGGGTTTCTACTCTCAAGAACTCACAAAGATATCAAGCAAGAAAGTGGAATTATCATTCATAATCATCATTATAAAATAATACAATGACTAGGCCTTAATATATAGGTCTCTAAAACACAAAAATGTAAAAAACACAGATGCCCTTAAGCTACAACATGACACAAATCCCTCATAGGGAAAACTGAAAAATAAATAAAAGAAATTCAATAAAACATCATAAATGAGAAAGTATGCATACGGTTGTCTATTGATTTTATTAATATGAATTTGTAGTTGAAATCCAAAAGGTTAAGACGCCCTTAAAAGTATTGCAATTGTCCGTGATACATATTTGTGGGAATGTATGTTTTATTTATCATTGAACTTGGAATTTCGAGTTTATTAGATACACTCTTGTCTCACTGATGGTGTAGGCATTACGTTCATTTGAACTTTAGCTGAAGTCAACAAGGCTAATACACCCATAAACTGATTGAAATATAAATTATGTTATTTTGCTATTTTTGAACTTTTAATTATTACATATGCTCTTTTCTTAATGCGGTTTTGTGCACAAGGTTGTATTTTATTCTTATTTATGTGAATATTGTAGCTAAAACAAATGAGGATAAGGGAAACAAAAAATGATTGCTTTTACCAATTGCCAGGAACTTACAAGCATCTTTTTCACTTTTTCTGCTCTAACTCTGGACTTCTACCTGAACACAAAAGCATTCATAAAAATATTATGTTGTTGTAACTATTTTACTGATATGGAAGGATGATTGGTAGAGTGCTTTAAGAGACGCGCCATGAAAATTATGGAAGAAATGAGAAGTTCAAGGACTAAATATAATTACAAAACTGAAAAAAAGGTAAGAAAAAAGTAGTAATTGAGAGAAGAATGAGTCAAGTGGCGTCCTTAGCCTTTCATATATTCTTTTGTTTTCAATTTGTCACGTTCTTATTGCCTTTTGTATCCTATTAGCATGTAATTACAAGTTTATTATCCTTTAATTATAGGATTTTAATATTATGCATTATAATTTATAGACAAGGAAAGGGGCTTGGACAACATATAATGTAATCACGGATAGACATTATGTGCAACTTGGCTGTTGGCTTATTCAGCTAGGGGTGTCAATTTCGGGTCATGGGTCGTGTTCGGGTCGGACCCGAAACTGACCCGACACTATTCGAGTCAACCCGAACCCAACCCGTTTTTGTAAACGGGTCAGTTTTCTAGACCTGAACCCGAACCTGACCCGCTTCGAGTCTGGGTCAACCCAACCTAACCCGAATGACCCGGCGCGAACAAAAAACTGCTAGTTTTCGGGTCCAAAGACGGGTCAATCTTTGCTTTTTGAGTTAAAAGCGGGTCCAAAATGGGTCAATCTCTGGTTGCTAGGTCAAAACGGGTCAATTTCAGGTCAAAGGGTCAACCTGAACCCGTCCCAATTTTTGAAACGGGTCGGGTTTTTGGGTTGGGTCCAATATTGACACCCCTTAATGTTATGTACTATTTTCCGATGTTCATTTTCTAACTTGGACCTGAATTTTACTAGAATCATAAAATCACATGAATACCTTCATGGCTTGACCTGGAAGTTGTACCAAAGGCATGATCTCTCTTCTGCCCATGATTGCTTTGCATTTTCTTGTGTTCCCGTATTATTCCATGTGAGACACTGAAATTCAATGCTATTGCATGCTAACAATTGTATTGCTGAATCAATTAGCATTAACGGCTGTTTGGTTCCTTCAAAGGTAAGTGATTGGGCAAGTTCGCTGTCAACTAATGTTATTCTTGTTAATATGCCAACGTGCTTGGTAGTCAAAACCTGTTTTCTCAGACTTAATACTGAATTTGTTTTGGTCACTAGAAACGTTGAATGGATTTGATACACTTACGAATTAATTAAACAGCAGTTATGCTGCAAATCATGTAGTAACTATTCCCAAGTCAAGCATTACTTAGTGCATTAGTTACGGCTAAATATTTTACAATACAATGATTAACGAATTAAATTAATTAATTAATTGATCAAGCTTCTAATTAAACTGTTATGTTAATAATTGATACTTAATGCTAAAGCTCATTTGGATTATAAAAATTTATAGAGCACTGATCATATTTTTATTGGATGATTTATTATGATGTTAATTAACAAAGCGTTGACTGTTGATTATTTTATGAACTTTATCATTTGTAATTGGAAAGGAACAAGGTTCTTTTAAGCGAATTTGATCTTCCTGCCAAAAACGGGTGTATCCAGCGCACCGTCTGTCTTACTTCCATTTAATCAGTTAGTATGTGCTGACTAAATAGGTGTATAAAGAGAAATGCCATGTTGAAATTTTTTTTGGGACATTTAGGCCAATTAAGGCAGATCCACACACATCACATACACAAGACTCGAATCCAAGACCTCTTAGTTGATAGCCTAAGTTTCCAACCAACAGATCAAGATGAGCTGTGTGCCATGATGACAAATTTCATTCTTAGGTTTATATATATATATATATATATATATATATATATATATATATATATATATATATATATATATATATATATATATATATATATATATATATATATATTTCTCTCGTTCTTTTCTCCAGCTTAGAAAATGCCACCGTATTACCTTCATCTCTCAACAACCGCTACATTAAAAGTTTGGTAAAATCAGTGTAAAATAGGTTCTAGTTTTCTTTAGTAATTCTGTAGGATACGGTCTGACATAAGCAAATTTTTGGCATAAGTCAGATTTGCAGTTTTGATGCTCCCCCCCCACCCCCTTTCAATCAGCATTCTTTTCAATCTCTTATTCTTATTTAACATGAAAATAATAGAAATGTCCAAGTAGTTTCAGATGGGTATATATTTTATGAGATTTTAGGTGGATATATGGTTGGTACAAAATAAAAAATTAGCTACATTTTTATTTTATTTCTTAAAGATCCTTTGTATTTACATGAGTAGATATTGCTAAAACAATGAATAGGTGGTTCTTTTGTGCCTAAAATTCTTTTCTTGCATCATGTGATTGCTGATTTATTTACAGCAATAAATTTCTTAAGGTGTCGCAGTATAACTAAATGCATATTTGATACACTTAAGTAAGAAGCACCTGTAAAGGATTATTTTAAGATTCTCACTAGCAGGACTAATGAATGCTATTTCTTGAATCATCCCTTGTTTGTTCTTCACTGACATAAAACTTTTACGCTTTCTAGTTTCAGTGAGAGTTTTGTGCATGCCGCATGTTTTCTTATAAGATTAACCTTTTTTTATTCATCTTCTTTTTAGATGGAAGTTTCGATGCTAATTACTTTCAGCAGACAGAAGAATCAAACAAATTTAGGCAAGAGTTTGAGATGCGCAAAATGAAACAGGTTAGTTTTCCTGCCCATGTCTTTCATGCTTTCTTACTTTTTTGTGCGCTTTTAGGGTTGTACCATACCAAAGAACTTTATAGTTCTCTCAATGGATAAAAGAAATCATGCATCATTAAGTACTTAAATAAAAGAATTATTAGTAACTTAGTACAAATATCGTGGTTCTGGTTTCCTTCCCAATTGATATTTTACTTTGAAAAACTGTAGTTATGCTTACAATATTTATCATATCCTTCTTAGATAGAGAAACCATGCTACTATAAGTAATGCATCCGTTCACACAATTTTGTTGTTATTTTTTCAGAAGTCGTTAGTTTCAGATTGCCTCCTTATTTTGTTCTTAGGCTCTGATTTATTTAAGTGTAATGAGAGAAAAAGAAAATAGTAATGGTAAATGAATTGAGTTGAAATTCTTCTTGATTGTTTGCTTGGAGTAGAAAATCATTGGAAAACCAATTTACCTTTCTTGTTTGGCTTAAATGAAAACTTAAGAAAATAGATTAAATCTAATTTATCCCCTTTTATGTACAAACCAAACACTTTAAATGAAATTATTAAGTAGAATAGAATCCCCTAATTCACTTAAACTGGTAGAGCCTTAATGTCATTGAAAAGTCATTCAGAATGAAACATCTATTCTTGAAGTTCTATGAATTTAAAAGGTAATACTAGTATTTTAGTAAATTATACAATCTTAAGATCAAGATGCTTTTAAATACTATTAAATAACCATAAGAAGGGAGCATATTGAAATATGCATGTTGATCATGCAAAAAATTGTATGCTTGTTGAGGTTGAAAAATCCTTTTCAGGTGTGGTTTAGCCTCCTTGGAGACGTTATTTATTTTGTAGTATAGTGTGCCATTCAATCTTGAGTACTTTAAAGTTTAAACCATTTTGAATGACTAAATATGATGTAACGGAGGTTAGTTTTATAGGTTATAATTATTATATGCTTGCAGCATGACTTCCTTCACTTTCAAAATTGCTTTTATGAAAAAAATTCCATATTTGCAGGATCAAGGCTTAGACACTATAGCTGAAGGACTGGATACGCTGAAAAACATGGCCCATGATATGAATGAGGTTAGCTGTCGATTTCCTACTTGCTGTTGCTTTTTCCAGAAAACCAGGAAAGCTTTTTTCTTAATTTGTTTTCATTATCAGGAATTGGACAGGCAAGTGCCTTTGATTGATGAGATTGATACTAAGGTGAAACTTCCTTCCTTTCCTCTTTGTCTGACTGCTTGACTGGAATCTAGATAAATGTATTAAATGTTTATGGTTTTGTTTACTATGTCTCCAGGTTGACAGAGCCAATGCTGACTTAAAAAATACCAACGTTAGGCTTAAAGATACCATAAATCAGGTGAGGCTTTTGTGTTTCCCGGACTCTCCATATACAATTGAACTTCCACTTTTACTCTGCTAAGGTTTTTATGTTTTCTTGCAGCTGAGGTCAAGTCGCAACTTTTGTATAGATATTATCCTACTTTGCATTATACTAGGAATTGCTGCTTATCTTTACAAGTGAGCCATCTTTTCTCTGAATTTCCCAGAATGAGTTGCACTTTAGTTTGATTTTTGAAGTTCACCTGCTATTGATTGCTTAATATGTAGGGATTCATAATTACCTTGATGTTTAGCTCATTTTCCTTTTGATAGCATTGTTTTTATGCCAAATAACATTCTATTTCATGCTCAATTTGATGTTTCTCTATAAATTTATATATATATTTGTGAATCGTCATTCTCCATTAGTGTTTGTTGATTGTAGCATGTGGTGCTAAACATATTTCACTAATATTTTTGCACAACTTTTATCTTTTTTATTGTCAGTCATCTTACTTAGTCGTTCAGCTCTAATTCTATCCGCATGCCTAATTCCTCATGTACATGCTTAAACTACTAAGTTTATTTTCTAACATCTTATCTTAAATAAATGTTATTTCGACCATTCATTGAATATAATCATATCTACATTTATGTTTTTTTAGTTTTTTCATAAATCATCTTTTATTTTAGTCCAATTAACTAAGCTATCAGTTACTTTTTTTACTATCCAAAATTCAAATTTATACAATATAACATAATAACAACTTTGTAATAGTACCTTCAAATTTTCATGATATTCTTTTTGCACATAATACTTCTAAGATATTTTTCTATTTTATCAGCTCAGCCATAGCATTAGATATTATATCCTCATCCCGATCTCCATTTTTTCTACATCATAAATTCAAAATACTTAAACCTATCACGATTTGATATTTATTATCCTCTAGTAGTATTGATTAATTATTGTTAGTGTAACACACCCAATTAAATTAGGTAGAATAAACTGTCTTTGTTATATTAATCCTTGGTTTTTTTCTTCTGAAAGTCTCTCATTGCTATAACTTTTTTCTTATTTTAAGAGATACTCATTGATTAGCTTTCCATTTTCACTTTGAGTAAAATTTATATGCATATACATAAACAATACAAAAAGATACAGACTTCATGCTAATCCTTGATGTAATTACGTTGCACTCTTTGGTTATATTATAACTACTTCCAATACTATTCAAGGCTCTATCTTAAATATCTTTTGTAACTTCAGCATTTCTTTGACATGTCTTTTTTTTAATGTGCACTAAACAAATCTTATGGTAATTGATCATAAAAATTCTCAACATCAATAGAAAACAATAAGGATACAAGTTATTTGCTCTCCATACTTTTCTATTTATTGTCTTAACACAGATCGCTTTTAAAGTTGACTAACCTAGCAAGAAACTAAAATTTTTATTTATATCAAAACAATAAAAATTTCTCTCGTATAACTTCATGTACGACATAGTTTTGATTTTTCTTAAGCTACCAAAAAAATTTATGAATATCTCATTTATTTTAAACATTGTTATCAAAATTCGTGCTCTCTAATCATTTAGCATATTATTATTCTTCAAATCTCCATTGAAAGGATTTATTAATTGAATTGCAATCTCAACCATAACTCTCCAAAATTTTCATAGGTAGCTAATCTAAACCTAAGGCTTTACCTATATGCACATTTTTCAAAGCTAAATCTATTTCTTTTGTTTTTTTGAATAAATCTTGAATAAACATCTTTATTTTATTCTTTATTCTCTTCTAAAATAATATCTTTCTTGAAACTCTTATTTAATAATTTCTTAAAATGTTTTTTTTTTTATATTTTCTTTTTCTTATTTTTAACTTGGTTCTTGTTATTTTGTCTTTTTGCATTTAACTCATTAAATGTCTTGTACTGATATCTCATTTTCTCCTTACCTAACATGTTATGTAAACATCAAAAGCTAGAGCTTTGTTTTGCTAGTCAGCTTTTTTTAAAGAGTTCTAGCTTTATTGTAATCATTATAAACCCAAAAATTGTTCATATTTTATCATTCTTTAAAAGGATATTTTTTTCCTTAATAGTTTTTGTTACATCCTCACTTTGTCTCCAATTCTCTTGGATAATGAATATTTATTTTTAGATTCTTCTAAAGCTTATATGATAATCTTATTAATATAACTTGTCATTTTATCCTACACAGATTTGGTTCAACTAATGAATTCTAATTTTCCTCTCTTAAACCTTGCATTTAAAAATAAACGACTTCTTACCTTTAATATTCCACTAGCTTATCCTAGGAGAGTTAATTCTTTTGACCATTTTGTTTATTCTCGTAAGATGTATGCTTTTTGCTATTACTCTAAGTTATGAGATAAAAGTTTCTTCTAGAATCATCTTACAATCTTTGTAAATGAAAATTTTATTTCCTTATGCGTGTAACGAAGTTTAATTGTGGTTTGATGACTCCCCTATTGAAAGTGATTAAGTGATCTTCTTATTCCTTGAATTACGTGTTCATTATTGTAAGATCATATGTTATTGTAAAAGAAAATATAGCTTATCTTATTACATTTCTATCTCCTATTCAATATCCACCATGAGAAGCTTTCTATATCCACCATGACTCTTCTCATAGTTAATCCTACATTCCTACTATAATGTATAAAGTACATTTAATTCACCTCTAATAATTATCCTTTTTTATAAGGTATACTTTATAATAGTTTATCTATTTTTTCTAGAATTGATTCTTCAAATTATCTTTTATTTTAAATTGGAGCATAAGCATTAATCATATTTATAATATCATCATATTTAAATAACTTGAACCCCATCACCCTGTTATTAATTCTATTCATTTTTAATTATTTTCTTTTAATATTCCATCCATTAGGACCTCTACCTCATTTATATTGTTACCTTTTTCAAAATACAATTACTTATTATTTTTTTTCACTTATCCTTAATATTCCCCAATTTGTTTTTTATATTACAATTAACATTCATTCTTTTTCTAAGAATTGTGTCCGTCAAACTTGTTTCTCATTCAAAATCACAAAATTTCAAGTAGCAAATATAATCATAGTTCTAGGCCTAATCAAGCTCTCTCATCTTTTACTACAATTTGATAAAGTTGTTGTGCATCACTTATAAGTAACGTCTTAGTCAATCTATGCATACTTTTCACCGTAGTAGCATAAATTATGGCATGTCACTTATAGCTGCTGTCTATTAAATTTTTGCCTACCTCCAACACAATTTGGTCAAGTCATGACACGTCTGTCTAGGGGACTAATCTAATACTAGTACAATCTAAATTTGCTTCAGTTTCTTCGCCGGCATATTTTGAATCTAGTCATGTTCATGGAGAAATTATGTATTTGGTTCAAATTCCACCTTCAAAATCAGGTTCATCTGCTCTGTGCTGAACGTATCTAATCAAATATGTACCCATGCTAGATAGCATAGCTTGAATATAATTTTTGTTGGGATCTGTTGTCTTCATGCGCTGCATATGTGCCTCCCGATCTATTTTTCTTAGACCTTTCGTCAACACCAGTAACCGCCATTGCTTAGTTTTGTTCTCATCTCCGTTAAACCATATCTCATTCTAGACCTTCATTATCTCTGGTTTTACTTCGCTTTCTTTCCAATGCCAGTGGTTGGTTGCAATTCGCTGGCTTAAAATTTATCATATCCTCTTCATTCCTGATGTAAAATAATTCTTCCCTTTCCGGTTCTGCACTGGAGCAGCGAGCAGTTCTCTGCTGTGCTGCTGTTGATTTTCTTCCTAATTCCCAGTATTGCGCTGTAGTAGGATTAGATCTTCTATTTCCTGCTGATTACTGACTGTTTCATTATGTGTTTTACGAGTGCTTCCGAATTTGACAACCTCCTAACTATGACGCACCAACAATTCTCCTCAAAGAGACGTGCAGTGTCTGACACGTATCTGACACGACGCGCATCTGACGCTCCGACATGTGTCGGACACGCCGAAAACATGTCCGATTAAAAAATATTAAATACAAATTGGACACGCATGTCCGACACACGTATCTTAAATATTTTATGATTTTTTAAATATAATTTCTTGAATTTAAATTTTTTTATTTATTTAAAATATAAAACTAAATTTCTTATTTCCTATCCCACAAACACCAAATGAATCACCCACACATAATAATCCATTCATCGAATTATTCTCATTTTATTTCTTATTG
>CM028345.1:40364085-40538359 GCA_016618105.1 Dendrobium huoshanense | reverse complement strand
TCCCGCCCTTCTTCAACCCTATCCGCGTCGGCATTACATCGTTGCTCCCACTTTCTCCTGAGATTTACTCTGATTCTTCAATCTCGTCCTGATTGCTAGCTGATGGGAGGATTTTGTCTGCAGAAATCGGAATTGGCGTCTCAAGAGAAGAACAGGGCGGCGGTCGTGGCGATGAATGCCGAGATCCGGCGCACCAAGGCCAAGTTACTCGAGGAGGTCCCCAAACTGCAGAGATTGGCGTATAAGAAGGTACACTTGCTATGTGCTCGCATATTCGTATTGCTTTACTCTGTTCCTTGGAGATCTAATGATTATTCTATATATATTAGTTCCTGGATAATGCGGCATTTTTTGTGAAATACCATTTTGTTGCTCTGTTGTCAGGAATTAAAGGGCACTTGTCTATTCTGTAATTTTGGATCTTAGAATTTGGAAATTTTGATGATTATGATAACCATACGGTATCAGTATGTGTCATTCAATATAGTTTTTGAGAGGGTTTACAGCAACGTAAGCTTAGAAATTTCTTATTAATATTGAAGAACTACTCAACGATATGCCTAAAAGCTACTATATATGCGATTTCTGTATGAAGCTAATTTTGATTAAGAGTATAAAACAAATAAAATGTCTTCTTTGATTTTTATTGATATTGAATAAACATACTATTGAGACAACGAGAATTGAGTTGGTGGGCATTAAGGAGAAAGTTTGTGTCAATGGTATGTTGAAGTTAAAGATATGTATAGTAGTAAAAAAATTGTGGAGTGACCAAAGATTTTTCCAATCATATTAGGATTACATCAACGATTAAATTCATATCTTTTGTACTAGTTATGGTTTTGTTGAAGAACATATTAAAAATGATCACCTTGATTTATGATTTTTGTAGATGTCATGATTCAAAGAAATGAGAACTGTTTTGATATTAAAGTCTGAAGAAATAGGAAATTTATTGGAGGAGCTTATATTGTTGTAATACATTTTGAGTACTTGGATACATTTAATTGAGTGTGATCTTGATAAATATAAGTCAATGTTGTTGAATATTGTGATATGTTATTGTTAGGCTTACCTTCACTCTAACATAAAAAAGAAAAAAGAATCTATAGATAAGCATCAGATGCTTAGAGATTATAAAGGAATTGCATTAGAGATTATAAATAAATTGATTTAAGCTTTGCAATATAAACTAATGTTTCAAAAGATTAGATGCTTAGACTTAAGGCCATCAATAATATAAAGGCAATCAATTACAGATAGAATAACAATCACTTGAGAATGATCTCAGTCATAAAGATAAACTTAAACATTG
The DNA here is from genome assembly GCA_016618105.1 of Dendrobium huoshanense. Taxonomy (NCBI): domain Eukaryota; kingdom Viridiplantae; phylum Streptophyta; class Magnoliopsida; order Asparagales; family Orchidaceae; genus Dendrobium; species Dendrobium huoshanense. The sequence goes on along the minus strand of CM028345.1, from coordinate 40,537,044 downwards.
TAAACAAGATCTCACACTTAACAAATAGAAAAGTCACATTGAGTTTCCCTCACTCAAGCTCGTCTAATAGGGTTAGCGGAAAAGAATCTTAGCAAACCAAGCGATGCCACCAACATTGAGAAGACACCTATGGTAGTAGCCCAACGAAAGTTCGCCAAAGAGGGAGAAGACGTGGGTGGGTACCAAATGTTCCGCCGACTTCCGGATGGTAGTTCTTCAATTGATGACGCCAACGTGAATAAGAGGTGATTGATGTAATCTTCTACGGAGTTATCCACTTATGGATTGAGGTTGAAGAAGGTGGAGAGATGAATATCCACTAAACTTTGATTGTCGTAGAGGAATCCACAATCCCGATCCGGATCGGCCATGTACTAGTCAAGGGGTTGTCGATGGAGGGAGGCCTTCCTCTTTCTTGGAGTGTAGTCATGAGGCAAAAGGTTTCCAAGAGGTGGGAATGAATAAGGGGCGGCTAGGGAAGAGGGGCATGCTTTTGGTGGAGTTAGGTTTGGTTTGGAGAGGGAAAGTAATACTAAATCTGAGATTAGTTTCAAATTTTAGTAAAATGGGAAAATGGAATTAAGAATTTGGAATTTGAAAATCAAATTCAAGTGGAGGGAGATTAATTAGGAGAGAGGAAGTAGATTAATTAGGAGAGAGGAGAGAGATCCCATGGAGGGGCCAGCGGCATGCATGGGGTTGGGAGGGATTTGAATCTTCAATTTGAAATTCAAATTAATTTCAATAAGGGTGGCTTGATTGGGGGGCAGCCAGTAGGGTTTTAATGGAGATTTAATGAGGGTCTAGGTGGCAAAAAATGGAGAGAGGATGGGCTAGAGAGGGGGCCGACCACATGAGGGGAAATTTGAGGTGTTTGCATTTAATATGTAGCCCGGAAGGATTTAATTGAGGATTGCCATTAAATATGAAATTGATTTCAGATTTTAATGGATTAGGAGGTTTCCTAATATACATTATTAATAGAGAAAGTTTTAGAATTCAAATTTGAATTTGAATCTACTTGAAGCAACTTTCCAAATTAATGATGACGCAATTAAGGAAAGTAATTTGGACGATTTTGAAATTTGAATTCAAAATCCTTGGGTGGTGGGTTGATGGCCGGCGGCTTGTAGAGCTTGGGGAGGCCGGTGGTGAGGGGTTGGGTGGAGTTGGTGGTGGACGGGTGGGGAGGCCGGTGACACAAGAGTGAGGTGATGGGTGGGGTTCGGTTTTTGGGAGGAGGAAAGGGGATGGGGGTTTGGAAGGCCGGCAGGTAGGGGCTAGAAGGGGAGATGAAGGTAGAATGAAATTAGAAAGAAAAGAGTGGAGCCGCGAACCTTGGAATCAACTGAAGGTTGACGGATATTGCTCTCACCCATCTAGGGTCTCTCCTCTCATGAACTCACTTAGAGATTAAGCAAAGAAAACTAAATTCATTTCAATATTCATCATCTCCTCTCATACAAGATGAGGATCTTATATATAGGCCTCCAAATAATTAGAAAAAAAAGACAAGAATGCCCTCGGGGCTATAACTCAAACACAAACATATAAAGGGTACAATCTTCATAACTAATAAAAGAAACACAAATACAAAATAAAAATAAAGTCTTCTGATCAAGTCCGTCGACTGCGCTCTCTTCTTCCGATATAGACATTCCGCAATCTCCTACTGATGTCCTCATCAATAATCTTACATTCTCTAGTTTCTTGTAGTAAATTATTCAAGTGTGGTTTATTGATGTTGTGCAAGACATCTACTTCCAATTATCAATTTTGAGTCTTTGTTTATGTTGGTTTAATTGGTATTAATTTATAAAATAATTATACTTTACCACTTCGATTCATCATAATGTGTACATAGCTTAATTTGGTTTAGCAATATGTGTTTAATCCCATGTACTTCTGATTAAAGTATCATGTTTACCTTTAGCATCCTATTTGTTAGAGAGAATTAAGAGGATGTTTTCACCCATGGATTAAATGTGTAATGGGACAATAGGCTGCCACAATCCCTTCCTTGCTAGAATTAACCGTATGTGCTCTTTTCACATCCCCAACACCCACATTTGGTAATTGATGTTAACTTCCTCTTTGTCTTGTCACTCCATTTTCCATAGTTAACATTACCTCCGTAACCTCTCTGACAATGCCTTATCCTCTTCGATCTCTTTTTCCTTTGCAGCTTCAAATTTTTTTTCTCCATTTGTGTCTCTAGACTAAAGAAATGAATATTTTCTACATCTTTGCATCTTCTCCTCTTCTTCCCTCCACCTTTTGCAATAAGCATTCCATTGAGAGAGTAGCTCAAATTTTATTTATTATACTTTCTTAGGTCAATTTTTTCTGGTAAAAGGAAGCAAGAAGATATATTTTGTTGCTTTTTGAGTGTGAGAGGAGTTAATCCATTGGTATATGAAGAGCTTACACTGCGTTCACCGAGGAGATGGAGGAAAAGATGTGGCAAGTGTTTTCTAGGAAGAGTAAAAATTAGATTTTGGAGGGAAAAGGAAGATGGTAAACTCACCATGTCATCATTTATGGCAGGAATGTAACTTTTTTCATCATCTTAGATAACAAGATAACAATGACCAAGGAATTAGGAGCAAATTAGTTATAAGTGCTTTTTTTTTTTAAAACGAAATAGGATTTTATGAATTATCAATGGGGGTAAAGTGGGCTCCTATTTTTGTAATGATCATGTCATTCTTCTTTGGAATATTATGATCAATTTCTGTTTTTATGTATTTCTCATTGTCTTATTGATGAGGACATCGAAGATCAACGGCTACGATCATGTCTATTTATTTTCATGTATTTTATTTGTACTTTTCCATTTCTACCCTCACTTGAGGGCTTTGTTTTATGTTTGCCCTAGGGCAATTATGTCTTTTTATTTTCCCTCATGTATTTGACTATTTAAGCCCTCCTCTTCCTCTTGGAAAGGGGATGATGATTATTGATAATGAAAAGTTTCATGTTTTGTTGATCTCTTAGTGAGTTCACGTGATCTCTTAGTGAGTTCATGAGAGGAGAAGCCCGAGGAGGGTAATTCGCAATACCCGCCAATCTTTGGAAGAGTCCGAGGTTCGCGGTTCTTACGATCTCTTTGTGAGTTCGTTAGTTATCTCTATTTTTCTCGTATTTTCTTGTTCTTCTCTTTTCTTCCCTCTTCAACCACAAAGTATTTCCCTAGCCCCATTGCCGCCGCCCCTTGGAGTCCACCCGCTGGCCACCCGCACGGCTCTGGCCGGCAACCTCCCCAACCGTCCACTCCTCCCTCCCGCATGCTCCAAATTTGAAATTTGAAATTTGAATTTCGAATTCTTTCCTAATTTGAAAATCCAATTTAGGAAAGTTTTATTTGATAAATTCCAATTTCAAATTAAATTAAATTGGAGTTCTCATAACTTACCTCCACGTCATCACCCACCTTGTTCTTCAAATTTCAAAAATTCAAATTTGAATGAGCTCCAAAATTTTCATAATTGCCAAAATCCAAATAAGGAAAGAATTGGGTTGAATCCAATTCAAATTTCATGACATGAGGAGTTACTAATTCTTATCTTAGGTGGCATCAACTCATTTGGAAAAGCATTGAATTCTCCCAAAATCCCCTCCCTCCTTGATGTCGCCGGCCCTATGATGGGTCCCCATTGATTGCTTAATTAATTCCCTCTTCCATGTTTGAAATTCAACTTGATTTCAAATAACTTTCCCTCTAATATTTAAAACTGAAATTTATTTCAGTTTCTTCCTAAACCACTCATCCATCTCTCTCATAGGTTATTAATTGCTATTCAATTTTCCTCCTTGATTCCTCTTAAACTGCCGGCCCATTATGGGATGAGTGCTGCTCAGATTTTCTGAGTATAACGTTGCTGTCCAGAACAAAATCCAGCCATAAAAACAGCAAACCTGCTGCCCATGAATCCTGCAGCTTTGCGTTAAACCTGAACAAAATTTTCTGCCTTCACCCAGCAGCTGGCCCACCGTCCAGAGTTTCCTGTTTTGCTGTCCAGGAATGTCCCGCCAGCCACCTGCTCCTTCAGAACTGAGAAATCAGCAATTTCATCCCGCTGATCTGCTGATTGAATAGTCCCCATCGCAGCCCAGAGGTTTCCAGCAAATTTCCTTTGCTGTCCAACAATTTGGGAGCTCCTGTTTGAAGTCCAGGACTGCCCAAATCAACAAGAAAACTGTCCAAGAATACCTCCTTGCTGCTGTCCAGTTGCTGTCCAGAATTTTGAAGCCCAGAAAACTGCTATCCAACATCCTTGAGAACCAAAATTGCTGTCCGGAATCTGCTCCAGGCCACCTACTTCCGATCCAACCAACAAAGCACCACCGGAACGTTGTATAACTTCATTCCGTGGGTGAAACTCTTCTCCTAACACTCTTATCTTTCTAGTTTACTTTTCGTTTATGGTTATTAATGGACTCATGAAGATCATGTCAATTATGCGCCGCTAGAACCTAGTAATAGGAAGAGTTGTGTGAGGGATCTTTCATAGCCTAATCTTGTTGTTAGTATTGGAATTTATTGTTGGAACAATCTACGTATGCAATGTTGGATTAAGATGACTATCTTTTGAACTTAACTTCTATGCATGAAAATTAACCTAAGCTAAGTACCACTTAATATTTATCTTATCGTTCAATTCCGCATAAGATCTTACTTATTATTGCCTCTAAATCTAAGCGTGCAAACTTCATTAAGCAAATCATTTTCGCATGAGATTGTTTCACATCATCTTGGTATCAGAGCTTGGTAGGCATGCACGACATGTGTAGAAAAACTTCCTAGGGTATAGCCTTTCATTGTAGCTTAAAACTTGCATGCATATCATTGCTTCGTTAGAGTTTATTCACTGTTTTCACCGCTGCAAGTGCATTTCCTGCAACCATACTTTGGCATTTAAGTTGTCCTAGCTATCGTGTGAGTGCTGCCTTTAGACTTACTTTGTTATTAACTGCTTAGGGCAACTAAGACCTTGTTTGTAGTTGCATTCCACACTATTCTAGCAACTGTTAGACATCGTTTAGAGAACTTTTCGTCACTGTTTAGGTGCTGTCCTCACCATAAGACCTTACCAAAACACTTAGACTACATAACCCTTGGCTGAACCTACTGTCCACTTTATTCCTGCACCTATTGGCATCCGTTTGGGAGAGTTCTAGGTAGTATTCACTTGCTGTCCACGTTCCAGAGTCCAACCTACTTGCCTAGATCACTTAAATCAGTCTTGTAGCTGGCTGTCCTGAGTTCTTCCTGCACCATACAACCACTCGTAATGGTGTTTTCTCCTGGGAAAGTGTTGTCCCTTATGCCCATTCTTCATTAAGAATCACTTAACACTTTTCAATGGATCCGATAAGACTCCAAAAGAGTTTAGATGACATCGTTAACCTAGTGGGCAATATGACTAGAATTATGACGGAGAAACTCGTTGACTATCCCCACTCTAAATACAGGCCCCACTCTGCTTATCACCCGAGACCCGAGCCTAAGCCTCCACGACCTCACTTAGAGTCACCCTATCGTCTGCCAACCTTTGATGGTTCCTCGGATCCTTACCACTTTAGGGAATGGGCTAGACAACTAGATGACTATTTTGAATCATGTCATATCTCTGAATCCAACCAGGTTAGCATCGCTAGGTCTCACCTTAAAGGACGAGCTCTTCAATTTTGGGCAAGATTGGAAGATCATAAAGAGTCTCGCGGTGAGTACACTACTTGGAAAGACATGAGGAGAGATCTTAATTTAAAATACCGACTCTCTACTAGTGACCGTCATCTAGAGCATCACCCTATCTCTTTCGTTGGGACAACCCGTAGACCTTACTGTGGTTAAGACCACCCACCCCTTAGTAACATCCGGGTTGCTGCCCCACCTTGTAGGTCTTCACTTAGTATTGATGAGCGACCCTTTAATAGGTCTTATGTTGGACCAATCTCTTATGACTCCCCACTTAGACCTACTTCTAACCATCCCAGTCAACCTTTAGCCTCCCCAGTCCTTGACCCTGCAAGTATGATTATAATAAATGAAGATATTAAGAAGAAGAGGTCCCCTGAACCTGAGACTGAGTGCATCCATTTCGTGGATGCTAATGATATCACTAATAACGAAGAATTCGTTGAGGATGAAACTAAAGAGATTGAATCAGACTCCTTGAAAGACTTAAACCCTATGCTAGCAGAGCTAGAACCTTTAAACGTCGACACCTTAACCCACCTCGATCCTAGTCTCCTCGAGGATAAGCCTTTGGACAAAGTATGCCTGGATGATAGTAATGCGATCTCGAAAGGAGCCAATCGGACGTCGAACTCGTTGAATTTAAATTTGGAAGATCCTGATTTAGTTGTAACACCTACTGAGATGACTCCGGATAATTCTGACAATTTTGATTTAATTTTGGATAAGTCTGATTTAGCTTTGGATAATTATGAATTAATTTTGGATAATTCTGATGGCGGCTTAGATAATATCGAGTTGGAAGTAAGTCAATCAAATTTATCACCTGATATAAGTGTAACGGAACCCATGGATCTTAGGGTTGCAACCAAACCTGAGTCTCTTTCGGAAGACAGTACTTTGAGTCTGAAAGTTTTTGAGCCTGATTTGAGCACTGAGCCCCCTCTTATTCCATTAGAGTCTAACTTTAGAGCTGCTCTATTAGATTTATATTTGGCCAAGTGTGTCATTCCTGATTCATACCTTTTGCCCGTTATAGCCTCGTCCTACCAGGATAAGGACCACTTCTATCCTAGTCGGATGAATTTGTTCGATTACACTACCCCCACTAGGAGACTGTTGTCGACCCTTACTGAAACCCCCTATAGAAGTGCCCTGGTAGCTAAGAGTGTTTTCATTTCTCCCCCGACACCAGTTCCCTTAGGCCGAACACTTTAAAACCCCTCTTTTTGTGACTCGTCCACTTTTATAGCTATGTGTTCGTGTGAGTTAGTATGTTGTTGTGCGTGTGTTTTGTAGTCCATTGTCTTTTAAATTTTTCTTTGTTTAAAGTTTGTGTGTGAATCCATATTTCATTCATATTGTATATCAAGTCTCGTGTACCACCTCATGTTCATCTTGTTGAGTCTTGAATTTTGGACACATGAATTCGCATATCACATGTCGCATTTACATTACATCTACATGACGTTCTTAAGAAAATTGCACGCCTAATTGAATAGAGTAATAATAAGTATAAACTTTATGCTGATTCTAAACGACAAGTTAAATCTATTAAAGTTGGTAACTCAGTAATGGTGCGGATTTGTCCGGGAAATTACATGCATAGAAGTGCAGATTATTTAGATTAGTCAATAAAATCAAGAACAACGCTTGCGTGGTGGATCTGCTTGCAGAGTTCAACATTTATTCCTTTTCTAACATAAAAGATTTAGTAGACTTTGAAGGTCCGGAGTTAAACCCCCCAAATCCAATTCAAATTAAGCCTTATGTGACCCCACCTTGTGAGAACCCCAAAGCCTACCTCCACTCCCAAAATTATTCCCAAAATTCCTATAGCGGAGAAGGTTGACATGATTCCTAGTGATGATATTATTTCCACAAAAGAGGGTGAACGAAGAAGATACTTGACTAGGTGAAGAGGTGAACCCAAAGTCAGAGGATACGTGGTCAGAGTGCAAGGAGCTACAACAGATAAACCCATATGCACAAGGAGTTTTCAAGACACCAACTAGACGGAGTCGAGTTTTTCTCCCACCTGGGGAGAATGATGAGGACATCGAAGATCAACGGCTACGATCGTGTCTATTTATTTTAATGTATTTTATTTGTTATTTGTACTTTTCCATTTCTACCCTCACTTGAGAGCTTTGTTTTATGTTTGCCCTAGGGGCAATTGTGTCTTTTTATTTTCCCTCATGTATTTGGCTATTTAAGCCCTCCCCTTCCTCTTGGAAAGGGGATGATGATTATTGATAATGAAAAGTTTCATGTTTTGTTGATCTCTTAGTGAGTTCACGTGATCTCTTAGTGAGTTCATGAGAGGAGAAGCCCGAAGAGGGTAATTCGCAATACCCGCCAATCTTTGGAAGAGTCCGAGGTTCGCGGTTCTTACGATCTCTTGTGAGTTCGTTAGTTATCTCTATCTTTCTCGTATTTTCTTGTTCTTCTCTTTTCTTCCCTCTTCAACCACAAAGTATTTCCCTAGCCCCATTGCCGCCGCCCATTGGAGTTCACCCGCCGGCCACCCGCACGGCTCTGGCCGGCAACCTCCCCAACCGCCCACTCCTCCCTCCCGCATGCTCCAAATTTGAAATTTGAATTTCGAATTTCGAATTCTTTCCTAATTTGAAAATCCAATTTAGGAAAGTTTTATTTGATAAATTCCAATTTCAAATTAAATTAAATTGGAGTTCTCATAACTTACCTCCACGTCATCACCCACCTTGTTCTTCAAATTTCAAAAATTCAAATTTGAATGAGCTCCAAAATTTTCATAATTGCCAAAATCCAAATAAGGAAAGAATTGGGTTGAATCCAATTCAAATTTCATGACATGAGGAGTTACTAATTCTTATCTTAGGTGGCATCGACTCATTTGGAAAAGCATTGAATTCTCCCCAACTTCCCCTCCCTCCTCCTTGATGTCGCCGGCCCTATGATGGGTCCCCATTGATTGCTTAATTAATTCCCTCTTCCATGTTTGAAATTCAACTTGATTTCAAATAACTTTCCCTCTAATATTTTAAAACTGAAATTTATTTCAGTTTTCTTCCTAAACCACTCATCCATCTCTCTCATATGTTATTAATTGCTATTCAATTTTCCTCTTTGATTCCTCTTAAACTGCCGGCCCATTATGGGATGAGTGCTGCTCAGATTTTCTGAGTATAACGTTGCTGTCCATAACAAAATCCAGCCATAAAAACAACAAACCTGCTGCCCACGAATCCTGCAGCTTTGCGTTAAACCTGAACAAAATTTTCTGCCTTCACCCAGCAGCTGGCCCACCGTCCAGAGTTTCCTGTTTTGCTGTCCAGGAATGTCCCGCCAGCCACCTGCTCCTTCAGAACTGAGAAATCAGCAATTTCATCCAGCTGATCTGCTGATTGAATAGTCCCCATCGCAGCCCAGAGGTTTCCAGCAAATTTCCTTTGCTGTCCAACAATATGGGAGCTCCCGTTTGAAGTCCAGGACTGCCCAAATCAACAAGAAAACTGTCCAAGAATACCTCCTTGCTACTGTCCAGTTGCTGTCCAGAATTTTGAAGCCAGAAAACTGCTATCCAGCATCCTTGAGAACCAAAATTGCTGTCCGGAATCTGCTCCAGGCCACCTACTTCCGATCCAACCAACAAAGCACCACCGGAACGTTGTATAACTTCATTCCTTGGGTGAAACTCTTCTCCTAACACTCTTATCTTTCTAGTTTACTTTTCGTTTATAGTTATTAATGGACTCATGAAGATCATGTCAATTATGCGCCGCTAGAACCTAGTAATAGGAAGAGTTGTGTGAGGGATCTTTCATAGCCTCATCTTGTTGTTAGTATTGAAATTTATTGTTGGAACAATCTACGTATGCAATGTTGGATTAAGATGACTATCTTTTGAACTTAACTTCTATGCATGAAAATTAACCTAAGCTAAGTACCACTTAATATTTATCTTATCGTTCAATTCCGCATAAGATCTTACTTATTATTTCCTCTAAATCTAAGCGTGCAAACTTCATTAAGCAAATCATTTTCGCATGAGATTGTTTCACATCACTTATTTTTAATTATTATAGATTGTCCAAGTAAATTTTAGCTACTATAAATAGTAGGATTAGTTGTAATTGAAGTTGGCCGTGGCATTCTCTTTGGAGATCAGTTCTCCCATCATTCGTCTTGTTGTGAATCTCTTCCCACCCTTTCTAGATCATGCATCTCCACCTTTGTGGCATTTATTCTTGTTATCTTCTCAACCTTTTTTTTATCTCCCCTATTCTTTCTATATAGTGGATTATTATCTTAGTGATTCAATGCTTCAAAATCCATAATTGTTTACTTGTGTTGTCCTTTTTTAAGTAAATTGGTTTTAGAGTCCAGTTTCATGTAGAGAATTTTTCATCTATGCTGTGACATCATTGGAATTTTCAATGGTTTGTTCAGAAGCCCTTGGTTTCATTTAACCTACTACCATAATCTTCCTTTGCCATGATCCTATCTTGATCTTTAAACCATGATTCATTAAGTCACTTTTGAGGTTATGCATTGTAATAAAAATAGTTGATGCCCTACCCTACACCTCTTTTTTTTCCTTTTTTGTGCAATACATGGTCTATCTTTGTTTTACTCTCTTCATGCTACAATAGTCCCTATGATATTTGTCCATTTTTACTTAATCATAATTGTCATCTAGAGAAGGAACCTTGCTCCCCATATGATCTCCTCACCCTCTATGTGACCTATTCCATTCAACCAATTGTAAATTATAAATCCCAATGACCTTTCCTCCACAAGATCCCGCACAAATTCGTCCATAATGCTTTCCATAATTTCCTTTTTTATTTCCACTTCATTTCTTTCACCAAAACCTCTAGACTTATTCTCTATTGGAATTGTAATTGAAACTCAAATTTTAATTTCAATAACTTAATTTTGAAAGTTGAATTAAAACTATCATCCTAATCTCCTTTGTATTTTCCACCACAACTTTCTCCAACCAAGTTAATTAAGACAACCTAGCTAGTTTCTTCAAGTTTAGCCTGTCTCCACTTGTTCTCCCAACTAGCACATGATATGTAGCGAAATTGTGAAAGTAAATTATAAAATGGGAACAAAACATTATTAAAGATATCAAGCAATGAATCTTCATGACATTGATTGTTATATCCTCGAATCACAAAACAATCATATGAATATGAATGTTTATAGAATTATAACTCAATATACCATTCATCAAATTTTATATTTATAAGAAAAAAGACGCTATTTATAGAAATAGTTGTACAAATAAAGCTTCAAACTACTTTCAAGTACAAAATAATCTTCATGAAAATAAGAAATAGGTCTAAATAATGCTAATTCCTAAAGATCCGAATAATAAATAAAATCTTATCTTGGTTATCATCTCTTTATCATCACTCTAACAATAGATTTCAACAATTCTTCTGGGGCGGGAAGAATTCTTTGTCATGGTGTTATAGAGTGTAAACTTCTCACATTGATCAAACAACATAACGTTGTGATTTCATAGTCCAATACTTTATTAAGTAGATTTATTAATTATACCATCTTTTTTATATTCCAAATTCATTATAGACTCACATTTTCTTCATTTGATTATATCTTATTTTGAATTTCCATGCTTGTAATGCTAGAAGTGTTTCATGCCTTATTTACAGGTAAAAGGGCTTACAAAAGAAGATCTTGCTGCACGAAATGATATGGTTCTTGCATTGCCAGATAGAATTCAATCGATTCCTGATGGAACTTCAAATGGAACCAAACAAACTGGAGGCTGGACAGCTTCTGCTTCTCGCACTGAAATTAAATTCGACTCTCCCTCAGGCAACTTTCTATTGCCCTTATTATTTCTCCTAGAAAATTATTATTAATTCCAGTCTTTTAATTATTCACGCTGAAAATTACATCATTATATCAATAAAGTTTTTCCACTTTGTTGTTTTCCTGAGGTTTTTATTTTGACTATCTTTTTCAAGTATATTTTTGTCCAAGTGCAACTTTTTTTAGCTATTGAATACTTGAAATCTAGCATTTTGCATTATGTTGAATGGCATGCGAACAATGAAATATTAATTTGGTTATCGAAACTATTTTAGATAATAGGTTGAACAAATTGATTTGTGTACTATGCATCCTTGATCCACTTATAAATGAATATGATCATAAGACATGCGTTTAGATTAGGAAAAGTTACGTTTGAAGTAGTCTTATATGAAGAAACTCTTACTACTATTCTAAAAAGTAAAACAAACTCATTAAGAAACATTATCATCTTGATATTAGATATTTAATATGTTTTTTAATCCATTAATTTGTTTGAATTCTCATTAAAAATTTTAACATAATTTTCAAGTGCTTCTTTCACCAAGTTATTACATATGTGCAACTTAATGGATAGGGTGACTTAGATATTGCGTTTCTTAATGGTGATCATGTGGTGGTTGCATCATGTTCTCATTAGAAACATCCTTTTGGTTGGTTATAATTCAATAAGGGATCCATGCTCATTCTTCATTTTCCTCTTAAACAAAGCTCAAGTTTTTAAAAAAATCATGGCGCATGGGAGTTTACGGGGTATTTTTAGTACTTTAGTTGGTTGATATTGGTTATTGATATTCTTGAGCATTTTTATATAAATTTCACCAGACAACTATTTGTTAAATTTTGAATATTAGTTAGTGCAAACAATTTCTTGATCATTGATTGACATATATTCTTGGATATTCATTCAATTATGAATTTTTGAATTTATGAGATGCAATATTTCCGTAATGAAATTATACGTGCAGGGTTGTTTGTTCATCTTGTTCATGTGATTTTGTAGTTGAAATCATTAAGGCTAAAATGTTTTTTTTTTAATTTTTTTGGTAGGTTACATCTATCCTTGAGTTATAGGGTGTGCTTCACTTTGGTACATCATGTTTTTGTAAACGCTATATTTGAGTTCCTAGTGCTTTTTGGTATGTCACTTTGGTCGAGCAGCTTAGCTCTTGACCTTAAAGTAATAACAACAACCTATAGTCTATTGAAGTTAGCCTTCTGTCCGCTCATGTGATTAAATACATGAATATTTGTTGAATGTTGGATGTTGACTTCTAAAAATGCCCAGCTGGCCTTATAACAAAGTAGTTCACCTCCATATTCACATCAAAGCCATTGGACCTTCAATCAAAAAGCATGGACAAAAATTATCCAACCCTTGTTATTTATCAAAGAACTAGATTATAACACCCCAACATGTAAAGACTATGGGGTTTTTCCTAAAAAAATCTTGTAAAATAAGATATATCTAAGGTCATTCAAGAAGAAAATTTCGAGCAAACAACATGAACATATTGTGCAAAATCTCCTACATGGCTATAATATTGCTTCTAAAAATATTTGTAAGAAAAAAATGGTTATTAGAAAATCCTAAATGTAAACTCATTTAAAAGCTCTTTGAAGTCATGAGAAGAGAAAATACTTGCTGATTGCGTTGGCTAGCCTCTGAATAGAAATTCTCACCTTTAGAAGAGTCAATGTGCTTGACAATGATGATGAGTTGCAAAGTGCCGGTAGAAATTCAAACATGATATATGTGGCCAGTGGTTAGAGGTGGAAATTTTATTTGAATTTTGAAACTCGTACTAAACTTGCTTGCATTTTAAATCAAGTTAGAACTGAATCAATATATTTTGACTTTAGTCATGATTCATAAATTAACTCAAATATTTTTCTGGTCAAATCTAGCTCACTATGGCTTGCTCAAAATTTAATTTGAGAATATTATTTATAATATAATTTATTCCCATTTGAAAATCAAAATGCTTGATGGTTCAATGGTTTGTGAGGCAGTGAGTTTTCATGATTTGTTGCATGGTCCTAGGTTCAAACTCTTTTGGCTGGCCTAATATTCATTTGTTTTAGGCCTTAGGTTTCTTTTTTTTTATTATTTAAGAAGAATCTAGAGACTCCTTAAGTACCAACTACCAAGGTGCTAACCCTAGTAAAAAATTGCTGCTCTAACCCCTATCTTTTTGTCTTGAAATGTAAAAGCTTTTTAAATCTTTGTTTTTCTTCCTCTCAATATCGCTCCCAACCTCTCATTCTATTTCTCCATGAACCTGATTTTGAAGGTGGAATTTGAACCAAATACATAATCGAAGAACCGCGAATCTCAGAATCCACCAAGGTTGACTGGTATTGCTCTCACCCTCACCTAGGGTTTCTACTCTCAAGAACTCACAAAGATATCAAGCAAGAAAGTGGAATTATCATTCATAATCATCATTATAAAATAATACAATGACTAGGCCTTAATATATAGGTCTCTAAAACACAAAAATGTAAAAAACACAGATGCCCTTAAGCTACAACATGACACAAATCCCTCATAGGGAAAACTGAAAAATAAATAAAAGAAATTCAATAAAACATCATAAATGAGAAAGTATGCATACGGTTGTCTATTGATTTTATTAATATGAATTTGTAGTTGAAATCCAAAAGGTTAAGACGCCCTTAAAAGTATTGCAATTGTCCGTGATACATATTTGTGGGAATGTATGTTTTATTTATCATTGAACTTGGAATTTCGAGTTTATTAGATACACTCTTGTCTCACTGATGGTGTAGGCATTACGTTCATTTGAACTTTAGCTGAAGTCAACAAGGCTAATACACCCATAAACTGATTGAAATATAAATTATGTTATTTTGCTATTTTTGAACTTTTAATTATTACATATGCTCTTTTCTTAATGCGGTTTTGTGCACAAGGTTGTATTTTATTCTTATTTATGTGAATATTGTAGCTAAAACAAATGAGGATAAGGGAAACAAAAAATGATTGCTTTTACCAATTGCCAGGAACTTACAAGCATCTTTTTCACTTTTTCTGCTCTAACTCTGGACTTCTACCTGAACACAAAAGCATTCATAAAAATATTATGTTGTTGTAACTATTTTACTGATATGGAAGGATGATTGGTAGAGTGCTTTAAGAGACGCGCCATGAAAATTATGGAAGAAATGAGAAGTTCAAGGACTAAATATAATTACAAAACTGAAAAAAAGGTAAGAAAAAAGTAGTAATTGAGAGAAGAATGAGTCAAGTGGCGTCCTTAGCCTTTCATATATTCTTTTGTTTTCAATTTGTCACGTTCTTATTGCCTTTTGTATCCTATTAGCATGTAATTACAAGTTTATTATCCTTTAATTATAGGATTTTAATATTATGCATTATAATTTATAGACAAGGAAAAGGGGCTTGGACAACATATAATGTAATCACGGATAGACATTATGTGCAACTTGGCTGTTGGCTTATTCAGCTAGGGGTGTCAATTTCGGGTCATGGGTCGTGTTCGGGTCGGACCCGAAACTGACCCGACACTATTCGAGTCAACCCGAACCCAACCCGTTTTTGTAAACGGGTCAGTTTTCTAGACCTGAACCCGAACCTGACCCGCTTCGAGTCTGGGTCAACCCAACCTAACCCGAATGACCCGGCGCGAACAAAAAACTGCTAGTTTTCGGGTCCAAAGACGGGTCAATCTTTGCTTTTTGAGTTAAAAGCGGGTCCAAAATGGGTCAATCTCTGGTTGCTAGGTCAAAACGGGTCAATTTCAGGTCAAAGGGTCAACCTGAACCCGTCCCAATTTTTGAAACGGGTCGGGTTTTTGGGTTGGGTCCAATATTGACACCCCTTAATGTTATGTACTATTTTCCGATGTTCATTTTCTAACTTGGACCTGAATTTTACTAGAATCATAAAATCACATGAATACCTTCATGGCTTGACCTGGAAGTTGTACCAAAGGCATGATCTCTCTTCTGCCCATGATTGCTTTGCATTTTCTTGTGTTCCCGTATTATTCCATGTGAGACACTGAAATTCAATGCTATTGCATGCTAACAATTGTATTGCTGAATCAATTAGCATTAACGGCTGTTTGGTTCCTTCAAAGGTAAGTGATTGGGCAAGTTCGCTGTCAACTAATGTTATTCTTGTTAATATGCCAACGTGCTTGGTAGTCAAAACCTGTTTTCTCAGACTTAATACTGAATTTGTTTTGGTCACTAGAAACGTTGAATGGATTTGATACACTTACGAATTAATTAAACAGCAGTTATGCTGCAAATCATGTAGTAACTATTCCCAAGTCAAGCATTACTTAGTGCATTAGTTACGGCTAAATATTTTACAATACAATGATTAACGAATTAAATTAATTAATTAATTGATCAAGCTTCTAATTAAACTGTTATGTTAATAATTGATACTTAATGCTAAAGCTCATTTGGATTATAAAAATTTATAGAGCACTGATCATATTTTTATTGGATGATTTATTATGATGTTAATTAACAAAGCGTTGACTGTTGATTATTTTATGAACTTTATCATTTGTAATTGGAAAGGAACAAGGTTCTTTTAAGCGAATTTGATCTTCCTGCCAAAAACGGGTGTATCCAGCGCACCGTCTGTCTTACTTCCATTTAATCAGTTAGTATGTGCTGACTAAATAGGTGTATAAAGAGAAATGCCATGTTGAAATTTTTTTGGGACATTTAGGCCAATTAAGGCAGATCCACACACATCACATACACAAGACTCGAATCCAAGACCTCTTAGTTGATAGCCTAAGTTTCCAACCAACAGATCAAGATGAGCTGTGTGCCATGATGACAAATTTCATTCTTAGGTTTATATATATATATATATATATATATATATATATATATATATATATATATATATATATATATATATATATATATATATATATATATATATATATTTCTCTCGTTCTTTTCTCCAGCTTAGAAAATGCCACCGTATTACCTTCATCTCTCAACAACCGCTACATTAAAAGTTTGGTAAAATCAGTGTAAAATAGGTTCTAGTTTTCTTTAGTAATTCTGTAGGATACGGTCTGACATAAGCAAATTTTTGGCATAAGTCAGATTTGCAGTTTTGATGCTCCCCCCCCACCCCCTTTCAATCAGCATTCTTTTCAATCTCTTATTCTTATTTAACATGAAAATAATAGAAATGTCCAAGTAGTTTCAGATGGGTATATATTTTATGAGATTTTAGGTGGATATATGGTTGGTACAAAATAAAAAATTAGCTACATTTTTATTTTATTTCTTAAAGATCCTTTGTATTTACATGAGTAGATATTGCTAAAACAATGAATAGGTGGTTCTTTTGTGCCTAAAATTCTTTTCTTGCATCATGTGATTGCTGATTTATTTACAGCAATAAATTTCTTAAGGTGTCGCAGTATAACTAAATGCATATTTGATACACTTAAGTAAGAAGCACCTGTAAAGGATTATTTTAAGATTCTCACTAGCAGGACTAATGAATGCTATTTCTTGAATCATCCCTTGTTTGTTCTTCACTGACATAAAACTTTTACGCTTTCTAGTTTCAGTGAGAGTTTTGTGCATGCCGCATGTTTTCTTATAAGATTAACCTTTTTTTTATTCATCTTCTTTTTAGATGGAAGTTTCGATGCTAATTACTTTCAGCAGACAGAAGAATCAAACAAATTTAGGCAAGAGTTTGAGATGCGCAAAATGAAACAGGTTAGTTTTCCTGCCCATGTCTTTCATGCTTTCTTACTTTTTTGTGCGCTTTTAGGGTTGTACCATACCAAAGAACTTTATAGTTCTCTCAATGGATAAAAGAAATCATGCATCATTAAGTACTTAAATAAAAGAATTATTAGTAACTTAGTACAAATATCGTGGTTCTGGTTTCCTTCCCAATTGATATTTTACTTTGAAAAACTGTAGTTATGCTTACAATATTTATCATATCCTTCTTAGATAGAGAAACCATGCTACTATAAGTAATGCATCCGTTCACACAATTTTGTTGTTATTTTTTCAGAAGTCGTTAGTTTCAGATTGCCTCCTTATTTTGTTCTTAGGCTCTGATTTATTTAAGTGTAATGAGAGAAAAAGAAAATAGTAATGGTAAATGAATTGAGTTGAAATTCTTCTTGATTGTTTGCTTGGAGTAGAAAATCATTGGAAAACCAATTTACCTTTCTTGTTTGGCTTAAATGAAAACTTAAGAAAATAGATTAAATCTAATTTATCCCCTTTTATGTACAAACCAAACACTTTAAATGAAATTATTAAGTAGAATAGAATCCCCTAATTCACTTAAACTGGTAGAGCCTTAATGTCATTGAAAAGTCATTCAGAATGAAACATCTATTCTTGAAGTTCTATGAATTTAAAAGGTAATACTAGTATTTTAGTAAATTATACAATCTTAAGATCAAGATGCTTTTAAATACTATTAAATAACCATAAGAAGGGAGCATATTGAAATATGCATGTTGATCATGCAAAAAATTGTATGCTTGTTGAGGTTGAAAAATCCTTTTCAGGTGTGGTTTAGCCTCCTTGGAGACGTTATTTATTTTGTAGTATAGTGTGCCATTCAATCTTGAGTACTTTAAAGTTTAAACCATTTTGAATGACTAAATATGATGTAACGGAGGTTAGTTTTATAGGTTATAATTATTATATGCTTGCAGCATGACTTCCTTCACTTTCAAAATTGCTTTTATGAAAAAAATTCCATATTTGCAGGATCAAGGCTTAGACACTATAGCTGAAGGACTGGATACGCTGAAAAACATGGCCCATGATATGAATGAGGTTAGCTGTCGATTTCCTACTTGCTGTTGCTTTTTCCAGAAAACCAGGAAAGCTTTTTTCTTAATTTGTTTTCATTATCAGGAATTGGACAGGCAAGTGCCTTTGATTGATGAGATTGATACTAAGGTGAAACTTCCTTCCTTTCCTCTTTGTCTGACTGCTTGACTGGAATCTAGATAAATGTATTAAATGTTTATGGTTTTGTTTACTATGTCTCCAGGTTGACAGAGCCAATGCTGACTTAAAAAATACCAACGTTAGGCTTAAAGATACCATAAATCAGGTGAGGCTTTTGTGTTTCCCGGACTCTCCATATACAATTGAACTTCCACTTTTACTCTGCTAAGGTTTTTATGTTTTCTTGCAGCTGAGGTCAAGTCGCAACTTTTGTATAGATATTATCCTACTTTGCATTATACTAGGAATTGCTGCTTATCTTTACAAGTGAGCCATCTTTTCTCTGAATTTCCCAGAATGAGTTGCACTTTAGTTTGATTTTTGAAGTTCACCTGCTATTGATTGCTTAATATGTAGGGATTCATAATTACCTTGATGTTTAGCTCATTTTCCTTTTGATAGCATTGTTTTTATGCCAAATAACATTCTATTTCATGCTCAATTTGATGTTTCTCTATAAATTTTATATATATTTGTGAATCGTCATTCTCCATTAGTGTTTGTTGATTGTAGCATGTGGTGCTAAACATATTTCACTAATATTTTTGCACAACTTTTATCTTTTTTATTGTCAGTCATCTTACTTAGTCGTTCAGCTCTAATTCTATCCGCATGCCTAATTCCTCATGTACATGCTTAAACTACTAAGTTTATTTTCTAACATCTTATCTTAAATAAATGTTATTTCGACCATTCATTGAATATAATCATATCTACATTTATGTTTTTTTAGTTTTTTCATAAATCATCTTTTATTTTAGTCCAATTAACTAAGCTATCAGTTACTTTTTTTACTATCCAAAATTCAAATTTATACAATATAACATAATAACAACTTTGTAATAGTACCTTCAAATTTTCATGATATTCTTTTTGCACATAATACTTCTAAGATATTTTTCTATTTTATCAGCTCAGCCATAGCATTAGATATTATATCCTCATCCCGATCTCCATTTTTTCTACATCATAAATTCAAAATACTTAAACCTATCACGATTTGATATTTATTATCCTCTAGTAGTATTGATTAATTATTGTTAGTGTAACACACCCAATTAAATTAGGTAGAATAAACTGTCTTTGTTATATTAATCCTTGGTTTTTTTCTTCTGAAAGTCTCTCATTGCTATAACTTTTTTCTTATTTTAAGAGATACTCATTGATTAGCTTTCCATTTTCACTTTGAGTAAAATTATATGCATATACATAAACAATACAAAAAGATACAGACTTCATGCTAATCCTTGATGTAATTACGTTGCACTCTTTGGTTATATTATAACTACTTCCAATACTATTCAAGGCTCTATCTTAAATATCTTTTGTAACTTCAGCATTTCTTTGACATGTCTTTTTTTTAATGTGCACTAAACAAATCTTATGGTAATTGATCATAAAAATTCTCAACATCAATAGAAAACAATAAGGATACAAGTTATTTGCTCTCCATACTTTTCTATTTATTGTCTTAACACAGATCGCTTTTAAAGTTGACTAACCTAGCAAGAAACTAAAATTTTTATTTATATCAAAACAATAAAAATTTCTCTCGTATAACTTCATGTACGACATAGTTTTGATTTTTCTTAAGCTACCAAAAAAATTTATGAATATCTCATTTATTTTAAACATTGTTATCAAAATTCGTGCTCTCTAATCATTTAGCATATTATTATTCTTCAAATCTCCATTGAAAGGATTTATTAATTGAATTGCAATCTCAACCATAACTCTCCAAAATTTTCATAGGTAGCTAATCTAAACCTAAGGCTTTACCTATATGCACATTTTTCAAAGCTAAATCTATTTCTTTTGTTTTTTTTGAATAAATCTTGAATAAACATCTTTATTTTATTCTTTATTCTCTTCTAAAATAATATCTTTCTTGAAACTCTTATTTAATAATTTCTTAAAATGTTTTTTTTTTTATATTTTCTTTTTCTTATTTTTAACTTGGTTCTTGTTATTTTGTCTTTTTGCATTTAACTCATTAAATGTCTTGTACTGATATCTCATTTTCTCCTTACCTAACATGTTATGTAAACATCAAAAGCTAGAGCTTTGTTTTGCTAGTCAGCTTTTTTTAAAGAGTTCTAGCTTTATTGTAATCATTATAAACCCAAAAATTGTTCATATTTTATCATTCTTTAAAAGGATATTTTTTTCCTTAATAGTTTTTGTTACATCCTCACTTTGTCTCCAATTCTCTTGGATAATGAATATTTATTTTTAGATTCTTCTAAAGCTTATATGATAATCTTATTAATATAACTTGTCATTTTATCCTACACAGATTTGGTTCAACTAATGAATTCTAATTTTCCTCTCTTAAACCTTGCATTTAAAAATAAACGACTTCTTACCTTTAATATTCCACTAGCTTATCCTAGGAGAGTTAATTCTTTTGACCATTTTGTTTATTCTCGTAAGATGTATGCTTTTTGCTATTACTCTAAGTTATGAGATAAAAGTTTCTTCTAGAATCATCTTACAATCTTTGTAAATGAAAATTTTATTTCCTTATGCGTGTAACGAAGTTTAATTGTGGTTTGATGACTCCCCTATTGAAAGTGATTAAGTGATCTTCTTATTCCTTGAATTACGTGTTCATTATTGTAAGATCATATGTTATTGTAAAAGAAAATATAGCTTATCTTATTACATTTCTATCTCCTATTCAATATCCACCATGAGAAGCTTTCTATATCCACCATGACTCTTCTCATAGTTAATCCTACATTCCTACTATAATGTATAAAGTACATTTAATTCACCTCTAATAATTATCCTTTTTTATAAGGTATACTTTATAATAGTTTATCTATTTTTTTCTAGAATTGATTCTTCAAATTATCTTTTATTTTAAATTGGAGCATAAGCATTAATCATATTTATAATATCATCATATTTAAATAACTTGAACCCCATCACCCTGTTATTAATTCTATTCATTTTTAATTATTTTCTTTTAATATTCCATCCATTAGGACCTCTACCTCATTTATATTGTTACCTTTTTCAAAATACAATTACTTATTATTTTTTTTCACTTATCCTTAATATTCCCCAATTTGTTTTTTATATTACAATTAACATTCATTCTTTTTCTAAGAATTGTGTCCGTCAAACTTGTTTCTCATTCAAAATCACAAAATTTCAAGTAGCAAATATAATCATAGTTCTAGGCCTAATCAAGCTCTCTCATCTTTTACTACAATTTGATAAAGTTGTTGTGCATCACTTATAAGTAACGTCTTAGTCAATCTATGCATACTTTTCACCGTAGTAGCATAAATTATGGCATGTCACTTATAGCTGCTGTCTATTAAATTTTTGCCTACCTCCAACACAATTTGGTCAAGTCATGACACGTCTGTCTAGGGGACTAATCTAATACTAGTACAATCTAAATTTGCTTCAGTTTCTTCGCCGGCATATTTTGAATCTAGTCATGTTCATGGAGAAATTATGTATTTGGTTCAAATTCCACCTTCAAAATCAGGTTCATCTGCTCTGTGCTGAACGTATCTAATCAAATATGTACCCATGCTAGATAGCATAGCTTGAATATAATTTTTGTTGGGATCTGTTGTCTTCATGCGCTGCATATGTGCCTCCCGATCTATTTTTCTTAGACCTTTCGTCAACACCAGTAACCGCCATTGCTTAGTTTTGTTTCTCATCTCCGTTAAACCATCTCATTCTATGGACCTTCATTATCTCTGGTTTTACTTCTGCTTTCTTTCCAATGCCAGTGGTTGGTTGCAATTCGCTGGCTTAAAATTTGTCATATCCTCTTCATTCCTGATGTAAAATCATTCTTCCCTCTCCGGTTCTGCACTGCAGCAGCGAGCAGTTCTCTGCTGTGCTGCTGTTGATTTTCTTCCTAATTCCCAGTATTGCGCCGTAGTAGGATTAGATCTTCTATTTCCTGCTGATTACTGACTGTTTCATTATGTGTTTTACGAGAGCTTCTGAATTTGACAACCTCCTAACTATGACGCACCAATAATTCTCCTCAAAGAGACGTGCAGTGTCTGACACATATCCGACACGACACTTGTCCGACACTCCGACATGTGTCGGACACGCCGAAAACATGTCTGATTAAAAAATATTAAATATAAATTAGACACGCATGTCCGACACACGTATCTTAAATATTTTATGATTTTTTAAATATAATTTCTTGAATTTAAAATTTTTATTTATTTAAAATATAAAAACTAAATTTCTTATTTCCTATCCACAACACCAAATGAATCACCCACACATAAGACTCCATTCATCGAATATTCTCATTTTCATTTCTTTTTGGCGAGTTACAACTTTGATTTTACAACAATGTCCGATGTC
The DNA here is from genome assembly GCA_016618105.1 of Dendrobium huoshanense. Lineage (NCBI taxonomy): Eukaryota > Viridiplantae > Streptophyta > Magnoliopsida > Asparagales > Orchidaceae > Dendrobium > Dendrobium huoshanense. The sequence goes on along the minus strand of CM028345.1, from coordinate 40,514,129 downwards.
ATCTCAACATCGATGTCTGATGTTGTTGCAACATCAACATTTCAAAACGATCTCCATATCAAAGTCTAACGCTGTCTTTACATTGATGCTCGATGCTAGCAATTTCTACTCCTACAACTTGACATATCATATTTGTCTAACGCCTTCTCAACATCGACGACCAGCACCCTCAACGTCGACGATAAATGCCCTCTTAACATTAACGTCCAATATTTACTGCATAAGATCAATGCCCGACTCTCGATAGCATTATCATCTCCTCTCTCAATGATTGATAAACGGTATCGACGCACAACTCTCGACATCCTAATATTAATCATTTTAAGCACAATTATAGTTAAATGGCTTTTTTTATTTTAGCTATTTAATTTTTATACACTATTTTTTAAATATAAAAAGTATAATATTGCGTCAAACCCGTGTCCTTGTCTTATATTTTCAATAATTGATGTATCTCTGATGCGGACATCGGCACGAAAATCTGGCGCATCTATCACAGGAGGCGTCGTAAATCGACGGCTCTGATTTAAGTTGTCATTTATGAATTATTTTCTGCATTTTAGTTTCTATTTTATGTTATTTCATGTTTTACCCCTAGGTTAATTTATTTGAGTGTTGTAGCCCGATGGGCAATTTTGTAATTTTTATTTTCTCATATTTTGGCCTATATATATGGCCTTTAGCTATTGTAATAGGATGGTTGATTGATATGAAAAATTATTTTCCACACTTGTGTTCTTCTTGTGAGAGAGCGTTAGTGAGATTTCTATGAGAGCAATTGATAAGTTTCACCAGCCGCAGGATGGATCCGGGCTCGTGATGTGAAGTCCCTTGGAGAAGGGCAACGCAATACCCACCAGTCATTGGAAGAGTCCGTGGCTCGTGGTAGTTATCTTTTCCCCTCGTCTTTCTTCCCTACTCGCCACCATCCCCAATTGCTCCCAAGCCGCCGCCTCCCTTTCCTCCACCTCCCTCCTCAAATTCGGCCACCTTCACCCAATTCCCCCTCTTGGCCGCCGGCCACCTTCTCCCCTTTTCCCCTTTTTTTTTTTTTTGGATTCCCTAATTTGGTTGGGTTAATTTAGGGATTAATTTGAATTTGAAATTATTCAAATTCAAATTTCAAATTCTTTCCTAATTTGGTTCATCTATTTTAGGAAAGTATTTAATTTAAATCAATTTGAATTTTAAATTCAAAAGGGATTTATTTCAATACTTTCCTAACTCATTAAACCAAATTATGAAGCCTTGAATACTCTCATTAAATCCCTTCCCCTCACCTTGCCGCCGGTCCCCTTGGTGGTCCCCTCTCCTTTAATGCTTCATTAAGGGATTCGATTGCATGTTATTTGAATTTCAAATTCAAAATTCAAATTTGCATTAGGAGTTAAATGCCCCTTAATTTTCTCCCTTTAATTAAGGAATTAATCGCAGCCTTAAATCTGAAATTTAATTTCAGATTTAGGATTAATTTACTTAAGTAATTGGGGCCCGCTTATTTGAAATCAAACCTTTCTCATTTTCTCTCTCCAATCCCCTTAATCTCCATAATTACTCTCATTAATTCCCCACCCAATCTCAACCTAAGCTGCTGCCCCTTTGATTTTTCCTAACCTTAAGCACAATTCTCTCCACCCATTAGTTTCCCCACCTAGTTCTGAATAGTTCTACATCTGTCAAGAAATTCTGGATTGAAAGGAAGCTACCCGGACTCCCAAACTCAGCAATACTACTATCCAGACGGGAACTTAGCAGCTGTTTACTCCCTGTACAGGTGCTGTCCAGGATTTCTAACTGCTCTCCTTGCTGTCCAGATGTTTGGAGAAGGCTCTAACTGCTGCCCGAGGATTTCCGGACGTTGGAGTGTGCTGTCCAGGAACCCCAGCATCTTCTCCTAGCCTCCCAACCAGCAGGAGTGCTTTTCCAACTGCTGTCCAAGAAGGACAACTTTCTGTCCACCAATTCCAGCAAGAGAATCTGAGAGGATTCTTCTCAGATCTCTCCCAAACTCCATCTTACGGGAGTTTTCTGCCTTCCAAGGATTGCAGCCAGAGAATTTCAGCAACTAGTAGTCTTTTTCCTGCAATATTGAGGCTTCAAAACTACTGTTTTTCAAGGCCAACATGCTGTCCAAGTTTTCTATAACATCAAAGCTGCTGAGAGACCCTCTCTCTAGCGTAGCCCCTCCTCGTTCTACATCAGTTTGGTATCAGAGCATGGACTCGGATCAACTTGGACGGACTTTAGATTGGTTGGTAGGTCAACTGGGCGCCGTTAGTCAACAACTCAAGGAGGATCAAGCGGACTTAGTCGACCTCCACCGTCAAACAATCGAACGATTCGATCACCTAGAACGAGGCAGGACTAACCCACCGTTTTATGCAAAAACCCCTTCATCGAAGGATCGAAAGAAGGCACTAAGAGACAGAGAGATAGTGGATAGAGTGGACAAATGGATGGAGGCCAATGAAGCCTTCAATTTCCCACTCACTGTGCAAATCATAGAGAAATCTAAGGTGATCAAGGAAGAAGTTGAATTGGTTGATTCCATTACAACTCCTACAGAAGCAACAGTTTATTCTAACCCCGTTAAAACTCCTACAATGGAGAATGTTTATGAAGCTCCGGAAGTGACTTCCATAGAACTCACGATTGCTCCTATTGCGAGTGAAGTCATATATGAGAGTGAACAAGTTCCTGCATGCGAAAAGAAGTGCAACAAGCAAGTTGACCTTGTGGGCAACCGGGGTTGTTTGAAAATATTTGCAAATAATAGTCCAGAGTTGTACAGGAGCAATTGTGATGCTAACTCGACGGAGTCGAGTATTCTCCCACCTGGGGAGAATGATGCGGACATCGGCACGAAAATCTGGCGCATCTATCACAGGAGGCGTCGTAAATCGACGGCTCTGATTTAAGTTGTCATTTATGAATTATTTTCTGCATTTTAGTTTCTATTTTATGTTATTTCATGTTTTACCCCTAGGTTAATTTATTTGAGTGTTGTAGCCCGATGGGCAATTTTGTAATTTTTATTTTCTCATATTTTGGCCTATATATATGGCCTTTAGCTATTGTAATAGGATGGTTGATTGATATGAAAAATTATTTTCCACACTTGTGTTCTTCTTGTGAGAGAGCGTTAGTGAGATTTCTATGAGAGCAATTGATAAGTTTCACCAGCCGCAGGATGGGTCCGGGCTCGTGATGTGAAGTCCCTTGGAGAAGGGCAACGCAATACCCACCAGTCATTGGAAGAGTCCGTGGCTCGTGGTAGTTATCTTTTCCCCTCATCTTTCTTCCCTACTCGCCACCATCCCCAATTGCTCCCAAGCCGCCGCCTCCCTTTCCTCCACCTCCCTCCTCAAATTCGGCCACCTTCACCCAATTCCCCCTCTTGGCCGCCGGCCACCTTCTCCCCTTTTCCCCTTTTTTTTTTTTTTGGATTCCCTAATTTGGTTGGGTTAATTTAGGGATTAATTTGAATTTGAAATTATTCAAATTCAAATTTCAAATTCTTTCCTAATTTGGTTCATCTATTTTAGGAAAGTATTTAATTTAAATCAATTTGAATTTTAAATTCAAAAGGGATTTATTTCAATACTTTCCTAACTCATTAAACCAAATTATGAAGCCTTGAATACTCTCATTAAATCCCTTCCCCTCACCTTGCCGCCGGTCCCCTTGGTGGTCCCCTCTCCTTTAATGCTTCATTAAGGGATTCGATTGCATGTTATTTGAATTTCAAATTCAAAATTCAAATTTGCATTAGGAGTTAAATGCCCCTTAATTTTCTCCCTTTAATTAAGGAATTAATCGCAGCCTTAAATCTGAAATTTAATTTCAGATTTAGGATTAATTTACTTAAGTAATTGGGGCCCGCTTATTTGAAATCAAACCTTTCTCATTTTCTCTCTCCAATCCCCTTAATCTCCATAATTACTCTCATTAATTCCCCACCCAATCTCAACCTAAGCTGCTGCCCCTTTGATTTTTCCTAACCTTAAGCACAATTCTCTCCACCCATTAGTTTCCCCACCTAGTTCTGAATAGTTCTACATCTGTCAAGAAATTCTGGATTGAAAGGAAGCTACCCGGACTCCCAAACTCAGCAATACTACTATCCAGACGGGAACTTAGCAGCTGTTTACTCCCTGTACAGGTGCTGTCCAGGATTTCTAACTGCTCTCCTTGCTGTCCAGATGTTTGGAGAAGGCTCTAACTGCTGCCCGAGGATTTCCGGACGTTGGAGTGTGCTGTCCAGGAACCCCAGCATCTTCTCCTAGCCTCCCAACCAGCAGGAGTGCTTTTCCAACTGCTGTCCAAGAAGGACAACTTTCTGTCCACCAATTCCAGCAAGAGAATCTGAGAGGATTCTTCTCAGATCTCTCCCAAACTCCATCTTACGGGAGTTTTCTGCCTTCCAAGGATTGCAGCCAGAGAATTTCAGCAACTAGTAGTGTTTTTCCTGCAATATTGAGGCTTCAAAACTACTGTTTTTCAAGGCCAACATGCTGTCCAAGTTTTCTATAACATCAAAGCTGCTGAGAGACCCTCTCTCTAGCGTAGCCCCTCCTCGTTCTACATCAATCTCGTGTCCGTGTCATGTCGTATCCATATCGCCGTGTCCGTGTCGGTGCATCATAGCCTCCTAATTAGCTGTTTTAGATTCTAAGTTTCCTACTGTAGCAAGGAGTAGATTGATGGTTTTCCGTCCTGAAGCTGGACTTAAGTTGTTTGTTTCCTTCTTTGTGTGACTTGTACTATAGGAGTCTCCGAATTTTACTTATTTGTTTAATCCGAGTTGATACTGTAACGGGACTATGGAAGTTACCCAGATTACTAATTTTGAACATTATCACCTATAAAAAATTATAATGTTACGCAAGATTCTTGGATTTTGGGAAAACTATTTATTTTGGGTCTTTTATATCATAAAGAGGACTTTGAAATAAGTAAAAATTCATTCAATGGTTCAATAAAATAACAGTATCCTCTCAAAAACGCACCTATCTAATTGCTATTGTAGTTAAGTACCTTGGTTTGGTTTGGAAATCTTCACAATTAAGTTAAAGCTTCGGACACTTTTGTAATAGCAGTTCTTTTACTCGGTACTTGTGATCTATATGTTGTTGTTGTGTTTTTTTTTTGTCAGCTTTGAATGTTCTCAAACTTGAAATCAAGTATTGATAAATTTACATCTTATCTGTTGTGAAGATCTTCATTTGGTTAAAAACACTGTCGATGTCAAGTTCCAAGTCTTGGATGAGAAAAGTGGAGAGTTGCGTTAGGTAGTCGACAACTAACGTAAAATTTATCGAATAAACATGACATGAATTATTTAATACATTGTGTTAATGTTAGGACGTTCCCTGTAAGCCAAGCATTGTATGACTTTAATACAACGATAGGTGAGCAAGGGCCACTGCACTGGTGCCCGGGTGCAGATATAGGCAAGGGTTCCCACATCATGGACGGATGTGGGCGAAGTTTTCTTAAGCTTAAAATTGTAGGTGTGGACACAAATTTATAATGTAATGTGTACTTAAGCTTAAAATTGTAGGTGTGAACACAAATATTTTTCAGAAGAAGAATTTACTATACTTTTGAAGTATGATATATTAATATGTGAATTTGCAAAACTAAGTCGAAGTTTGGAATTTTGTCTAGCTTTGTCATGTCTTCTGTTTGGTTTTGCTTTTCAGATATTGGGAGTACAGTGGAATTTCGATTTCTAAATTATGTGCAACCAAACTAAGCATTTTTTTTTAATTTTAATAGTAGCTTAGGGTTCATTTCGCACAACTACGATCAGTTTGTTTGCTATTTATCAGAAATTCTTATGATATGAAGTAGTTGTTTATTATTAAATTTATTAAAATGTGATAATTATAAGATTCTAACAATTATACAATAATAGTTTTTATTTTTTGTTTTAATAACAATTGTACATCTCATAGTTACAATGAAGCGGTCCCAATTGGATCCTAAATCTACCAATGGCGCCAAATTATTTTCTTGCTGAAGTTTGTTTATGTCATGAGAGATTATTATGTGCGGACGTTGAATGCAGCTCTACATTTGGATACCAATCAAAAAGAGCCACATCAGCGATACCGAGCCTCGGTACTGAGTGGTACCGACCCTCGTACCGAGGGATACTGAGCCGTGGGCTTAGATATCCGGCGGGTTTCGCTTCCGCACAGAATAATTTTTCCGATGACATGCTGTTTTCTTGGATTTATGTTTTCTGGCTTCTTCCTAATGATGTTGTTCCTCGGTGCAGTGTATTGAAGAAGTGAGATGCTTTTGAGTGGAGCATTTGATCTGTGCCAGCCTGAGATATTCTTATGTACATGAAAATGTATCTTCCCTTTCACATTCCATATTTTGTTGCTGCTATGAATTTAGTTTGAGTTGTGTTAACGATATGATCGAAAGTTGTAGATTCTTCTGTAACCCTAACTGTCAATTTGGTTTTTCGGACCAACATTCCTGTTGATGTGGATTGTGGTCAAGATAGGGGAAAATTTTTTCGGCTTCGTTTGAGACTGCTTTATTACAGCTTCTTAAAGCAATTTTTTAATAAAAAATTAAAATTTTTATACTAAAAATCTGTTTTAAGAAACTGTAAGAAAGCCGTCCCAAACGAAGCTTTAATCATTATTCATAATATGCGGATTTGCAGAAGGTTGGCATATATGGAACCAATTTCAAAGTGAGACAATCACAGCAATCAAATATTTTCTTTTCTTTTGCAAATAAGAGCAATTGAAATCTTTTTTAGGTTTGAATTGGGTTACCTTAAAAACCTTTGAAAGAGTCTAATGGTCATAGAATCAATTGAGGTTTATAACACAAAATTTCATTGGAAAGCTATTGCATAAAGAATGTTACTAAATATCAGGATATCCTGTCATAATATGTTATTGTATAACAATACAAGATTTTTAATTTAATATAAGTCTTCTTGTTAAAATTGTCTTCTATTTTATTGGTCTGATTGTGTTAGGGCTGCAAATGAATCGAGCCGAGCCGAGTATGTGAGTGTTCATGTTTGAGTTCATTTATTATCAGCTTGTTTAAATTTGATTTGTGTTTGATTTAAGTTTTATTCTTTGTGTTCATGTTTGGTTCGTTTAAATTAATGAGTATTCGTGTTTGGTTCATGTTCTGTTCATGTTAGGTTTGTTTAGTGTTTATCGAGCTTTAAACAAATAAGTTTTAACGAGCTATAAATGAGCTCTACTTTTAGATGTTTATTAATTTAACAAACTAGATTTATTGAGCCTCCTAATAAAAAATTACATCAAGTATGTTCGTGAACATATTTAGCAATTTATTTTAATCAATCAAACAAGCACATTCATGAACATATCTAACGAGTATTCTTGAGCTATCAAATGAGTAAGTTCAGGAATGTATATAGCTAATTTTTTCTAGCTACCAAATGAGCTTGTTTATGAACAATATTTAATTACTTTAAGTTTTATTATTTAAAGATAATTATATTATTATATTATAATAAATATAAATATTTATATTATGTACATTTATCAATTTTATAATTAAATATTAATTGAGTTTTTATCGAGCTTATTCATGAGTTTTGAATCGAACATGAATCGAGCTTAATGTTGAGCTTGTTTATGAGCTTTAAAGGATGTTGTTCATGAACATAAATTAGTCGAAACACATTAGTGTTCAAACTTGTTTATTTAAGGATCGAGTATTTAAAATATTGTTCAAATTTGTTTGTTTAGTTAATTAAACGACCACAAACAAGCTTTAATCGAACCGAGTAACGCGTAGCTCGTCGAACATTTGGTTTGCTTGTAGCCCTAGATAAAATTAAGGAAACAAATTGTGTGGAAAACAGCCAAAATACCAAGCAAACTTCACTAAATGCAAGTAAGAAAATACAAATAAATATATCATCACAGAATTATCTTGATCGGGCACGAATCTCAAGGCAAAAATCAAGTTGGAAACTTTAAACATTAAATCGGAAACCATCTGAACTTTGATTTCATCAAACTTAAAGTCGAACTAAACGTCTCAAAAGTACGAACCCAACGACACCAAATTTGACCCAATCAAAACTCAAATGGGTCCAAATCAAAGACATGAAGCACATTTGGAAGGTTTAATCCATAATTTGGATTACCAAATAGTTTCCAAATGTGACGTGCTTATAGTCGAATCGATCGGCTCGACGAGACAAATCCAACGAGCCCAAGATCATCAAATTTTGATATCTTTAAGACATTCAAATGCCTAGTAAATAGGCCACAATTAAGTGATTCAATATCGGACGCCCATTCAAATAACTCATAATTTACCCTCGATCTTCCTCCTATTTACTGGCCTTGCCACTCTCCAAAAATTATAAATAAACTTCTCATTTCTCATGAGAGGGGACCGAGCAAGAAGAGAAGAGAAGGAAGCAAGGAAACAAGAAGAGAAGGAATAAAAGGAAGAGAGCTCTTTTGTCATCAGACTCCTCCTCAACTACCGTCAGACTTCCACCCGGTAGCCGACTGACGCTGGAGTTCAGTTCGTTAGTTGCTGTCACCGGAGTTCAGCTCGACAGCCAACTGACTCCGAATTTCTACCTGACCGTCAATTGAAGCCGGATTTCCGCCCGACAACCAAACGTCGCCGGATTTTTTATCTCCGTTTGTAACTGAATTTTAACCCGGGAGTTGATTATTGTAATCTGATCGTTCTCAATTTTAGGGATGAGTTAGCCACTTATAATCTAAGCAAACACTAGTGGAATCCTGAGTGGATATATACAAAGATTCAATACTTAATTGAACTTATTTAAAAAGAATATTATATATATTAGAAGCATCATCAATTTGCTTAGACTTCATCTCATAAGGAATTCATAATAGGATGATATTGTTTAAAGTTTTTACATTTATCACATAATTAATCTTTAAAGAACATGTTACAAATCGTAGGATATCTTTTAATGTGTATAGTACTACCATTTCCATTCTAAATTCAAATTTTAACCTATTTTCACCTGTTTTATGTTAAGTCTGTCGTGCTTTGCGTTTTCGTTTGTGACTTTACATTATTTCGGCTTAAAATATTAGGTAATGAATTTATCTTTACTTGATTGTTTTTATATATTTAGATAGTTGCAATGAGTTTACATGAAAAAAAAAAAAAAAAAAAATCTAGAGATTGCTTAATACATAAGTATTTATCTTCTGATTTATATTTGGTTTTAGTGATGATGTTATGATTAACATGAACTTCTATTTTAGACTTTGTTTAAATATATTATGAGAAAAAAATCTGAAAATAGGTAAATATTTATGAGATGGACTTTTGACAATGACAGTTAATCGAACAAAAGTGGCATATTTCTTTTGAGATTGGATGAAAGCCATTGGCACAACTGCAAAAGAAAACGGTGACGCTTTCTCTAAAACGACATTTTCTTCGTAAATGTATTGAATTCAAACAAAAAACAAACATCAAATGGGTCTGAAAAGCGTAAAGTTTTTTTGGGTAAACCCGGGGCAAAAGCCCATGAATTAGAATAAAGAGTTCAAATTACAAAACCTGTGGGAAGAGAAAATAAAACCGAAGTAACAAAATTTACACAAAGACAAGACAGCAAATGTAAGAGAAGAAAATTAGACAAACGATAAGACTCAGAAATAAAGGCAGCTCCGATTCAACCACAATAGCAGTTGAAAATCATGATTTCGAGGCTGAAGCAGTGGTTGCCATAAATAACCGAGATAATCCCATGCAAAAGAACCAGCAGAAGGCCGTCCGAACTCCTCCAGCAAGCATTCCCGCGGACGAGCCTGGTTGCCTCAGAGGCCGTCCAAGGCTCATGGAGGCTGACCTTGGTCATCATAGTCTGAATGTCCAAAATTCCCCACAATTGCTGTCTGTTATCTTTGTAGTATACCCGAGAAATGATGAACTGCAGTATAGCAAACGAACTGGATTTTGCCTTGGGTTGAAACAGAACAAAATCCCAAAAAACATCTTCCCAGGTCTGAACTATAATGAAGATCAAAAAATGGGACAGGGGTAAAAAACTGTCCCAGCAGCCAGCCAAAAAAGAACAATCCACATCCTTGCAGCTGCACAAAAAAGACCACCAGCAATACCAAAAAACAAAGGGAATTATATGTAAAACCCTTCAAAAAGCTGATTTTTTTTAGTGCAGTTCGTCTGTACGAACTGGATTTAGTACTGGACGAACTGAAGAAATTTGTGAAGAAATCTGTCATTTTCGTCTGTACGAACTTGGAGCAGTCGGGACGATCCGTCTGTACGAAATCTGTCCAGAGAGCAAGTCGCCCGGGACGAATTTTAATTTCGTCTGTACGAAATTTGTCCAGAGAACCCATCGTACCAGGACGAATTTTGGATCGTCCGGGACGATCAGTGTTATAAATATCGGATTTGAGATATTTTGAATCATTTGAAGAGAGAGAAAGAGAAGGCAGGAGAGAGAAAGAGAAGGCAGGAGAAGAGGAAGCTTGGTTTTGGAGCCCGCGGAGCGCTTTTCGTCCGACGATGCAGTTGGAGGATTTGTTTATCTCGCGGTAAGGACTCCGAATCCTATTTCTGTTTTCAGAGATATTGATTTTTGATTGAGTTGTGCACTGTTTTGTGTTTTCGTAGTCGAATTTTGGACCCGGTTTTGTATTGACACAACTTTCACCGCACAACTTTTAATATGTTATAGATATGAATATTGTACACGATTCGAGTATTTTCTACGACGATTTTACCGGTCGGAATTGGTTCTACGCGATTTTAATCGAATAGAAAAATATCAGGATGTTTATTGATATTGATTCAGTAGAAGAATAGTCTTATATTGATGTTGTGAACGTTCCATTGTAATTTGGTGAATTATGATTTTTGCAGGATTTTTGTGTAAATTTGATAGACTGCCGTTACTCTGCCCGATTTTCGTAGTTTTTCTGATTTGTCTGAAACTGATAGATTGAATCGATATGCATATGATTATTGATATGATTGCTTTACTATTGACTATTGAATTGATTATTGACTATTGAATTGCTTATTGATTGAATTGACTATTGATACTGATCGCAAGTGGAACCTGGTTGAACATTGGTTGGAGATTGATTGATACCTGTACAGGATGGTGGGCCGACGGGCTTTCCTTTAAACATTGATTATGGATATATGGATGGGAGTCATAAGGAGTTTATTGATATGCCGACGGGCGAAAAGAGTGACGACTCTTATTGATAGAACCAATGTATATGGATATCTACAACAGCAATATGGATTCTACAACAGCAACATAGCCAGTTGATTGTACTTGTTCAGTATTATAGTATTGAATTGCATGTTTACTGTATTACATACGAATTTATTGATCTATCGATATCTGTTTTAGTGATTTGTCGGATTTACTGTTTCGTACGGATTTATAGATTTCATTGATTGATCTTTGAGCATGAATAATATTGATTATTGATTATTGACATTGATATGGATAGAATGGATATAGATTTTGTATAGACTCATTGATACTATTGATTCTGCATTGTACTGATTGCTACATTTGAGTTATTGATAGGATATCGTATTGCTTTCTGATTGATTTTATCGACTTGATAGTATAGATTAGATTTGATTTGATTTGATTGATTGATTTGACGGACGGATTGACTGATTTGACGGATCGATTGATTTCTACTGTGTGCGGATTTCTTCGTGATTGAGCTTGGTTTATTGATTTGCTTGCTGCTGCATTGACTGGATTTATTGACTATGAATTTCCGTATTGCATAGATTCATTGACCATTGACTGATATGGATTAGATTGACTGACATGCATATTGATAGCATCGCCGTGCTTTGATTTCAGTTATAGGTATTAGGTGACCTGCTGGGCTTTGTAAAGCTCATTATATGTGGTTGACATTTTTAGGTCAGGGCAAGGGAGCAGAAGATAGGAATTGATCCGGATCTTCAGTTTTTTGTTCTTTTGGTCGATTGGGAATTCTTTTGTACTCAGGACAGTATAGATTTCTTTACATGTATTGATAGTATAGTTCCTGAGTTTTGTACATGGACTTTTGGTGATATGAATCGACTTGTATATTGATGTTTTAAATTTATAGATGTTTGTTAGATTGTTAATTGAAGGTTTTAGATAGCTCTGGTAAATTATTTGAGTAATTGATTGAAATTCTTTCCAAGTTAGATCTTGGGGCATCACAATTGGTATCAGAGCAGTGTTATTGGAAGAATGGATTATTACCAGAGTTGTAGGTTTGGATTGAGAATTGGGTAGATTGGGTAGTTTTAAGAGCATCATTGGCATACATCATTGCATGTGTGTATCATTTGTTTTGAATTGTGCAGGTGAAAAGATATGGATCCTCCGGCTGAATCCAGTGTACCGAATGAGCAACACAGCGCAGCTCCAGTACCTTCAGAGAGTATGATGCAGTTGGCTACTGCGATTGCACATGTAATGGGTGATGCTCAGAGCAAAATGAGTGGTAGCAAAGAGGAAGACGTGGATAGACATATGCAGATATTTCATAAACTGAAACCTCCGTTGTTTAAAGGAGCTGTGGGACCACAGGCTGCTGAGGATTGGCTCCTGAGAGTGGAAAAGATTTTTGACAGCATGCAGTGTCCGGGAAATCGAAAGGTACCATTAGCTGTGTTCCTGTTTGAGGGTGAGGCGGAGAGATGGTGGATCGGACAGCAGAGAGAGAAATTTCAGGGGAAGACTAATGCTGAGATCTCCTGGGATGAGTTCACTGCAGTGTTCAGGATGTGGTTTGTACCACCGTCAGCTCAGCGACAGATGCAGGAAGCTTTTATGAGATTGGAGCAAGGCCGCAAGTCAGTGATGCAGTACGAGGCCGAGTTTACTGCACTTGCGAGGTATGCTGCTCATTTGATTCCTACTGCCGAGGAAAAGTGTTATAGATTTCTGCACTGATTGAACAGAGAGCTGAGGCATCCACTAGTACCTTTTCGGATACATGAGTTTTCTGAGCTAGTGGAGCGAGCTCGATTGATAGAGATTGATTTGGCGACACCGGTACCGAGGTACGAGGATACCAGAATGAGGAGAGATGAGGTACGACGAGATGATTCTTATAGAGACAGAGATAGAGAGAAGAGAAGCAGGTATGAGGGTTCGAAGGGATCTGCATCGAGATCTGCATCACGATCAGCATCGATAGTATCATCTGGTGGTTCTGGCACGTGCATTCACTGTGGCAAACGACATGCAGGTCAGTGCTACCTGTTGACGGGGCAGTGTTTTCACTGTGGACAGCAAGGACACAGAGCAGCAGATTGTCCTCAGAAAGGACTGGGTGGAAGGACTGATTCTGGCACGGGTACAGGACAGCAGAGGACTGTTGGCTCGAGGGCTTACAGTGAGAGATCAGGGAACCGGATGGACGATAGGACTGTCAGAGATCAGAGGGAGACAGTTGCGCCACGACCTCCTGCACTTCCTCCAGTGGTGCCACGCATCTACAGTCTACAGAGTTTACAGCATCGTGAGGATCAACAACGACCAGAAGGTTCTACTGGTAAGATTGATTTGACTAACCGATTGATATTGACATTTGATCATGCATATTGACATGTGATTGATTGCATTGTGTGTTTTGTATGGATTCCGACGAGTTTTGATTTTGATTTTGATTTGATTTGATTTTGATTTGAAATTTGATTGGACGGATTTGCTTTGTATCGATTTTGCATTCGATCCCTTAAGGGAAATGTTGAGGACGACATTTTTCTTAAGGTGGGTAGATTGTAAAACCCTTCAAAAAGCTGATTTTTTTTAGTGCAGTTCGTCTGTACGAACTGGATTTAGTACTGGACGAACTGAAGAAATTTGTGAAGAAATCTGTCATTTTCGTCTGTACGAACCTGGAGCAGTCGGGACGATCCGTCTGTACGAAATCTGTCCAGAGAGCAAGTCGCCATGGACGAATTTTAATTTCGTCTGTACGAAATTTGTCCAGAGAACCCATCGTACCAGGACGAATTTTGGATCGTCCGGGACGATCAGTGTTATAAATATCGGATTTGAGATATTTTGAATCATTTGAAGAGAGAGAAAGAGAAGGCAGGAGAGAGAAAGAGAAGGCAGGAGAAGAGGAAGCTTGGTTTTGGAGCCCGCGGAGCGCTTTTCGTCCGACGATGCAGTTGGAGAATTTGTTTATCTCGCGGTAAGGACTCCGAATCCTATTTCTGTTTTCAGAGATATTGATTTTTGATTGAGTTGTGCACTGTTTTGTGTTTTCGTAGTCGAATTTTGGACCCGGTTTTGTATTGACACAACTTTCACCGCACAACTTTTAATATGTTATAGATATGAATATTGTACACGATTCGAGTATTTTCTACGACGATTTTACCGGTCAGAATTGGTTCTACGCGATTTTAATCGAATAGAAAAATATCAGGATGTTTATTGATATTGATTCAGTAGAAGAATAGTCTTATATTGATGTTGTGAACGTTCCATTGTAATTTGGTGAATTGTGATTTTTGCAGGATTTTTGTGTAAATTTGATAGACTGCCGTTACTCTGCCCGATTTTCGTAGTTTTTCTGATTTGTCTGAAACTGATAGATTGAATCGATATGCATATGATTATTGATATGATTGCTTTACTATTGACTATTGAATTGATTATTGACTATTGAATTGCTTATTGATTGAATTGACTATTGATACTGATCGCAAGTGGAACCTGGTTGAACATTGGTTGGAGATTGATTGATACCTGTACAGGATGGTGGGCCGACGGGCTTTCCTTTAAACATTGATTATGGATATATGGATGGGAGTCATAAGGAGTTTATTGATATGCCGACGGGCGAAAAGAGTGACGACTCTTATTGATAGAACCAATGTATATGGATATCTACAACAGCAATATGGATTCTACAACAGCAACATAGCCAGTTGATTGTACTTGTTCAGTATTATAGTATTGAATTGCATGTTTACTGTATTGACATACGAATTTATTGATCTATCGATATCTGTTTTAGTGATTTGTCGGATTTACTGTTTCGTACGGATTTATAGATTTCATTGATTGATCTTTGAGCATGAATAATATTGATTATTGATTATTGACATTGATATGGATAGAATGGATATAGATTTTGTATAGACTCATTGATACTATTGATTATGCATTGTACTGATTGCTACATTTGAGTTATTGATAGGATATCGTATTGCTTTCCGATTGATTTTATCGACTTGATAGTATAGATTAGATTTGATTTGATTTGATTGATTGATTTGACGGACGGATTGACTGATTTGACGGATCGATTGATTTCTACTGTGTGCGGATTTCTTCGTGATTGAGCTTGGTTTATTGATTTGCTTGCTGCTGCATTGACTGGATTTATTGACTATGAATTTCCGTATTGCATAGATTCATTGACCATTGACTGATATGGATTAGATTGACTGACATGCATATTGATAGCATCGCCGTGCTTTGATTTCAGTTATAGGTATTAGGTGACCTGCTGGGCTTTGTAAAGCTCATTATATGTGGTTGACATTTTCAGGTCAGGGCAAGGGAGCAGAAGATAGGAATTGATCCGGATCTTCAGGTTTTTGTTCTTTTGGTCGATTGGGAATTCTTTTGTACTCAGGACAGTATAGATTTCTTTACATGTATTGATAGTATAGTTCCTGAGTTTTGTACATGGACTTTTGGTGATATGAATCGACTTGTATATTGATGTTTTAAATTTATAGATGTTTGTTAGATTGTTAATTGAAGGTTTTAGATAGCTCTGGTAAATTGTTTGAGTAATTGATTGAAATTCTTTCCAAGTTAGATCTTGGGGCATCACATTATATGCCCGAGAACTTGTGAAGTAAGGTGCTTGAGTTTTTCCATTTTGAAATTTTGAGTCTGATAACCTCTCTAATATTGCAAATAATTTTGGTCACATTGTTTCTCTCAGAAGAAAATCGTCTATTGTTCCTTTCCCTCCATATGTGATAAATAGTACAGCTAGTAATTAAGTAGCAGAGATCCTTATCAGTAGAACTGAAGTGTATGTTATGTTCAAAATAATCGAATAACTGCAGTAAAGTAGGTCTTAGCAAAAAGCCATTCAACTCCGGCAGCACCATTTTGACAATGTAAAATGAAAAGTCACATGCAAAAAATAGATATAAGTGTGTTTCCCTAAAGCCATTGCATAAAGAACAGTTAATAGGCACCTGAATTCCTCTTAACAAAAGATTATCTGCGGTTTTAAGCTTGCCAAGCACAGCCATCCAAGTGAAGCAAGCGAATTTGAGCGAATGTTTTTTGTGCCAAATGAAGGGATGCCAGTCAACCGTAGGAAATGTAGAATAGAAAAATTCAGTGAAATTTTTAAACAACCATTTAGAACAACCATTCCAAAGGACCTCATTCTTCTCCGAGAAGATCAGAGACGTAATAGAGTTCGAAATAGCCAATGGAATAAAAGTAGGAATAAGCCTGTTGCCATTCGTAATAAAATCTTTAACCTGCAAATCGTCAGGACCTTGAAAATTAATAGTCTCAGCAATCGAATTACCAGAAACCCAGGGATCCCAAAAAAATGAGTAATCACAAAGTGGAGACACCTTGAAAGAAATCAAATTCAGAATCTTAGATGCCGCCAGTTTAATTCTAACCCAAAAATTGGATGCAGAATTGGAAGGTTTCCAAGGGGAGCTATATTTAGCTTTGTACCAATAGCTCAAAAGATTTTGAGAATTATAGAATCTACCAATGATGGAACAACAGACCCCAAAATTAAGAGCTTCAAGAGAAGGAATACCAAGACCACCAGCATATTTGGGAAGAGTAACTTTGGACCAAGAAATCAAATGCAGTTTTCTATCAGACAGGTTGTTGTGGAATAGAAATCTAGAACAAAGCTTATTAATAGTCGCACAACAACCTTTTGGGAAAAGCATAAAGTAATTACACAATATGCATATAGCATGAAATCACATCCATCACAGTCACGAAGATCCATCATAGCCGAGATAAAAGATGCCTTAAGAGGAAAAAACTTAGAATCTTGGAATGAATCACATCCATCACTTAGAATCTATGAAATCATATCCATCACAATCACGAAGATCCATTTTTTTTCTACTTTCATTTACTTCCAAATCATAATACTGTCATCATCACATAGCTTGAGTAGGGGTGTCAATTTTCGACCTGACCCGAAACCCGACCCAAAAAAATCTGGGTTCGGGTTGACCCGGTTAGCAAACGGGTCGGGTTCGGGCCTGGATATGCGCAGTCCCGCCTTGCACTCGCAGTCTCGCCCTCGGCCGCTTTGGCGTGCTCGCGACCCGCCGAAGACTTCGCCCGCACCCGGCCTTGGCCCTCCCGCGGACGACTCCGCCCGCAGTGCAGCACTCGCGCACTCAGCCGCGGTCCGCGCGATTCTTTCTGTTGCCAGCGCGCAGCGCGCTCGCGACTCGTTTTGAGTCTTGATCCGGGTCGGGTCGGGTCAACCCAGCAACCCACGCGGGTCGGGTCCGGATTGAAATATCCGACCTGTTTGCAAAAATGAGTCAGGTTCGGGTCAACTCGGGTTTGACCCGAACCCGACCCATTGACCCGAATTGACACCCCTAAGCTTGAGCGAGATAAGAAAATGAAATGTTTTGATACAGATATAATGAAGTTCTTCCACATCCTAAAATAGCATAAACCAATCCTATATCTACCCTTCAGCCCACAAGAAATAACCTAAGCAAAACAAGTCAATTTGACAACTAAACTATACTAATCTGCACGTTTTCCAACGTTTCTTCGATGTACCAAACGTTAGATATATAATTTATATGAATCCTAACCAAATGTTTTGATGGTGAAATTTTAGGATAGATTTTGATGAAGAAAGTAACGGAAGTTTAAAATCAAATTCAAATTATATGTTAGATATAAAATTTAAATATATTTTATAATCATAATTTAATTCTAAAAGGAGATTAATTTATTTTATATATTTATATATTAATAGCATCTTCAATTCGCTTAGACTTTATATCATAAGGAATTCGTGCATATTTGATAGTTGTTGATAGGGATGTCAATTCGAGTCAACGGGTCGGGTTCAGGTCGAACCCGACTTGACCCGAACGTAAATGGGTCAACTCGACACGACCCGTTTAGCTAAATGGGTCAGAAAATTGAAACCGGATTCGACCCGCACGGGTTGTCGGGTTGACTCGACACGACTGACCCGCTGATTTCTTCCCACTTCCCAGCGCGGGCAAGAGCAACTCGGGCCAGAGTAGGGGGCAGGTGACGCATGTCCTCTTCTACGACATGTTTCAGCGTACTTTTGGACCCTCCGCTCCGGCGAACTCCACCTCCCACCCAACATCTCTGAAAAGCTCCTCTACTGCGAGGCCCTCTTCCACGGCCTCCTTGACCACGACCGTTCCGCCCGGTGGGGCTCATTCGACGGAAATCGCCTCCACCTCGCCGCATATGTTGCTGGTGGAGCTCCCGTCGAAGGCACTGCGGTCCGAGCCAGCCTCGATGGAGGTTATTGCATCGCCCACGCCCAAAGACGCGTCCAATTGCATTGTGGCCAGCTGGCTAGGTCGTGACTTGTGAGAGTCTGAGAGAGCGGGTCTAGGTCAGGCTACAGTGAATCAGTTAGTCGGGTCAAAATGGATCTACCCGCAGGTTTATGGGTCAACACGAACCCGACCCGTTTTTTAAACGGGTCAGAAATTTGAACCCGGACCTGATCCGTTTCACAAAAGGGTTGACCCGAACCCGGATTTTTTCAGGTCAAGTTTCAGGTCGTGTCAACTTTTTGGAATTTTTATTGCGTCCTCCCACCTGACGTAGAGATACGTCCTCCCACCCCTAAAAAACTCGGTTTTTGCTAGCTATTATTTGATATTAACGAAGAATATCATCATGTGAAGACAAATACCAAGTTATACCGAGCTATACCGAGCAATACCGAGCTATACCGAGCAATACTAAGTTTTTTCAAGGAAAGACTAGGTATTTTTTTGTATTGCTCGGTATAGCTCGGTATTGCTCGGAATAACTTAGTATTTGTCTTCACATGATGATATTCTTCGTTAATACCAAATAATAGCTAGCAATACCGAGCAAAAACCGAGTTTTTTAGGGGTGGGAGGACGTATCTCTACGTCAGGTGGGAGGACGCAATAAAAATTCCAACTTTTGACACCCCTAGTTGTTGATGAAGTGTACAAAGCTTTTCCTTAAAAATACTAATCAAATGTGTCATACTCCGAAGATTATAATTGAAATATATTTAAAATTTTAAAGATTTGTTCACCTCATTTATTATGATTGATGCATCATAGCTTAATTCATAATAATTTCTTTTCTATGAATAACTGAAGTTGAAAGAAGAACAAGTTGCACGGATGATTTTTTTTTTTTTGTATATTTAGTGAATATGTTGGTGGTTTCGAGGGGATAGCGCTCCCTAGCGAAGGTCCAAGGGGGCAGTGCCCCTTGGCGGTGAATTTTTATTATAAGAGTTATTTTGAAGTTATGTTTGTCTTTAAAGTTTGTAAGTCATTTGTACTTCATGATTTGCAGTAATAAAAGCACAGTTGTTTGTACACCATAATTTTCAGTAATATTTTTATTCATCTTAAACCTTTTTCACTACTATGTTTTACATAAACTTTAAAGCTTTCTCAGCTTGTTTATATACCATAGCTTCTCGCTGCTGCTTGGTACCATTCGGTACCCCTCAGTACTGAGCATTGGTACTGAGCATGGTACCGAGCGCTATAAAGGGGTACCGACCATTACCGAGTGGTAATGAGCATTGATACTGAGAGTGTTGCTTATTGAGAGGTATCGAGCGGTGCTGAGGATGATTATTTAGTATTGCCTATTGAGCGGTACCGACCAGTACAGCTATGTACCAGTCATGTTGATTTAGATGTAAGAAATCTGATTAAAAAATACATAGTTATTTAATATTTCTTTTTGAGAGGTACCAAACAGTAATAAGCATTGGTATCGAGTGGTACCGAGCATTGATACTGAGCGGTACCGAGCAGTACTGAGCATTGGTACTGAGAGTTCATCGGTATAAACCTTGAATATCATTAAGGGATACGAGCCAAAATTTTAATATTACAACAAATATAACAGATACACATGGGTACATAGTATCTGCAATGAAAAAAAAATATCAATAAAATAAATTATCTTCATCTTCCCCTTAGTGTACAGAAAAAAACAATCAATATACAAATAATACTTCAAAATCACTTATTCCCTAACTGTACAAAAAAATTATTATTTCCCTTTTTTTCATCGACCTTTTCTCCAAATCAATCTTCAATTTCATTGGCTTCTCCTCCTCTTAACCAATCTTCATCTCATCGGCTTTTCCGTATCCAAATCGGCCTTCATCTTCATTGGCTTCTCCTCATCCAAATAAATCTTTATCTTCATCGCCTTGACCTCCTCCAGACCAGTCTTCATCTTCATCATCATCGGTTTTCCCTTGTTATTCTTTCTTAGTAGCTATGAAATATTTTTTTGAGCTAAAATCCTAAAAAATTATGATTTTCTCGTTGTATTTCATTTTAAAAAGGAGCGCCAATGCTTAGCCCTAAAATTTGAAAAGGATTTATTCTAAGCCGGGTCAGTCGGGCTGACAAAAAAAATTTAAAATAAAAAATAGAAAAGAATACCTAATAGATGTCGCGATTTTATTGGAGTCCTAACATCCAAACACAAAGCTACATCTGGACTCCGCACCTAATAATTTCTCCAAAACGCGTGGGAAGAAGCCTAGAAAAGCATCATTCCCAATTAAGAAAATATCTCCATTAATTGCGCTAAACTAATCAAATTAATTTTTTAATGGATACATTTTAAAAGTAAATATCATTAATAAATAAATTATGTGATTAAATATATTTTTTAAAAATTTACAAAAAATTATAATCATCTGTTTAACGCAGATTACGTTTATATATATATATATATATATATATATATATATATATATATATATATATATATATATATATATATATATATATATATATATATATATATATATATATATATATATATATATATATATAATTTTAGCATTTTTTTTGCAATATTAGGTTTCTTAAATATTTAATTAAAAATTAAAAACTAATTTTAAAAATATACTAAAAAGTTATAACTAAAAAATAAACAAAATTGACAAAATAAAAAAAGGGAAAACTAAAATTAATTAAAATTTGTTTTTAAACGTAATATGTTTAAAGCTTTTTAATGGAAAATGTAATTGAAATTTGCATAAAAAAAAAACATAATTTAATTAGATTTTAAATTTTTTACTATAAATATTATATGACAAGGAATAATTCTATATTAAATTATCAAATTGGTTGATTGTAAAAGAAGTTTATCATTATAGCAATTTGGTATATTGTAAAAGATTTTACAGCACAAAATCAACCAAATTGCTATAAAATCTACCAAATACATTATACTTTTTAAAACACTCATAAATTTTAAATTCTTCTAACCAAATAGAGGGTAATTAATATAGAATTATTCATTGTCTAGCAAAAAATATATCATATTTATTCATGTAATATATCCTTATTATTGAGGATTTTTTATTATATTGTATTTCCATTATTGTTTTATTCTCTTGCATTTATATAGTCGTATTTGTAGCCCTTTATAATTTCTAATACTGCAATAAATAAGGGTCATTCTGGTGGAGGAAATTGATGAACTAGAGCTGTAGAATTTTCGGTAGCCCGTACCACCGACACCTAGCTGACAATTTTTTTTTGAAGAGATTTCCACCGGCTTTAAACTCTCCGACCGCCAATTTCATATTTAGGAATTTTCTAGCCCGTCAATTTTGAATTGCATTGTCTCAGATTGTTTCATATTTTGTGTCGAAGATAGAGCTAAGCAGTTCAGCCTCTGGTAGATTCGGAGTCGATCACTTGTTGCGACATTGTTTGATTGTGATAAGGGATGACTCTATTCCACTTTCTCGGTCCTGAACGACTGATGAGGAGAAGTCCGGATCAACCATGCAGAAACTTTTTCTTTATTTTTAATATAAATTATGTAGTGTCACGAGATGACGATGAGACTTGATGTAGATTAGCGGTGAGACGATACGACACAATGAGACTGACGAAGCAGGTTCATGGTCAATTTCGGGTTAGAGGATTAACCTGCACCGACCCATTTTTCCAAATGGGTCGAATTCTAGAACCTGAACCCGACACGTTTAAAAAATAAGTTGATCCTCACTCGAAAGTTTTGGATCGGGTTTTCGGGTCTTGTCAAATAATGGCATCCCTAGATAAATAATTATAAAGGTAGACTATAAGATTTGTGTCTATTGAATATGATATTGAATTATGTTTGTTTGTGTTGCTGCTTCAGTAAAATAAGAGATTTTTTTGCAACATAAAATGGAAAAAATGCACAAACTAAAAAGTCAGATGCTTATCCCGAAATCTGTTAAAAGTTTTTATTCTTTTTCGATTTGATGAGAGTAATATGGTATTTGTGTTTGGATAGTTGAATAGAATAGAAGAAGTGTTTTGAAAGATTTGTTAAAGAAACTTTTTATCCACTTCTACCATATTTTTTCTGTCGGATTAGGATTAGCTTTGCTCTTCTCATGAATAAGAGTTTTGAAAGAGCATTAAAGAAGCTTCTTCGCCTTCTTCGACAATGTTCTTGTTTTCGGATTGGCTTCCCGTGCTTCGCTTGAGGAAGAATTTTGAAAGAGTCACTAAGGAAGCTTCTTCGCCTTCTTCTATACTTTGTTCCGGTTGAATTAGAAGTCACGATGGAAGCTCACCGTGAAGGTAACAATATTTTTATATAACTGGAATGCATGATCTTTGTGCATGCATATGCATAAATTCCATTATTTATTTATTGAATATTTTGATCTTTGGGCTATTTCCCTCTTTGTCAAACTTGTGCATGATGCAATTATATTAATATTTTTATTTTATTATGATTAATGTCCATTGATAGGGCCAATGCTCAACCAAAGCTATTTGTGGGAATGATAGTTTTTTATTTTTTTTTTAATGAAGGTATTGCTCTTTATAGCCTAATTATTTTCATCATTATCTCTTCTCAAGCAAGGCAATCTTGCACAAATTAACTAAGAAAGGAAGTATTTTAACTGTGGCTTTTCATTCTTCATGCTTGCTTTTTATGTTGGTAAGAAAGTATGCTATGTCGAAGTATTTAATTTAATTTTGTATTTTGTTATGGTTGTAGTGCGATATTAATTGTCATCATCATTTTTTTCTAATGAGTTGTCAGATGTAGTACTTATTTTTGGCACTTTTATTTTAGGAGTGTCTTGAGATTAGTTGGCATGCTTGTTCACTGTTACCAGTTTAAATTTTAATTTTATATGAGATGTATTAGATTCAAATTTATTTGATGAGAATTTATTGAATCTTGCTTTGAACTACATGACAAACAAATATCGAGAAACGAAAATAAATTTCTATATTTTCAAGTGAGTCATTATAAGAGCTTGATTGCACTAATGTTTATCTTTTGGTTATCCTCTTTATATGTATATGAGATGATGATCAGTTCATATTTTATTGATCAAATATCACTGAGTAATAAACATAACAAATCCTTGATCCTAAAAGCTCATTGCAACATAGAAATAAGCATATATTGTTTGCAAAATGATGTGATTTATAGTTTGGAAATTATTTCATTGTATATTTAAGTTGTCCAGAAATTCAGCTTCCATCTATCTTGGCTAGGTGGCGGCAATGGTAGAAATAGTTGTGGCCCTTGTGAGCATCAACCTCAATTAGATGTATATATTTTTTTCAGCCCTTGCCTTGTGACCCTTCTTTGCAAATTGGGTAACTTTCAATTAAAGCCCTGCATGGGGTCTTGGTTGAGTACCCATGCTTTACTCAGACGGGCTTCGCCCACCCACGCCCACCCATGGTGACTTTCGGGATGCCATACCCACCTATACCCACCTACTTTTCATGTTTTTTGAACATTGTCTGCCACGGATTGATGGCATTGAGGCAGCTTGTTACCCTTTGCTATGATTGCAAACTTTCACGATGCATATCATGATTTATCGTAATCGCAACGTGGTTAAGTGATGCACAGTATGTAGTGAGAATTGCAGTAATATAAGATATAAAATAATTAGCAATGTAAATCGATTTATCCCCCGATGTTGAGTACCCACCCACAAGGTCATGGGCATACCCATACTCACCCATACCTATTGGGTATGGGTGGGTACATGGGTAGGTATGAGTATGGGTACTAAATGCAGGACTCTACTTTCAATTCTTGCAGGCTTCCCCATCCCTGATCCTATGCTATTGCTATGCTCGAGCCCGAGCGGGTTCACTCTAATCCTATGTATATGGCTTCGAACCCGAAGGTCAATCGGTCACAGATTTGAATGAGAATTGCGTATCTTGAGTGAGATATATGCTTTGCTACAAGTACAAGCAGGATCAACGAGCTTTGACTTCATTGAGCTTCAAAGTATTATTCTTATTAAATAAAAATAAGGAATTTGATTTTTTTTTAAATATTTACTTTGTATATTCAAAGAGAATAATGTTATTTAATTCATAAAGCCAAGCATATCATAATGGATAATTTAAAAATCATTATTATGAAAATAGAATTAGGCATGATTTTTTAGGCTCTAAGACATCCTAAATAAAATGGCATGCTTGAAAGAAAGAATCATAGTTTAGTAGAATTAACAAGATAATGCTTGATGATTATAGACAATTGTTGACCTAGAAATGGCATGCTGGAACAATGCAAGGAACTGGAAGCATGCATGCTTGATGTATAAGGTTAATCTACTTTGAAGATCAAGCTGCTTTTTTTTAATATATTTATAAATGTATATTGATCCAAAGTATTTAAACTGTTCCAAAAAAGCATCTAAGTCCTCAAATTAGATCACCATCATACACAGAAGCAAGAATCTAAGTTAAATGCCCTCAACAACAGATTTAAAGCAGTCGTCTTTGCTGTTTGGCAGAATCCAAGTTATAAATGTGACGCCCCAGGCATCCATAGTGAAAGGATTCGTCGACAGTCTTGATCAACCATCACTTCTTGCTCCCTTGCTCTTACCTGAAATTGTTAACCACATATAATGAGCTTCAAAAAGCCCAACAGGTCACCAAAGCCTACAACTAAAATCAAAGCACGGTACGTAAGCAATATGCATGTCAATCAGTTGAATCCATAACAGTCTGTTGCACATGATCAGTGAATCTATGCAGCGGATATGAAAATCAGTAATCAATACATGATCAATACAATTCACAATCGTCGGTAAAAGAATCGATAAATAGTAGGAAGAAATCCATAAAGTTCAATAAATCAATACATATGATAAATCTCGGAAGAATCCAATCAAATCAATAGAGAAAAATCATCGTCTCGATAATATCAGTTAAATCAACATCGTATCAATGGAATCAATCAAATCAATCATCTATGGTCAATAATATCAATTGATATGAAATCATATAAAACACTCAAACCAATACATCGATAATCACGTGCTATAAGAATCAATACAATAAATCAATGTATCAATGGATCTGTAATATCGATATCAGTATCTGTAGTATCAATAGTATCCATGAATCAATGAATCCATAACATCGATGAATCAATAATATCGGTATCTGTATCCATGAATCAATATAATATCCATAACCATATCGGTGCCGGTATCCATGAATCAATACAATATCCATATCCATATCGGTGTCGGTATCCAGTGACATGAATAACATGCAATATCAATGAAATCGTACAGTAACAGTAAACCCGTAAATCCGTTAGTAAATCCATTCAATAATAAATCAATTCAATACAATAAATCCGTCAATATCAATAAATCAATAAATCCATTCGCTAACAATAAATCCATCGATAAAATCCGTCAATATCAATCATGCGTAGAATAATCAATAAATCAATCAGTAATCAATAGATCAATTCATATCAGGAAATCCATACAAGTCAATGTCAATAAAATCCATAATGAGATCATAAGGACAATACCGTACGCATGCAATTTAATACAATAGTCTTACTGAACAAGTACAATCACTGGATATTAAGGCGTTTTTCAAGTCGATAATCCATAGTGCTGTTGTAGAAATCCATAGTGCTGTTGTAGAATCCATAAATATATCCGTTGGCTCAATAAGAGTCGTCACTCTATGCCCGTCGGTATAAGAATCTCCTTATGACTCACAATCATTGTATCAATGATCAATAGAGGATATCGCCAAATCCTTCTTAAAGGAAAGCCCGTCGGCCCACCATCCTGTACAGGTCAAGTCAATCTCCAACCAACGGTTCAACCAGTCTTCACTTGTCTTTCAGTAATAATAATATATATTCAATCATATTTTCACATTCATATGCATATTCAATTATTCAAATCATCAATTCAGAAAATCAGAAGTCGTACGAAAAATCGGCGGCATAACGGCAGTACACGGAATGTACATAGAAATTACAAATTCAGAAAATCACCAAATTACCAGAAATCGTGTAAAACAACGTTTCAAAGCTTTACTTGTACTGAAGCAATAATTTTCAACATCATGATATTTTTCTATTTGATAAAAATTGCACAGAACTCAAAATAATCGGTAGAAACTTTACATAAAATACTCAAATCGTGTAAAAATATCATATCAGAAACATATCAAAAGTTGCGCGGTAAAACTTTCGTCATTTCAAAGATATGCAAGAAATTCGGTAACGGAAACATAAAACTGAGCACAGAATTATCAAAACTCTAAATCTTCGAAATCAAAAATAGGATTCGAATTCCTTACTTCGAGAAAAATAAATCTTCCAACTGCGACATCAGACAAAAACCGCTCCGCGGGCTCCAAAATCAAGCTTCTTCTTTCTCTTTCCTTCTCTTTCTCTCTCCTGCCTTTTCTCTCTCTTCAAAATGATCCAAAATATCTCAAATCGGATATTTATCAAGCAGGATCGTCCAGGACGATGCCCAGTTTGTCCCGGGACGAACTCCTCTGGACACGGATCGTACAGACGAAAATTAATTCCAATTATTTCGTCCCTGGACGATGCTCTCGGGTTCAGTTCGTCCCGACAGTTTGTCCCGACTGTTCCAGGTTCGAACAGACGAAATTGGCAGATTTCTTCACAATTTTCTTCAGTTCGTCCTGGACTAAGGCCAGTTCGTACGGACTAACTGCACTCAAAAAATCAGCTTTGAATGGGTTTTACAATAAATACCGCTTAAATAATTCAAATCCTATTATCAAATAGAACTAATTTCTCATCCTAACAAACCTCTACAATGAACAACGCCACAGCCATCATCATCGTCGTCCTCCTCGTTCTCATTACCATAAACTTCATATGCTACTTTAGGGTTTGCTCTCATTCCACCGCTGCCCCGCCGCTTCAGCCCGAAGCGAACACGGAGACTAGGTTCATGTTTGATTTGTTTAGTGTTTATCGAGCTTTAAACAAACAAGAATTAACGAACTATGTTCGTGAACAAATTTAGCGAATTTTTTTACACTATCAAACAAGCACGTTAATGAACAATTCTAATGAGTATTCCTGAGCTATCAAATGAGTAAGACAATGAATAAATACATAACTAGTATTTTTCAGCTATCAAATGCGCTTGTTCACGAACAAACGATCAATGATTCATCTTATATTTGTTCATGAATATCTTAAACAAACAATCTAGCAAACATTGACAAATGTGAAATATTTCTTGTTCATGAACAAATTCATTATATTAAAGATATAAAATAAAATGAAATTAAATTTATAATAAAATAGTTGTCTACTTAAAATGAAAATATGATTAATCTATATAAATATATTTATTGAGCTTATTCACGAGTTCTAAATCTAACACGAATTGAGATTAAGATGTCGAGCTTGTTCACGAGCTTCAAATTATGTTGTTCTTGAACATAAATGAACCAAACACATTAATGTTCAAGCTTGTTTACTTAAGGATCGAGTATTAAAAATACTATTCAAATTTATTTTTTTAGTTAGTTAAACGATCACAAACGAGCTTTAATCGAACCGAGCAACGAGTAGCTCATCAAATGTTTGGTTCGCTTGCAGCCCTAGATTGTGTTATCGGGATTGTGGATGTTTTCTGTGAGATTATGCTCTATTGTTTAACAATTGTAAATCTTATTTGAACTTTAAATGAAACTTATTCAAACTTGCAATTCAATTATTTTATAAATTTTACTAATAATATCTTATTTAAATATTGTCTCAAACTTGTTCGAATCTTAATCGAATCTTAATCATTTTTTTTTTTCAAATAAAAATGATTAATATTCCATTAGGGTTCGAAGAAAGTTCGATCATGAATAATTTTTTTTTATCAAATATCATCTCAACACTGATCAAATTTTATTCAAATTTATTTGAATCAAATTTGAATAAAATTTGATTGTGGTTAAATTAAAAAAGTAATCCACTGTTCAGAGGTGGAATATTATAGTCCAAAGATAATTTTGGGTCGTTTATATTTATGAATAGTATCAATTAAAGTTTGTAAACACCCTCATTGTCAAGCTCGTTATATAGGAACAATTATTACGTCCTCTGACCGGACGTAGAGCTACGTTCAGCCGTCAATAACATGTCGACATGTGTTCTTATTCTTTATCGCGCGGCCCAACGACTTGACCCATAGCGGAACCCGGGAATGCTATGTTCGCGATTTTCTCGGTATTGCTAGGTATTTGCTAGGTATTGCTTTGAAAAAATGAGAAATACCGCTCTGTGAAGACCAATACCATGCAAATACCGAGTTGTACCGAGTTTTTTTACAACTCGGTACAACTCAGTATTCGCTCAGGATTTGCTCGGTATTGCTAGGGATTTGCTCGGTATTGCTAGGTATTTGCTCGGTATTGCTAGAAAAAACTTGGTACAACTCGGTATTGCTAGGTATTTGCTTGGTATTGCTCGGTATTGATTATTGACGAGCAAAATCGACCACTACCGAGCAATCTTGGGTCCATTCCGGGTCGGGTTGTCGCGGTGCGCGGTACATAATGAAAACGCGTGGCGCGATTCTACTGGCGGCCGAACGTAGAGTTGCGTACGTTCACCAGACCAAATAATAGCTCGTTATATAGAGCTTTTGAGTAAGCTTGTTAAAAATTAATTATATATTGTTATAAATCCTTTTTCCGTATATTTTCATGTAATTTTTTAATTTTATTAAAATTAATATAATTTTTATGTTATAGAATTTGTTCATGAAATAAAAGGCATTTGTTCATGTTTGTTGGATTATTTGTTTAAAGTATTCATAAACAAATTTATTTATATGAAAAATTATTTTTGAGCTCATTTGTTTGTGAATGGGCTCAGTTGGTAGCTCGATAACACTTGCTAAATATGTTCATGAATGGATTCTTTTGGTAGCTAAAAAGAATTTGTTAGATATATTCACAAACAAGTTATAGTATCCTTGATAAGGCTCGTTTGTTAAGCTAATGAATATGTTAAAAATAAATTTCATTATTAATTCGGTTACGACTAATTTGTTTTAAATTCGAAAAACAGGAAATGAATCAAATTGGATCATCCGATCTCATTAAAGCTATGTTGTCTTTATTTAATTGGAGTCGAGACAGAGAGCTCCCTTCTGGACTCCTAATAGTAGCCCTCCGACTCCCCTCTTACGTCCATTGCGCCTTCATCACAGCCGTTAATCACTTCTTCGACTTCTCATTCGCAACCAAAACACATCGCGCGACATTTGCCACCTTCCCCTTTGCCTTCCATACATCTCTCTCTCTCTCTCTCTCTCTCTCTCTCTCTCTCTCTCTCTACAGCGTCAAGGGATGTTTGGATGCACCAAAAATTTAATTTAAGTAGGATTTCGTAAATCCTCTAAATCCTGATTTATGAAATCTTAGGAGTGATAAATTCTGAAATTTGTTTGGTAACAGATAATATAAATGCTAATAAATCCTATGTGAATGTTTGGCAATTCAATTCATGATTTAAGGCAATTAAGAAATATGACATTTTATTCTTGAATAATTAAAATACAATAACAGAAGTTCAAATAAAATATATTTAATATTAATAATATAATTGAACCTAATTTTATTATCAAATAACTTAACTAATAACAAAATTATTATTTAAAATATTAATTAGCTAGTATTATCTAACTTAACTAATAATATAACTTACATATATTAATTAGTTTAATTATTTGATTAATAATATAAATATTAATAACTTAACTAATTGTATAATTATTATTACTACTTAGATTAGTTATCTAATTATTATTTAAAATATTAGTTATTTAATTATTGTTTATATTATTAATTATCTATAAGTAATTAATTATTTATAATTTAATTTATATTAATTCAATTACTTAGATTAATTCATGTCTAATTACCGGCTAAGATTCACTCCTTTCTTTCTAATTTTCATAACCTACACCCTAAGGTTTGCTTTTATATTGTATTTCCTCGTTGTTGTTCTTTTTCGACTCCTTCATCACTTATCGACTTCACTCCTTTGTCGACATTCCCTTCATGTTGGATCTGAAATTATGACATTTGATCGAAAGCATCGACAGGCCCTCGCTCACTGTGAAGGTAACTTTCTCCTTTTCACAAGCTTCTTCGGGCAAATCCAGTAAATTCGCCGAATCTAAGGGGCTATTTGGTAGCACGATTTAGGCCGAATTTGAGGTGGATTTGAGCAAAATCCAATTAAACGATCTAAAATGCAAATCCAAATCTAAATGAATGCCACGGTTGACGGAAAATTACACCTTTTCGTGGTAAATCATGGATTTCCGAAATCCTCTGGTTCACTGGATTTAACACTCTATTGGCTCAAGAGGGAAGAAGAGTTCACTCTTTACTAGTTGTTCACCTTATCTCATCACCCTCGGCTAACAACTCAGAAGCCAGGGTCACCCATACTCCATCATCTCAGCTTCTCGCTATTATAAGGCATATTGTTTCACAACTGCTTCTTGCAATCGCTCGGTCAGTCTCCCTAGGAAACCGACGTGAAGGAGATCACCAGTAGGTATGGCCCCTAACTCTCTGGTCATTCTATATTAGATTATCCGCCATTTTTTGCGTTGTCTTCATTTTTTTTCATCTGATATTTCCTCTGATCCGCTTCTCACATGCTGCAGTTCCTTTTACCTTCTCCTAAATGCATGTTATGTTTCTGCGTTGTGGTCTTCCCTTTGCTAGAGTGGTGTGATAGTTCGACATTGTGCTATTAACATGACACCAAAAGATGATGTGAATAGTAGTGAAACTTATCCAGAAACAAACTGTAAACAATCATCCTTTCTTCTCGATTATATTAGTTTTGAACAGGATAAACCGAGTCAAATGACAATGAATGACATCGAATCCTCAAAAATGATTTACATAGCTTGCACCCAGAACAAATATAGTAAAATTCATTTCTCAAATGATAAACATGCACATTAGAAATTTTAGTTATCAATGCCATTCTTTTGTATGTTCAAATGCTCAATTTTATCCATTCTATGAGAATGCAGTAGGAGTTATAGATGAGACTTACGTTCTATCAATTATTAAAAAAAACTTGCATAATCAGTTTCATAATAGGAAGGACTCACTTCTCAAAATGTCATTGTTGCAGTATCATTTGACAAGCAATTCGTCTGTGGGATCCGACTTGAAAGGATTGACAGCTGATATTAGTCTTAAGATGGATAGGCGAGGAAGGTGATTTAAAAATGCATGCCGGTAAATATTTTCTTGTCGATTTCGGAGACACAAACACAGATAAACTAATAGTACCATTTAGAATGTATCGGTATGAATTGGGTGAATACCATGGCGATGCTTCTCGTAGGTACTTCGTTGCATAGGAGCAATATTACCATCGTCATGCCTAACTATGAAATGTGGTTGAGAGGACTTTTCGGCATGTGGAAAGAAAGATTCAAAGTGTTAACTCACATGCGTCAATTTTCAAGAGCAATTAGGCTATTATTGTTCTAGAATTTGCAGTCTTGCACAACTTTATCAAGTATTATCACGACCATGATATGCACCTCAATATGTCACAAACTAAACTGCATCATAATTGTGAGTTAGGTGAGGTTCAAGTTATTGACGAAGACTCAAATTTGTATGTAAGTATTGGAGAGAGAGTACTAGGCGATTCTTTAAGACATTTAATTGCAACAAATATGTGGGAGGCACGAATAATGCTCTCTCGTATTAAGCTTAGAATATTAGATTTTTCAAAAATTTAACTTCTAACAAGCAACTCCATTCACATGTAGCAATCCATTGAAGTTGTTCAACTGGATAACTTACAAATATAGACATATTGAGGATGCAATCAACTTTAATTTATTCGCAATTCAATCTGTGTTATTGTTGTATTTTTTTTTCGAACTTATATTTTTGTACTTTATTATCCAAAAA
The DNA here is from genome assembly GCA_016618105.1 of Dendrobium huoshanense. NCBI lineage: Eukaryota > Viridiplantae > Streptophyta > Magnoliopsida > Asparagales > Orchidaceae > Dendrobium > Dendrobium huoshanense. The sequence goes on along the minus strand of CM028345.1, from coordinate 40,481,534 downwards.
ATACATGTTAAATCTCTTCACAACTTTAAATCTTGAATTGAATAGCTTAACTGTCACACGAGTATTAAGAGGATTTATCGTGAATGTTACTAAATAGTTTTCAGGATTTAATCCCCTAAGATTTTACTAATTCAAATTTAGAGAATTTATGAAATAGTACTTATAAATTCAGGGTGCTAGCAAATAGCCCCTAAGGGGCTGTTTGGTATCGGATTTATTGTGGGATTTAAGTCGGATTTATGCTAAATCTAGCCAAACGATTTTTGTGTGTGCTTTAAATCCCAGAATTCTTTAAATCCCTCGGTTTGGCGGATTTAACGGGATTTAGCTGAAGAAGCGTGCGAAAGGGAGAAAGTTACTTTCATAGCGAGCGAGCTCCCGTTCTTGCTTCCGATCAAAATGTCTTAACTTTCGATCCGATAGGAAGACATCGAAGGAGTGAAGTCGAACAGTTACGAAAGAGCCGAAAAGCGACGCGTGCAATCTATACATCTCCTAAAAGCAACGAAGCCGAACATCAACGATGAAAAGAGAAGATGAAAGGCAAACCCTATACGCCTGACGACTCTAAGTTATTATTGATTAACATATTTAATATAAAAAAAATTAACATAATTAGTATAATATAAATTATTAATAATAAGTAATTTAATTAAATAATTAATAGTATACTTAGTGCATAAATTAATTATATAATTGAACTTAATTGTATAATTAGTAATTAAATATTAATATGATTAGCTTAATTAATATAACTTAAAATAGATATTATTAAATATATAATTAATAGTATAAATAATAATTAATGAGTAATTTATACTTAACAAGTTTGATATATTCTCCAAAAATTGTTTTGATCAAGCACGAATCTCGAGGCAAAATCGAGCCGGAAACTTCAAAAATTAAATTCGGGAGCATCTGAACTCCGATTTCAGCGAGCTTATAGTCAAACTGAGCGTCTCGAAAATACGAACCTAACGACACCAAATTCAACTCGATCTGAGCCCAAATGAGCCCAAATCAAGCATCCAAAGTGCTGTTGGAAAGCTCATACTGCAATTTGAGTTACCAAACGGTCTCTGATTTTAACGAGCTTATAGTCGAATCGAATGGCTCGACGAGAAGAATCCAACGAGCCTAAGATCACCAAATTCCGACATCATTAAAACCTTCAAATGTCTAACAAACGGTGCACGATGAAGGGATTCAATATCGATATTCCATTCGACCACTCCCAATATGCTCTTAATCTCACACCTATTTACGAGCTATGCCACTACAGAAAAACTATAAATAGACACTTCATTTCTCATAAGAGGGGACTCAAGCAAGAAGAAGAGAAGAAGAAGCAAGAAGAAGAAGAGAAGAAGAGTGGGAGAAATAGCCCCTCCTCGACCACCGCCGGAGTTCTTCTCGTCGTCAGAATAACGCTGGAATTCTGCCGGATATTCGGGTGACGCTAGAATTCTGCACAACTTTGTAATTGAATCTCAATTCAGGAAAAATTCATTGTAATATGATCGTTTTAAACTTGTTTGACAAATCAGTCTCTTGTATCTCAAACAAAACACTAGTGTAATCATTTCAACTGAGCGAAGCCTAGTAGTTTTTTCCCTTTTTGGGTTTTCCACGTAAAAATCATGGTGTTTATTTTCCTTTCCTGTTTGTGTGCTGAATATTCGTACAACACTATGACGAAAATTTTCTAACTCTACCGCCGCGCATATTCTAGCCCGCAACAATGTTATTAAATTCATAACACATTAATTTTTATTTTTAATTATAAATGTATTTTTTAATTTATAATTATCTTCTTCATATTTAAATTTTTAACTATCATAAATCATGAAATATATTAACAAATAATTTCTTAGAGTTTAACATAATTTAACATTTAACATACCAAACAATTTTCAAAATTTAACATATTTTGAATTTACAAAAACCAGATTTACAATTATTAAATCCTACTAAAATTAAATCCCACTCGTCGCCAAACAGCCGCTACTTCGTGGCTGTTCGACTTCGCTTCTGCCACGACTTCAATCCGGATCGGAAGTTACGGCATTTTGATCGGAAGCAAGAACGGGAGCTCGCTGGCTGTGAAGGTAACTTTCTCCCTTTCGCGCGCTTCTTCGGATAAATCCCGCTCGGACTAAATCCGGCTTTAAGCTGTAAATCCGTAAATCCGGGATTTACTGAATCCCGGGATTTAACGCGCGCACAAAAACTGTTTGGCTGGATTTAGCGTAAATCCGACTTAAATCCCGCTGTAAATCCGATACCAAACAGCCCCTAAGGATTTCATAAATCTGGGATTTAACACGAAAAGAGGAAATTTTCTGTCAACCGCGGCTTAGATTAACCGTGATTTTTGGTCGTTTGGCAGGATTTAGCTCAAATCCCCCTAAATCCTGCATCCAAACTGCCCCCTCAATGTCGAGCAGAAGGAAGCTCTATGCCACAGCGATTGAAATCCTCCGCAGACAACTCCGACCTCTCCCTCGCATTCTTCACGAGCTCCGCCCCACCCCGCCGCCATGTAGGGTTTCCTTGCAGCGCTCCCTATTGATCGACGATTCGCAGTGTTTCCACCGTCTCTTCTCTTTCTCCCGATGTACGGTTAGGTTATGGTCTCCCTACTCGACTTGGTCGGGTAATGGAGTAGCCTGCACTTGCTGGAACTGCAGTGAGCCGTCGCGGGCGGCGGGGCCGTTCCTCTCTTGCGGAGCCTGCGGAACGGTACAGCCGGTTGATTTGTCTGTCGACTATTTCCAGATCTTTGGGCTGTAAGTCTTCTCAGAAACACTGCGGGATTGCTTTTGTTAGGTTTTATGCGCTGTTAATTGCCAAATCTGTCTTTGATGTTTTGTGATTGTGCCTAATCTTTTTTATTTGAAGTTCTATTTTTTCTTTCATTCAGTGTTTAAAAGGTGGTAGCTTTGATGTGTCCTGCAACCCTGAAAGAAACTTAATAATAAGGGTCTGTTTGGCAACAAGTAGGATTTAACTCTATATGATTTAGTAAATCCAGTTAATCCGTATTTAGTAAATTTTGGAGCTGTTAAATCTGAAAACTATTGGGTAAGATAGGTGATAAAATCTGTTAATCCTGTGAAACTATTTGGCAATATGATCTAGGAGATCAGGATTTAAGGCTGTGATTTAAAATATGAGTTGTGGCTAATATTTTAAGTTTCTCCTTGGCTATACATTTTTAACCAACAATCGTTATACCATATTGATCAAAACAAAAGAATTCATATAGGCTAAAAAAATAAATTCAACATGTTGACTACATGTTTTGATCCCTCGAAGAGTGTAATAAAGTTAAATTTAGATCCATGTGTTATCATGAGTTTGAGTGAAATTTTATGTAGCTTGAATTTTTTTTTTTTGGGCATGTCTCAAGTTGTTTGTTTTATTGAAATTATGCATATTAATTCGAATTTTGTTATATGACTTCAAATGTTCACGCTGCAAGATATGAATATTTTGTTCTTATTGAGTTTATTTCTTACTTGTTATTCTCTCTTCATTCTTTATGAATTGGTCCTCAAATTTTAGCTATTATTTAGGATCTCCATGCTGATTTTATGAAGGAATGTGAGTAAACATATTGAATTCATTTTTTGTTCTAATCCTATATAAATCCTTTTATTTTGATCAATAAGGTATAGAGGCTGTTGGTTAAAAATGTATAGCAATGGAGGAACTTAAAATATTAGCCATTACTCATATTTCAAATTACCATCTTAAATCCTGGATTACATTGTCAAATAGTTTCACATGATTTAATAGGTTTATCACCTATGTTAAAAAAGGTAGAGGTAGACCTAAAAAGACTTGGTTAGAAAATATTAAAAATGATCTTTCTTTATTAGATTTAAACGAGAATTTGACTTTTAACAAGATACAATGGAGAAAAAGGATTCATGTAGCCGACCCCACGTAGTGGGCGAAGGCTTGATCTTGTTCTTATTGTTGTGATCACCTATTTTGCCAAATAGTTTTCAGGATTGACTAAATTGGCATTTACAGGATTTACTAAATCCTATAAAGTTAAATCCTACTTGTTGCCAAATAGTCCCTAAGAGTGCATAATGTTAGAGAAAATGATAAATGCATGTAGGTTGGCCTTTTTCTAATCTTATGGGATTAATAGGAATTATGTTGATGAACTTTGGAAGTATTTGATGCGGAGCATAAGTTAATTCTCTTGGTTTAAGTTTTTCTTTCAAAGTCTTTTATGGTGTAAAGGGTAGAAGCTTTTCTGAAATTTTATTTAAACGTGACTGAAACACATGAAGAAGGTTTCAAAATAATCCGAGTGCATAAAATGTTAGCGAAAATGGTGAGTGCGTGTAGTTTGTCTTACAATCATTTGGGATTAGTACGAGCTAGGTAGATGAAGTTTGGAAGTGATTTAGTTTTTAGTTATGATTTAAGGTTTATTTAGCTGATAAAAATGACTTCTTTGCTATGTTGGTAGAGTAGACTTGTGGAAGGCCAGCCACCCCTTAAATTTCATGTGATGATCGAGCTTTGTTAAATAGAAGCTGGTTGCCTTCTTTCAACCACTCGTTTAAGTTACTAGTGAATATCTTTTGATTCCTATTCCTTTTTATAGGGAACAAGGATTTGACCTCAAGGATGACAATCTAGAAGGGAAATATAAAGAATGGCAGAAGAAGCTGCATCCTGATTTAGTTCATTCAAAATCAGAAGTATTAGAATATTCTCACAATTTTGATATGGAATGTTTGATTTTTTGTTTTTGCTGATTATAATATAGTCATCCAATTTCTGACACTTTTTTATTTGTTCCTTGGTTCAGAAAGAGAAAACTTATGCTGCTGAGCAGTCGGCTCGCGTGATTGATGCTTACCACACACTAATCAAACCTTTATCAAGGGCGTTATATTTGGTGCTTTCTTTAATTCTATGCAGCATTCCTTTATTCCCTTTCTATATGTTTTGCGTATGTTTATTATAGAATAATTTGATCATTCATTCCTTATAATGTTAATCAACTTTGCAAGGGATTTTTTTTATACATTGGGAATTTTTGAATACTGTTCGATAGAGCATTGACTGAATTTACTCATTTACTTATCAGAATTTTCCTTTCCTAAATGACTTGAGAGCATAACCTAGTGCTTGACTGAGGGTTTTTTTCTTAAATGTTTTGACAGAGAGGTTGATTTACACAGCTTTATCTTTGTATTTGCATAGCAATTTTAGAGTAAAATGTAAACAATTTAACTGCTTCTCTTGGCATGTCTTCACATGATGATTCAACATTTCTGTAATTAGAAAATGCATATATGCTCGAAACGTTTTATGAAAAATGTGTACTAGGACCTTCTAGCACAAGAAATGCAGTAGGATGGCATGCGATACATGCCACACGGTTTGGTGATGCTTTTAAGAAATTGAGTTTTGTCTTCTCCTTTCCTTACAAATGTTTTCTATTTTGTCCATAAATGCATTCCTTTTCATTTTTTTTATTGCAATTAAGAGCATGTGACATTCGTCGCGTGATAACCTCATCCTCATGTGCTTTTCTGTGAGGTCCCAATACAATTTTTTTTTAATAATTTTATATGACACTACCACAAATATAGGAATAGTGTGGCGCAAATAGCAAGAGGAAGAAAGAAGGGTACCAAGATTTTTTTTAGAAAGAATTTACTTAAAACAGTGCCTTGATATCTAGTTTGAGTTGCCAAAGAAATAGTAAAGCATTACTCTTGCCATGGCACAGAACTCTAGATGATGCTTATGGAATTAAGTGAAAACTAATTATCCAAACCACTTGAGAAAGTTTGGCAGGAATTTAGAATGAGCAGCTTTCATGCACAACCTCGAATCACACTCCCATCACCTGCTAGCTTTCTCGTTAGGATCTCTAAATTATTGCCTTAACTCCAATAAGAAGCTCTGATGTTTAAAATTTTTCATTCTTCTTTCAGAAATGGTCTTCCTGCTAACTAAAATTTAACTGATTAGGATTGGTCTGTGTTGACCTTTACATACATGACAAATCCAATGCAAGTGGCTTCCATGACACCTAAATCTTTATTAAATCCCTCAAAAGGTAGCAGCTGCCATATCACCCAAAACCTTCTAGTATCCTGCTCAAATCCTACTGTACCAGCCCCCAAAATCTGCCCTTATCCTGCTCAAATCCTGCTGTACCAGCCCCCAAAATCTGCCCTTATCCTGCTCAAATCCTGCTGTACCAGCAGCCCACATCCTGCCAAAAAATCTCTGTCAAATCCATCAAAACTGCAGCTGCCCTGTCAAAGTTCTGCTCCATGCCTACAACAGCTACAGCAGCCACCTATTTTTGTCAGGCAAATGGAAATAAAAATAAATAAAAAAGGGCTTATCATGTGCTTATAACTGATCCCTCTCATCTCTATATATACACACATAAGCCCCCACTCCCATTTGCTTGGTTCCTCCTACTCAACCACCTACAACTGCTCCTATTTCATATAGCATAGCTGAACTCCATACAGCCCTCAACCATGGCTCAATCTCTTGCAACCAAGCAACGTCTCCTCTCTTCCAACTCTACCTCAACTGCTTGAGTTCCCTCACAGCAGCCATCTTCAACATCCAGAAACCGAACAAATCATCTCAAGCGGTCTTCTCCATTTCACGTGAAGACCACTGCCCGCTGTTTCATGTGGAGATCCACAGTGGAAATACACAAGAGTTCCTAAAATCTACAAGCAATTTTCTTGGCCCCTTACCCTCAACCGGCTTTTCCACAACAGCTCATTGCCAAGACTCCATATTCTCTACCGTATTGCATACTTAACAGTCCACTTCAAAGCAAATCCAAACAACCTCCTTCATCGTATTCCCTCTCAGCAAATCCGTAGGTGTTTAAAGGTAAAACCCATAGCTCACCACCTCCAAAAAACATGTGCAAGAAATCTCTTCTTTCTTCACGTGCAAAGCTTCATCCCATAGCCTATTACATGCTTCCCCCCACTCTCCTTTCTCGATGTCCATGTCGGACCGGCAAACCACCTAACCACGCCTTTAGTGGCCGTGGTGGGAGGGAACCCGGTGCGACACCTACGACGAGGTAGGCGAGTGACCCCTCGATCCACGTGTCAACCACGACAACACCGCGGAGGTATGAACTTTTCTAAACTCAAAACCTTGCTTCAATATTCGTGGCAAATTGGAGAACTGTCCTAAGCACGCCTTTATTGGCCGTGGTAGGATGGAACCCCGGTGCGGCACGTGTGGCGAAGCGGAGTCACTTATAAGTACCCCGGGCGGGGGGAAAGCAAAATTGTATCTTTTCATAAAATACTTTTTAAAACCCATGCACGCCTTTATTGCGCGTGGTGGGAGAAAACACAAATACAACCGCCGCGGTGTCTCACCAACACCAACCGTGCACGTCTTTATTGACGTGGCGGGTAGGCGGCCTCTTGGTTTTTTCCCCTTAACGGGGGAGACGCCGGGAGGCTGTCGAATTTTGGATCGAATATCCAAGGACTTAGAACAAACAGTGGACTTTATTTGGGACTCGAATGAACTTAACTTGGACATCAATTGGACTAAATTCAAACTTGAATAACCAAGAAAATGTTTTAAGTAAAAATTCAAGCAAGAGAAATTTGGACATGCACTTGAGCTCAACAAGACTGCGAAGACTTGCACTTGTACTCGGACATATACTCGGACTTGAATATTGGACAAATATGACTTAAGTGAACTCAAACATAAATATTGTTAGAATTTGAAACTTGTACTTTGGACATGAATTAAACATTGGAACTCAAGCAAATACTTGAGTTGGGCTGCAAAGAACTTGAACTCAAGCAAAATGAACTCAAACTCAAACTAGACTCAGACTCAAATGGGCATTGAATAAACGATTGATTTGAATCAAAAGCCTCTCATTTGAAATGAGATTCATAAATTGTAAAAAGAAAATGATGGTGATGAAATGAAAGACAAGTAAAAGAAATGTATATGTATAAATTAACTACAAGCTTTGATATGAACTTGGGAGTAACAACAATCAGCTTATGACAATCATCTAGAATGGAGTAAGATGTTGACTACTATAATAACCAAGCTTGTCATACATACTGACTGTCTTTCAAGAGGAGAAGAATGATATCAAAGAGAAGTAATAAAGATCTTGATTAAATGCAAGCAAATTGAACAAACGGCTCATCATTCCCTCACAAATGATGTTGAAACTCATACAATTTATTAAGATAGTTATATGATATATGTTTGGCTGCGAGCATATATAAATTTGCGGATCCGTCTTACAAACTATGAACTACTTCCAAAAGCAATGAGAGACTTATGATCCATACATCTCATTCCAACCAATTTATTTGCAATCAAAATTTGAAGCTCTCAAATGAACGTGGAAGAACCTTCATGCTAATTAGAACGCAAATATCACTAAAAAAATTATCACATAAACAAGGAGTGATGAAATTGGTGCGGCTCAAGTCATTCAATCAAAGTGGTGTGCTCGCAATGACTAAATGAAGAACATGGAAATATGTCTACAACCACTAGTGTAGGGTTTCCTACAAATATTTCAAAGCCTTCTTGCTAAGTAAGATTCAGATATCAACGGATAATGATTGTTGAGAAGCCACTTTCAAGGACAATAGATCCATAAAGCATGTAATAATTCATGCATGAATGAAGATTAAAAGTTGATTTGAGAAGCATAATATGATTATAAGTTTCATACAAACGATGTTACACGGCTCTAAGTAAACACACCACAATCCTTTGCAGATATCAAGAGCTAGTGTACAAGAGATATACCAACCCCTGCAATAACTAATAATAAACAGGTTGCATAAGTAATGGGTCATCTATGAGCATATATATACCCACAGTTGATTATCTACGAAAAGATGCATAAGTCCCCACAAGCAAAAGAGATCAGCAGTGGCAAATACGAATATCTACAAATTACTGTAGAGAACCTATCATATCTACAAAATACTATTCTCAAGCAAATACAGAAGAACTTCAATAAATGCAATCCCTTATGACTTAAGGCAGGAGATTAGTTAGTGCACTATGACCCGCCTACAAAAATCAACAAATAGTGCACGACAGTCTACCTGTATGAAGCAATGAATAATTCTATCCCGAAGCTGCTACGCCACGCCACCGGATCTGCAACATTCGTACTAGCAGACAGAAGGCGTCTATTCCAAGAATACCCCCGCACGTGCACTATAAATTGTATACACATAGGTACACTAAAGGGAAAGATACAATCTCAACCCGCATGGGCCCCGGCGAGCGTGTTATTGGTATATACGTGACGTCTAGGGATGCTGCGCGGGTTGACAAGTGAATTCAGGTTCGAAACCGATCCTTCTATACGGGTCAATAGAAGTCGACAGGGTTCGAACCACTAAGCAAATATAAAGTGTGGCAACCGATATATTTGTCTTAATACATTCATCTTAGGCCTTTAAGGCCTATAACAAAGAGAATTCACTGATAAGGGCATAAAGCCTACGAAACCCGATCCTCTGTCGACAAGCCCGACAGAGTTGACAAGGTTCAATCCAGAAAATGGAAATGCTCCCCAAACACCCCGATGATGGCCGTGTTGAATGTTTATCTCAACCGGAGAGGTTCACAAACATTTTCAAATGTCTCCCAAATATCCAAATGCCTATCAAAATCCAAAGCTCCACCCAAAATCCAAAAACCCAAAATCCAAAAAATATTCAAAATCCCAAAAATATTTAAAATAAAAATAAATCCATCAACGCACTTAAAGCAAATTCCATCCACCTTCCGCAACAGTTTGTCGAGGTGGACAAATTAAAATCAACTTCAGCTCACAAAGAGCGAAATGCCTAGTCGAAAATATCACTAGGATCCATTCTCAAACAATCTCTTGTCAGTAAGGACGTGGTACGTGTCCTCTAACCGGCAGTTTCGCCGCCAAATGGCACTGCAGGTAAACGGTTATGACCCGGGGCCCTCTGAACCGAGTGGTTTTGCCGCCAAATGGCACCACAGATACCGGTTATGGCCAGAGCCAATACGCTCCTTAATGGCGTTAAATCCTTGAGATATGAATCAATAGGATATGATCGATAGGGCACAAAGCCCTCTGTTAGCTAAGGTGGATTCAAATTTGTCCCCTTAGACAAACATCCAACCCAGGTCTACAAGGTCCCCTTGGACGAAGCAACCCATGGCTGCCGACAAGGATCCTTCTGTCAGGTTGGGTCGACTACCTCCTCTGACTAAGTAGACCAGGGACCACGATGGCCCGGGACGACGGAACCATGGGATCTTGATCGGGTCTATCATCCATTCCCCCACCATCCGCTTTAAGTGCACGATGGTGAATTTTCTATTTTTAAATATCAAACTTTTCAAACCCTTCCAAACTCAATTTCCAAATCCAATTTCTACCAATATTAAAATCCATTGCTGCTACTATATGCCAGATAACACGTATTCTATACGTATCTGATTGACGACTAGCCTTAATCGAAAGTTCTCTCTCGTGATCGGGAGGGGTAATTAACTATAGGGGCTTGCGCCTATAGGAAACCAGAACTCAGATCATAAAGTCCTCACAAAATGAGGGCGAAATCTCTGGGTAGTGTCTTATCTACAAACCCATCTGCCTTCCAAAATTTACCTCGGAACTTATTCAGTTAAAACTCCCTCGTCGAAAAAGAAAAGCGAGTGGAGGCCGGGGCCGAATTTTCGGAGCCCACAGATTTCTGGCGACTCCGCTGGGGTTTGGTTTCTCTTTCCATCTTTGGCTAGTCGTCTCAGTGCTATAGTAGCAGCTATATCAATTCGTGCTCAAGATTTTGAGCCTTTCAAAATGATTATTCAACAAATTCATTTGGCATTCAACATAATTTTAAAATTATTTTTGTTACTTGCTTATGCTAATGGTTTTTGTTTATTTTTGTTTTTTGTGTTTTGTGCAAGTCTCTGCATTTTGAAAGTGCGGGGTGATGTATCAGATCTGATCACTAACCCTTGCCTTTCATTTATGCAGATGGATCTACAGAACACGCCAATGACTGTCCAACTGGGACAAGGAGCCAGGATTCAGCTGGCGAATGCTATTATTGAGACCGGAAACACTGGAGCTACCATCCAATTTGGTAGTGTTGATTTTTCTGCAGTCGTTGCAAGGACTGCCACCATTCCTGTGAATGGAAGGAATGCTGAAAGGCCTGCCAGGAGGCCCCATTCTACTGAAGGTGTCACCCGTCGTGTGCATCTGCCAGCACAACGATTTATTACTGAAAATACTCGTGATAGGATTTCTGTATTCGAGAGGCTATCACAGCCTGAAATCCCAGCCACCAAGAGGATTGTAGCTGACGGAAGAATCTCAGTGGTGACTGCCAACACCACTACTTTGTCGACCAGGTTATTTGCGCATGGGAAATACGATGCTGAGGTCTCCTCATCTGGAGGAAGGCCTACAAGGAGGCAAAGAAGGAAGATGAATGCTGAACTTCGAGCTCAGCAACAACAACTCCCTGTTCACCCTTCCAACCTGTCGGCCCAAGAGCCTGAAGTCAATGTTCCCACCAGGAACAAATTTTCTGATCTAAAATGGGTCAAAAGAAATAGCTCTACTGGGGAGCTAAAAAAGTCTTTTTGGGAGCAACGGCCTGAAGCCCCAGCCCCTCCTAGGAGAAGTGAACCTGAGACCCTGTCAGCTCGAGTGTATCGAGTCTTGAAGACTGTAAAGGAGAAGGGTCTGAAGAAAAAGAAGTTCTAACAGCCTTTAGTGATAGAGGCCAGAAGAACCCCGCCAAGAGAACGTCTATCTGCTGTGGCGGAAAGAAGAGAAAGAAGATATGTCCCACGCGGTGAACATCGGGGTGTGACACCTGAACCATATGTTCAGGGATCCACTGCTGAAAGGTCCCGGTGGAAAGGAAAACAAGTCTGGAGGCCAAAGCCTCGAAGAAATGAGGAAGATAGAAGAGAAAGGAGGACTGATCTAGGCGTGACATCTGGTGAGGCTTCCCGGAGATCCGCCCCCATCCACAAACAACGTCAGAAGTGGGCCCCAAAAGGTACCCATAATGACATTCCTCCAGACGGTAGACACCTTGGAGAATCCTCCAAGGGATCCCGTTGCCCTCTATCCCCTCCAAAGGAAGAGACTAATTTTGATCGCAGCCCACTGATCGAAGAAGTCCCCGTGCCTAATCAGGAGCCGGAAATCCAATGGCGTCGCCGCTCGGAGATCCGAGTATTGGAGGAAAATATAGATGATCAAAATCTAGAGGAAGAAGAATTCCTTGAAGGGGAAGAAAATATTGAAGAAAACATTGATGAATTTATGGAAGAAAATTTAGAAGGAAATGTTGATGAATTTCTAAAGGAAAATTTAGAAGAAGAAATTCAAGAAACAAATGACACTCTGGATATGGAAATTGTTTATATGGTGAGACATACCAATGTTAATGAAGAAGTCTACTATGATGACGGTGAAGATGACGACGATCAACAACCACCGATTAGGCGAGTTTATCGACGTCGCCGTGAAGCTGGCTCCACCACTGGCAGAGGTGATCATTCCCAAGCAGAAGAAGAAAGGGAAGAAGTTGAAGAAAATCCCTTCGCTGACGAGGATGTCACACTTGCAGACATGCAAAGACATATAAGGAGACAGATGAGAGCCAAAGATAGAGAAATCTCTCAGTTAAATGAGAAGATGACTGAGATGATGGCTCAGATGGGGGCAATGATGCAGATGATGCAAAGAACTGTTGCTTTTAGTGCCATGCCCAATCCTCCGGATCCTCCAAACTTCCAAATGCCTCAAGTCTCGGGAGTACAAGGTACTCCTGAAGGTGGTCATGAGGCTCATAATGTCATCCGTCAGCCCACTCCACAAAATATTGCAAGTACTTCCGAACCAGTAACTGCTGCACAGTTGGAAGGAATAATCACAGAAATGATCAGGGCTATTATAGCCGTGGATCAAGCAGAAAAGTTGGTGGGTAAAGGTCGTCCGTATCCTGCTGAATACGACCAAGTACCGTACCCAAAAGGGTATTCTGTACCAAAGTTCAACACTTTCAATGGTAATAATAACCCCAGGCAGCACCTGACGCAGTTTAAATCAACCTGTGGGAATACAGGAGGAAATGACGCCCTACTCTTCCGACAATTCGTCAGCAGTTTGACAGCAACTGCTTTCGAATGGTATGCTGAATTACCAAATGATTCTGTGAAGACCTTCGCAGAATTAGAAAATATGTTCGTAAAGAGATTCGCTAGTGCAACTGAAAAGATTACGATCGCTGACCTCGCTCTGGATAAGAGAAAAAGAGAAGAATCAGTGACTAAATATATCACTCGCTGGCGAAATTTGAGCATGAAATGTGAGCAGCAGTTAGAAGAAGAGCATGCCGTACAGTTGTTAATGGGCAACATTGATGACAAAATGCAACCCTTCCTATGCATGACTACAATCAACACATTTCAAGACTTGCTCGACAGAGTGGTCAAATTTGAGAAACTAAATTTGTCCAAATCAGAAAATCACTCTGATAAGCCCAAGAAGGCTAAGGCCCCGGGTGCCAGAAGGGGTGAAGCCGACTCTACGTTCTTCTCTAGAGCTGACAGAGAAAAGTAAGTAATTTACAACGTAGACAAGGGCAAACAGCCGATGCAATATCAAGAAAAGCCTAAACAGGCCTACAACCCTAACCCCCAATCGAAGCTGATATTTGGGGGAAATGATAAGCCACGGACTTATCAAGCTGGAGGCCAGAGACAGGCTCTAGGAACTGGTGATAGAACGTTCCAATCCCTCAAAGATAAAATGAATAAAGAATATTCATTCAAGAGGGAGTGCGACGCCAAATTATTTCGACAAGTGTTGAAATCGGGTTTAGAACTGCCTGAATGCAAGAGGCCCGAAGAGTCGAAGCACACTGGTGACCCAAATTATTGTCCATATCATCGGGTACTCAGCCATCCTATTGAAGATTGCTACATCTTCAAGGATTGGCTTGAAAGAAAATATCAGAAGGGAGAGATCACACTATCAGACAATGTGTTGACTCATCCTAAAAAAGAATCAACTCGAGTGATCACGTCCTCTTCCGTACCCCTGGTTGAAGAAAGAAGAAATGAAAAGAAGCCAAGTCAAGAAGAACAGTGGGAGACTGCGGTCTCTAAGAAGACTGTGAAAATGTTGAAGCAGCTTGAAGGAGTTTCAGGTGTAAAATGGAAGTCTCCTATCGAGCCAATAATAGATTTGAAGGCACTGCCGGCAGTGCGACCTTCTACCTCAAAACAGTTTTCCAACCAAGTTGGTTCTTCGAAGACTGGAAAGAAGAAATCATCCAAGAAGAAGACCAAACTGAAGAAGCCTAAGGAGAAAAAGACTGTGACTCAAAGGGTTATCGATGGTTTGGATGAATATTATCAGACAGTGAGACGGCCCATTAAGCTCGTTGACTTCATGTCAGAATTTAAAATAGATGAAGCCGGAGAAGATGATGAGAATTCTCTTCCAAGAGAAGTATGTCGGGTCATCTCGGTGGCGCCGAGTGCCTGGACAAAAGAAGAATATGCTGAAGAAGTACCCTCTGAATCCTGTATGATGGTACTGCCAATGGATTACAGTTCTGAGGAGGATTTGTACTTTCCAGAGGAAGATGGGTCGGATCCCGATATAGCATCGCAAATGGGACATATAAATCTGGGTGGTGACTCTGAATCAACAGATGAATCCCTGGATGCAACAATGGCCGACTCTGAAGAAAATATCCCAGTAAAAAAACTTAAACCAGAAGAGGTTGACCAAGTGTAACTTAGGAGTGGTAAGATGTTGCCGCCTCCACCAAAGAAAGGGGCTCCTAACAAAGATAAGGGAAAAGAGATAATTATCAACGATGACATTATTCTTGAAGATCCCAAGAAAAAGAATAATTCAGCCACCGGGGTGGATTATAATGTCTTATCCCATCTGAGAAAAATACCTGCACAACTCAGCATATATGATGCCTTAGTAATGTCTAAAGACCTTAGAGAGACTCTGATTCAGGCTCTCAAAGATCCTGAAAGGTACGAGGCATATTTTGCTGAGCGTAATTTGACTGAGGTTCTACAAGCTCGTAATGAGCCGTTCATTACTTTCTCCGAAGAAGACATGATGCTTGGGACTGCAGATCATAACCGTCCTTTGTATGTTACGGCAGAAAGTGATGGGATGATGATTAGTCGAATTCTGATCGATCCAGGATCGTCTATAAATCTAATGAGCTTGAAATCACTGAGATCACTATGCCTCGATGTAGAGCATCTTGGATCAGATAAATTAATGGTACATGGCTTCAATGAGAAGGGACAGGGGACCCTAGGATCATTTACACTCTCCCTCACATTTGGAGAGCTTCATACAGATGTCAAATTCCATGTGATTGATGCAGATACTGCCTTTAAAGCACTCATTGGCCGCCCTTGGATGCATGAGTACGGCATCGTCCCATCAACACTACACCAATGTATGAAGTACCTTAGAGATGGAGAAGAATTCAGAATCTCTGGTGACATTCAACCATTTGCAGTCCACGAAGTGAAGATATATGAGGATGCAAAGTATTTCATTCCAAAGAAGTTGAAGCCATCAAGCTCACTTGAGGTACAAACATCAGAACCAAAGACTACAAAGCAATATAAACCAGAAATCAAGAAGAAACATGTGGGGAGAAAGAAGGCAACGCCAACTCTTCCCAAGGTATCAACCATCCCGAAAGAAAGGAAGTACATACCTCATTTAGGGAGTGACACAGATGAAAGCGATGCCACCCCTACAAAATTCAAGAGGATACGTCAATCGACGACCAAAAAGAGTATGGAGGTTGAATACTCGAATGATGATTATGACTATGATTCTATTTACATGAACACAGTGCAGGATGTGTTCTCCAGAAGAATAGACAACCTGTCAATATCGGATAGTATACTCGTAGTCACACGTGTTCCCCTACAACACTTCAAAGAAGTCACTCCGCGAGAAGTGCATTGTGTTGAAGAGCTCGTGACATTTTATGTACCTCCCCTAAAAGAAAAAGGTGGACCAGCGAGTCTATTTTATTCAACCGGGAAACTCGAAGAGGAGATAAATCGAGATTGGTTTCTTACGCTCATTGATTCCGGGGAATTAGTACCTACGAGGTTTCCCAGGTACAATACTAAAAATATTCAAAGAATGTTGAGAAAGTAAGGTAAAACTCGCTCCTCTAAACAGCAAGTTCGTTTCTGTTTGAGCCTCTGGTATCGAAGAAATCCCCACTCAATAAAGAAGAAGGATATTTTTGCAAAGAAGGGACTAGGATTTATTGTACGAAAATACCGCAGAAATGAGATTTGCCAAGCAATTACATGTGGAGAAATTAAATCCAAGGATGATGGTGATAAGGAGGTGTACGAAGTTGATGATTATGATGATCAAACAGTTGAAGCCAAATCTGCACCAAAAGAGCTTGAAGATGGTGGACAGGCAGCCACTATGGATGAACTAAAAGAAGTCAACTTGGGAACTGAGGAAGACCCTCGCCCAACCTTCATTAGTTCTCTCCTACCCGAAGAACAGATTGAAGAAATAAAAGAACTTCTCTGTGAATTCAGGGACTGCTTTGCCTGGACATATGCTGAGATGCCCGGCTTATCCCCTGATGTAGCAGTTCACAGATTGGCCATCAAATCAGATGCAGCACCTATCAAACAAGCTCCGAGGAGGATGAGATTGGAGATTGAAGAACAGGTGATCGCAGAAACAAAGAAACTCATAGAGGCAGGTTTTATCCGAGAAGAAAAGTATGCCGATTGGATTGCCAATATCGTCCCAGTGAAGAAGAAAAATGGGCAGATTCGTATCTGTATTGACTTCCGGGATCTTAATAAGGCATGTCCAAAAGATGATTTCCCACTCCCTGTATCCGAACTCCTGGTGGACAATACGTCCAACTACGACATGTTCTCCTTCATGGATGGATCGTCAGGATACAATCAAATCAAGATGGCGCCAGAAGATGAAAAACATACGTCGTTC
The DNA here is from genome assembly GCA_016618105.1 of Dendrobium huoshanense. Lineage (NCBI taxonomy): Eukaryota > Viridiplantae > Streptophyta > Magnoliopsida > Asparagales > Orchidaceae > Dendrobium > Dendrobium huoshanense. Next base: position 40,464,433 of record CM028345.1, on the reverse strand, counting down.
AGAACGCCCATCGGCATATTCTGTTACACAGTCATGCCCTTCGGCCTGAAAAATGCTGGTGCCACCTATCAACGGGCGATGACGCATATATTTGATGAGTTGATACATCAGAAGGTCGAGTGCTATGTAGATGACCTTGTTGTTAAAAGCCTTGGCCGAAATGATCACTTAAAAGATCTCAGAATCGTATTTGAGAGAATCAGAAAGTTTGATCTGAAGATGAATCCTCTCAAATGTGCTTTTGGGGTCTCATCCGGCAAATTCTTGGGGTATGTTGTTCGTCATCGAGGCATAGAGATTGACCCCAACAAAATTAAGGCAATCACGGAGATGCCACCACCAAGGAACCTTCGACAGCTTCGCTCGCTGCAAGGGCAACTGGCTTTCATTCGGAGATTCATATCAAATCTATCAGGTAGATGTCAGCCCTTTTCAAAGCTAATAAAGAAAGATGTCCGTTTCAAATGGGATGCAGAATGTCAGGAGGCGTTTGATAACATCAAGAGATACCTGTTGAATCCGCCCATTCTAGCAGCGCCAATTCCGGGGAAGCCTCTTATACTGTATACAGCTGCACTAGAAGAGTCCCTAGGAGCACTATTGGCCCAGAATAATGAAAAAGGCAAAGAAAATGCGCTCTACTACATCAGTCGAAGGTTGATTGGAGCAGAAAGTCGTTATTCCCCAATTGAAAAGCATTGTCTAGCGCTGATTTTCGCGGTTCAGAAACTCCGCCACTATATGCTATCCCATAAAATCACACTGATATCAAAGATCGATCCGCTGAAGTTCTTGATGACAAGACCAGCGTTGACAGGTCGTCTAGCCAGGTGGGCAGTATTGTTATTGCAATTTGAAATCGTATATATGCCACAAAAGGCGGTAAAAGGACAAGTCTTGGCAGATTTTCTTGCTGCACACCCAATCCTGGCTGATTCTCCACTAAATGATGATTTGCCCGATGAGCAGATAATGCAGGTCGAGGAGAATGAAAAACTACCATTCTGGGAAATGTACTTCGACGGAGCATCGTCGATTAGACCTGTCCGACCTCCAAATATTGCAAGAGCCCGAGCCGGCATTGGTCTCATTTTCGTAGCACCCGAGGGAGGCATAATGAGGTTTTCATTCAGTTTGACTGAATCTCTGACCAACAACGAAGCCGAGTACGAAGCTCTATTAGCAGGATTGGAAATTGCGACCGATGTCAGAATCCAACATCTCCAAATCTTTGGTGATTCTCAGCTCGTAATAAATCAGGTCCTCGGCATTTATAAGGTTGGCAAAGTCGAATTGGCCCACTATCACCGGCGAGCCCTCGAGCTTTTGAAGCAAGTACCAAATGTCTAAATGGCTCGAATTCCTCGAGGACAAAATGCTAAGGCAGATTGTCTGGCCAAATTAGCCAAAGAAATGGCGAACATCAATGAGAAGAGGCCTATATTCATCGGGGTTTACGCTCGTAGGGTCTTGGAGCCCGCTCTATTACAATTCCCGAGGGCAGAAGGATATCCAGATTCAAGTCAGCAGGATGAAACTCCAGTTGACCCTCAACCTCTCCATCAGATCATTATGGAAAATTATCCGGAAGGATATCATACGGCCAAGAGACATAAAGCTAGTCAAGCTTCAGAATCGTGGTGGCATTGTTTAGATATTGAAGTCGAAAATGATTGGAGGCAGCCATTCATTGACTACTTCAAGGAAAACAAACTCCCGACAGAAAAGTCTATGGCCGCACAAATTCGAAAAAGGGCGTTGAGATACGCATTTGTTAATGACACGTTGTATAGACGAGCCTTTGATCAAATGTGGCTAAGGTGCTTGGGGACCAAGGAAGCTGACAAAGTGGTAGCAGAAATCCACGAAGGGCTTTGTGGAGCACATCAGTCAGGTCCTAAGATGACCGCTAAAATCAAGAGAATGGGTTATTATTGGCCGACAATGGTCAGGGATTGTATCGACCACGCTAAGAGGTGCCATGAATGTCAAATCCACGGTGACGTTATACATCAACCGCCAAATCCACTGCACCCAACAATAGCATCCTGGCCATTCGAATGCTGGGGCACTGATATTATTGGTCCAATAGATCCGCCGTCATCAGCAGGACACCGTTTCATTCTGGCAGCGACGGACTACTTCTCCAAGTGGGCAGAAGCAGCTCCATTCAGAGAGGTCACATCCGAACATGTGATTAACTTTTTCACCCACAATATTGTCTACAGATTTGGTGTGCCACGCCGAATAATCTCAGACAACGGTACTGCTTTCAAAAGTACAAAAAATTTACAAGTTCGTTAATCGGCACAAAATCGATTGGCGATATTCATCTATATACAATCCAAGGGCAAATGGATTGGCGGAAGCCTTCAACAAGACGCTGGTGAAATTGTTGAAGAAGATTCTCACCAAGAATAAAAGAGAGTGGCATACGAAAATGGCAGAGGCACTGTGGGCGTATCGTACGACCTATAAGACGCCAACCAAAGCCACTCCTTACTCTCTAGTGTTCGGTGTTGAAGCTGTATTACCATTGGAGATTGAACTACCGTCACTTCGGGTAGCAATTCAGAATGATCTCACTCCAGAGCAAAATGCTCGTCTCAGGATGGAGGAGCTTGACGCACTTGATGAACGCAGGTTACAAGCTCAACAGAACCTAGAAATCTATCGAGGAAGAATGGCGAAATCCTTTGATCGGATGGTGCGCCCTCGGACATTTCAAGAAGGAGAATTGGTCCTGGTGCTGAGAAGGCCAATCATCCCACACCGCAAAATTGGTGGCAAATTCGTATCCAATTGGGAAGGCCCCTTCGTCATCGAAAAGGTGTACCAAGGAGGAGCATATCAGTTGATCGATCTGAACGGTCAGAGGCCTATGCCACCTATCAACGGCCGACATTTAAAGAAATACTTTGCATGAAAATTTCATGACTAATGTACTTTGCAATTATCAAAGTTTTATGTGCATAGTTATCAGTGCATGTTTACATTTACATTTTGAAATTCTCTTGTGTAGCAAGAATGCATTTCAAAATTCCCCATCAAACTGGGGGCATTTTAAATATTTATTTGGGTCGACATCGCGCTGTATGCCGAGATCCCCAAATAAATATTTAAAATCTCAAAAATACAAAGCCTATCCAAGATGTCCCTGCGAGACAGGGGGCATTTTAAATATTTATTCGAGTCGACATCGCGCTGCATGCCGAGATCCCCGAATAAATATTTAAAATTATCAATTCAGATATTCTTTTGTGCTAAAGAATACAAATATTTGTTTTCCAAAGTATATGCAGGTGATATCTCAAAGATCGAGACAACACCTTCTCCAATAAACCAAGGCTCAAAGGTCAAGAAAGTGACTTTTGTGGCTACACACTGCCACAAGTTGAGCCAGAAAAGCTTGAAGTCTTTCGACAGCCTGAAGCTTAAGGTTCGAATGGGTGTAAAAGGTCGGATCCAACACGCCCAAATATGGCCGGATCGCTGGCAGCTCCGTCTACTCAACAAGCCATAAGAAAGGCCGTAGTAGCGGAACCCCCACTTCGTCAACCCGTCAGTAGGGACTGTAGGAAGCACGAAGGCAAATTTGGCTGGACAAGTTCAAGTGGTCGTAGTCTGCAAAATTCTCCAAAATGACTGGAGAATCAAAGTTCTAAGGGAAGATGAGTCTCGAGCAACTACTGAATGTTCGTAGGCTCCAAAATCTAAAACCACAAAGGATAACTCCAAATCTGTCAACTTCAGCAAAATCAGCATTGGGAAGCGCAATTCTCATAGCTCAAGTCTGAAGACTAAATGGGTGTAAAAGGTCGGATCCAACAAGCCCAAATATGGTCGGATCGCTGGCAGCTCCATCTACTCAACAAGCCATAAGAAAGGCCGCAGTAGAGGAACCCCCATCTCAGCAACCAGAGGACGAAGAGCTGTCAAATTCCAGCTCCCCCGATCTGATGAACTCAAGTAACTCAAATTAAAGTCTTCTCAAGTGGTTAAGGATGAAGATACTACCTACATTCGGTATTATCAACTGAATCTAAAACCTGTAAATCTTTCAACAAATCCGTAAGGATCGAAGGAATTTTTCTTCAACAAGTCCATCAAAGCACAAAGCAAAGGACCGAAGAAAACTATCCCAAAGTTCATGAAAAAGCCTATGGCCGAACTAAGTGGATTCCGTCATCAACAAGTCCGCTATGCACAAAGCTCTGAACCAATGACTTTTCGCCACCGACTTAATACAAACCTAAGGGTTTAGGTCACTGGCATCTACTCCTTCAACAAGCCCGTCGAAGCAAGTAGCATAGGGCCGAAGGAACACAAACCATCTAACAAGTCAATAAAGACAAATCATACAATTCTCCATCAATGTTGGTAGCACAAAGTACAGGGCAAAATAAATCAGTATCTTAATCAACTATGGATACACCTGAAAGAGCAATGAGGAAAGAGAGCTAGTGTGACATCCAAACTAGATTTGGAGATCCACTAAAGGAAAATCTCAGTGTGACATCCAAGAAAATTCTTGGAGATCCACTCAAAGGAAACTCTATTGTGACATCTAGAACAAGTAACTAGAGATCCATAGGGTCAATTAGCATACAACAAACGTGGCTCGCTCTGGTCGCGTACCACATTTGTTGGGGGGCATTTGTTGACCTTTACATACATGACAAATCCAATGCAAGTGGCTTCCATGACACCTAAATCTTTATTAAATCCCTCAAAAGTTAGCAGCTGCCATATCACCCAAAACCTTCTAGTATCCTGCTCAAATCCTACTGTACCAGCCCCCAAAATCTGCCCTTATCCTGCTCAAATCCTGCTGTACCAGCCCCCAAAATCTGCCCTTATCCTGCTCAAATCCTGCTGTACCAGCAGCCCACATCCTGCCAAAAAATCTCTGTCAAATCCATCAAAACTGCAGCTGCCCTGTCAAAGTTCTGCTCCATGCCTACAACAGCTACAGCAGCCACCTATTTTTGTCAGGCAAATGGAAATAAAAATAAATAAAAAAGGGCTTATCATGTGCTTATAACTGATCCCTCTCATCTCTATATATACACACATAAGCCCCCACTCCCATTTGCTTGGTTCCTCCTACTCAACCACCTACAACTGCTCCTATTTCATATAGCATAGCTGAACTCCATACAGCCCTCAACCATGGCTCAATCTCTTGCAACCAAGCAACGTCTCCTCTCTTCCAACTCTACCTCAACAGCTTGAGTTCCCTCACAGCAGCCATCTTCAACATCCAGAAACCGAACAAATCATCTCAAGCGGTCTTCTCCATTTCACGTGAAGACCACTGCCCGCTGTTTCATGTGGAGATCCACAGTGGAAATACACAAGAGTTCCTAAAATCTACAAGCAATTTTCTTGGCCCCTTACCCTCAACCGGCTTTTCCACAACAGCTCATTGCCAAGACTCCATATTCTCTACCGTATTGCATACTTAACAGTCCACTTCAAAGCAAATCCAAACAACCTCCTTCACCGTATTCCCTCTCAGCAAATCCGTAGGTGTTTAAAGGTAAAACCCATAGCTCACCACCTCCAAAAAACATGTGCAAGAAATCTCTTCTTTCTTCACGTGCAAAGCTTCATCCCATAGCCTATTACATGCTCCCCCCCACTCTCCTTTCTCGATGTCCATGTCGGACCGGCAAACCACCTAAGCACGCCTTTAGTGGCCGTGGTGGGAGGGAACCCGGTGCGACACCTACGACGAGGTAGGCGAGTGACCCCTCGATCCACGTGTCAACCACGACAACACCGCGGAGGTATGAACTTTTCTAAACTCAAAACCTTGCTTCAATATTCGTGGCAAATTGGAGAACTGTCCTAAGCACGCCTTTATTGGCCGTGGTAGGATGGAACCTCGGTGCGGCACGTGTGGCGAAGCGGAGTCACTTATAAGTACCCCGGGCGGGGGGAAAGCAAAATTGTATCTTTTCATAAAATACTTTTTAAAACCCCATGCACGCCTTTATTGCGCGTGGTGGGAGAAAACACAAATACAACCGCCGCGGTGTCTCACCAACACCAACCGTGCACGTCTTTATTGACGTGGCGGGTAGGCGGCCTCTTGGTTTTTTCCCCTTAACGGGGGAGACGCCGGGAGGCTGCCGAATTTTGGATCGAATATCCAAGGACTTAGAACAAACAGTGGACTTTATTTGGGACTCGAATGAACTTAACTTGGACATCAATTGGACTAAATTCAAACTTGAATAACCAAGAAAATGTTTTAAGTAAAAATTCAAGCAAGAGAAATTTGGACATGCACTTGAGCTCAACAAGACTGCGAAGACTTGCACTTGTACTCGGACATATACTCGGACTTGAATATTGGACAAATATGACTTAAGTGAACTCAAACATAAATATTGTTAGAATTTGAAACTTGTACTTTGGACATGAATTAAACATTGGAACTCAAGCAAATACTTGAGTTGGGCTGCAAAGAACTTGAACTCAAGCAAAATGAACTCAAACTCAAACTAGACTCAGACTCAAATGGGCATTGAATAAACGATTGATTTGAATCAAAAGCCTCTCATTTGAAATGAGATTCATAAATTGTAAAAAGAAAATGATGGTGATGAAATGAAAGACAAGTAAAAGAAATGTATATGTATAAATTAACTACAAGCTTTGATATGAACTTGGGAGCAACAACAATCAGCTTATGACAATCATCTAGAATGGAGTAAGATGTTGACTACTATAGTACCAAGCTTGTCATACATACTGACTGTCTTTCAAGAGGAGAAGAATGATATCAAAGAGAAGTAATAAAGATCTTGATTAAATGCAAGCAAATTGAACAAACGGCTCATCATTCCCTCACAAATGATGTTGAAACTCATACAATTTATTAAGATAGTTATATGATATATGTTTGGCTGCGAGCATATATAAATTTGCGGATCCGTCTTACAAACTATGAACTACTTCCAAAAGCAATGAGAGACTTATGATCCATACATCTCATTCCAACCAATTTATTTGCAATCAAAATTTGAAGCTCTCAAATGAACGTGGAAGAACCTTCATGCTAATTAGAATGCAAATATCACTAAAAAAATTATCACATAAACAAGGAGTGATGAAATTGGTGCGGCTCAAGTCATTCAATCAAAGTGGTGTGCTCGCAATGACTAAATGAAGAACATGGAAATATGTCTACAACCACTAGTGTAGGGTTTCCTACAAATATTTCAAAGCCTTCTTGCTAAGTAAGATTCAGATATCAACGGATAATGATTGTTGAGAAGCCACTTTCAAGGACAATAGATCCATAAAGCATGTAATAATTCATGCATGAATGAAGATTAAAAGTTGATTTGAGAAGCATAATATGATTATAAGTTTCATACAAACGATGTTACACGGCTCTAAGTAAACACACCACAATCTTTTGCAGATATCAAGAGCTAGTGTACAAGAGATATACCAACCCCTGCAATAACTAATAATAAACAGGTTGCATAAGTAATGGGTCATCTATGAGCATATATATACCCACAGTTGATTATCTACGAAAAGATGCATAAGTCCCCACAAGCAAAAGAGATCAGCAGTGGCAAATACGAATATCTACAAATTACTGTAGAGAACCTATCATATCTACAAAATACTATTCTCAAGCAAATACAGAAGAACTTCAATAAATGCAATCCCTTATGACTTAAGGCAGGAGATTAGTTAGTGCACTATGACCCGCCTACAAAAATCAACAAATAGTGCACGACAGTCTACCTGTATGAAGCAGCGAATAATTCTATCCCGAAGCTGCTACGCCACGCCACCGGATCTGCAACATTCGTACTAGCAGACAGAAGGCGTCTATTCCAAGAATACCCCCGCACGTGCACTATAAATTGTATACACATAGGTACACTAAAGGGGAAGATACAATCTCAACCCGCATGGGCCCCGGCGAGCGTGTTATTGGTATATACGTGACGTCTAGGGATGCTGCGCGGGTTGACAGGTGAATTCAGGTTTGAAACCGATCCTTCTATACGGGTCAATAGAAGTCGACAGGGTTCGAACCACTAAGCAAATATAAAGTTGTGGCAACCGATATATTTGTCTTAATACATTCATCTTAGGCCTTTAAGGCCTATAACAAAGAGAATTCACTGATGAGGGCATAAAGCCTACGAAACCCGATCCTCTGTCGACAAGCCCGACAGAGTTGACAAGGTTCAATCCAGAAAATGGAAATGCTCCCCAAACACCCCGATGATGGCCGTGTTGAATGTTTATCTCAACCGGAGGGGTTCACAAACATTTTCAAATGTCTCCCAAATATCCAAATGCCTATCAAAATCCAAAGCTCCACCCAAAATCCAAAAACCCAAAATCCAAAAAATATTCAAAATCCCAAAAATATTTAAAATAAAAATAAATCCATCAACGCACTTAAAGCAAATTCCATCCACCTTCCGCAACAGTTTGTCGAGGTGGACAAATTAAAATCAACTTCAGCTCACAAAGAGCGAAATGCCTAGTCGAAAATATCACTAGGATCCATTCTCAAACAATCTCTTGTCAGTAAGGACGTGGTACGTGTCCTCTAACCGGCAGTTTCGCCGCCAAATGGCACTGCAGGTAAACGGTTATGACCCGGGGCCCTCTGAACCGAGTGGTTTTGCCGCCAAATGGCACCACAGATACCGGTTCTATCATCCAGGGACCACGATGGCCCGGGACGACGGAACCATGGGATCTTGATCGGGTCTATCATCCATTCCCCCACCATCCGCTTTAAGTGCACGATGGTGAATTTTCTATTTTTAAATATCAAACTTTTCAAACCCTTCCAAACTCAATTTCCAAATCCAATTTCTACCAATATTAAAATCCATTGCTGCTACTATATGCCAGATAACACGTATTCTATACGTATCTGATTGACGACTAGCCTTAATCGAAAGTTCTCTCTCGTGATCGGGAGGGGTAATTAACTATAGGGGCTTGCGCCTATAGGAAACCAGAACTCAGATCATAAAGTCCTCACAAAATGAGGGCGAAATCTCTGGGTAGTGTCTTATCTACAAACCCATCTGCCTTCCAAAATTTACCTCGGAACTTATTCAGTTAAAACTCCCTCGCCGAAAAAGAAAAGCGAGTGGAGGCCGGGGCCGAATTTTCGGAGCCCACAGTCTGCTTTACCAAAATATTTTTTTGCACTTGACATTTTGTTCCACAAAGAAGGGCATATGCTATCTCATTTTGCAAAAAAATAAAAAAGGGTTCTCTCATTTTGCTAATACACTTGCATTAACAATTTCATTTGTCAATTTATTTCTAACATCCCCCAGCACCCTAATATTAAAAACTTCTACAAAATTTAGTAATTAAAAATGCTTTACCTTGTAACAGTTGCAACTTGCTGGCATATTTGTTGATGAGGAAAAAACTGTAATGGATCCAGAGCTGCTTTCTGAGGTTAACCTTTAAAGACTACTTTTTTTTTTTCCTTTGTGTTAAATGCATTGATTTCAGTAAAACATCCATGATTCCATTGTTTAATAAATGCCTTTTCTCCTTTCTACCATTTTGATCATGGTCTTTTGGTGACCATGCACAACCTCTTCATTAATCCTTCCATCATTTATGTTTAGCCTTCTTATTGATGCAGATGATGGATGTTCGAGAAGCTGTTGAAGATGCAAGTGATCCTAAGGCGTTAATGGAGATACAACATCAGGTATGCCAGCATCCTTCGTGCATTTGTCATTTTAATCATTTCTACATTTTTGCAACTTTTTTCTCTTTCTTTCTACTCTTATATTTGTTCATATCTTTATGAGTTTATCAACTATTCAGATACAGAGGAAGCATAAGGATTGGTCAAATTCCTTTAGGGAAGCTTTCAACAAACGAGACTTTGATTGTGCAATCAGTGCAACTCAGAAGATGAGATATTATGAACGTGCGATTGAAGAGATAGTGAAGAAGCTTTGATTACAGAAACTATGTTGGTGTATGTTTATTCAAACCATCCCATTGTCTTGTATATGTGGTGGTAGATCATTTTCTTTGATCGCCACCCTCTGAGGAAGCTTTTTTTTTTTAATGTATAATTTTTAACTTATCATCTTGCCTTTGGTTTGTAAAATGTTGTTCAAATACCAAGAATTTCTTCCGTCTAGTCTTGTGTATGCGTTCTGGTGAGTCTCTCATTTGTGCTAGTAAGTATTTATTGTGATGATTGAGCTTAAAACTTAGGTTTTGTTTGGGAAAGTTTTTTCATTACTTTGCTTTTCAAACTACAATTCTATTTCTGTTTGTTCACATTTTTTCATTGCTTTCAAGAATTCTTTGTGCTAGGAACAAGCTTTCTACAACAGTTTTCAAGATGTCTAGTTAATCCTTTTGGTAAAATAAGTTTTACTTTCTAGAATTTTCTGTGCTAGGAACATGCCGTCTACAACAGTCTTTAAGATACCTCGTTAATCCAAACCACTTGAGAAAGTTTGGCAGAAATTTAGGATGTGTAGCTTTCATGCACAACCTCCAATCACACTCCCATCACCTCCTAGCTTTCTCTTTAGTATCTCTAAGCCTTAACTCCAATAAGAATCTCTGATGTTTAAAACTTTTCATTCTTCTTCAGAAGTGATCTTTCTGCCAGCTAAAATTTAACACTTTTGGATTGATCTGCTTTACGTAAAACATTTTTTTGTACTTGACATTTTGTTCCATAAAGAAGGGCATATGTTTTCTTATTTTGCTGACACACTTGCATTTCAATTTCATTGGTCAGTTTATTTCTAACATCCCCCAGCACCCTACTATTTAGTACTTCTAGAAAATTTAGTAATAAAAAATACTTTACCTTGTAACAGTTGCAACTTGCTGGCATTTTTTTTATGAGGACAAAACTGTAATGGATCCAGAGTTGCTTTCTGAGGTTAACTTTTAAAGACTTCTTATTTTTTTTATTTTTTTATTTTTTTTTAAATGCATTGATTTCAGTAAAACATCCATGATACCATAGCTTAATAAATGCCTTTTCTCCTTCCTACCACTTTGATCTTGGTCTTTTGGTGACCATGCACAACTGCTTGATTAATCCTTCCATCATTTTAGTTCAGCCTTCTAATTGATGCAGATTATGGATGTTTGAGAAGCTCTTGAAGAAGCAAGTGATCCTAAGGTGTTAATGAAGATACAACATCAGGTATGCCAGTATCCTTCGCACATTTTTAATTTTAATCTTTTCTACATTTGTGCAACTATTTTCTCTTCCCTTTTACTCTTCTATTTGTTCGTTTCTTTATAAGTTTATCATCAAATTCCTTTAGGGAAGCTTTCAGCAAACAAGACTTTGATTCTGCAATCAATGCTACTCGGAAGATGAGATATTATGAACGTTTGATTGAGAAGAGAGAGTGAAGAAGCTTTGATTACAATAACTGAGTTGTTCTATTTTTTTATACAAACCATCCCATTGTCTTGTATATGTGGTGGTAGATCATGTTTTTGGATTGCCACTCACTGAATAAGAACCCGAGGAAGCTTTTTTTATTTTTTAATGTATAATTTTAACTTATCATCTTTTTTTGTAACTAATAATGTCTCATCCTTTTTTCTTCTGGCTAGTTTTGTGTATGCTTTCTGGTTAGTCCCTCATTTGTGCTAGTAAGTGTGATGATTGAGCTTGAAACTTAAGTTTTGTTTGGGACAGTTTTCTCATTGCTTTGTTTTTCGGATGACAATTATAGTTTTTAATTGACCACTAATTTTTCATTGCTTTCAAAAAAATTTTGTGCTTAGAATTTGCTTTCTGCAACAGCTTTAAAAAATCTATTGCAATTTACGAAGTTGTTCCAAACAGATCATTAGTCTAACTCAAAATAAAATTTGATTTACTTTGACTCAAAATTAATTTAGACTAAACCCTAGATGAGTTCTTAGGAGAGAACTCCAAATTGGCATGAGTACTCAATATGAGTAGTTGAGTTTTTTGTGGGGAATATCTTGATGAATAGGCAAATTTGTGATATTCAATGATGAGTTGTTGATATCCATCTTTGAGATATTGAACGAGTTAGACTACTTCAACCTTAACAAGTATTGAGTTGGTTCATAGCTAGCAGCATAGCTTGTTATACTTGATTTAGGTTTCGTTTGGGATGACTTTCTTTTGACTTTTTAAAGTAGTTTTTTTAGTACAAAAGTTTTAATTTTTATACTAAAAAGCTATTTTAAGCAGCAGTAAGAAAGCTGTCTCAAATAAAACCTTAAACTTAAATGATAATTTTATAAACTTAATCCAAATGAACATGTGCATAAATCAACTCTTTGATTCTTGTGTCTCTTCAAGAAGCCGAGAAGAATAACATAGCAATTAAGAACCCAATTCATCTGGGTGATCTGCCACATTGGATATGCAAAACAGTTTAATTTCTCATAAATCAATAAATTTGAGACTAGGATTTAATGACAAAGATTTTCATTATTTATGCTTTAATCATTATTCTTTAATTATTCCACTATTTCTGTAATTATTGTGTTTCTTATTGAACAGACTTAGAGAACTCATTGCATGTAGAATTGTGATGGCTTTTAGGGGGATTTGCATCTTCTGTAACTCTTCTTCTATAAAAGGTTAAGATAGAACAGTGGAAGAAACAATGGATAGCTATTGGTAAAATTTTGCATCGAAGCATGAAGAAATTGGAAAAGTTGCTACAGAGATGGTAACTTCCATTGCAGGATTAATTGTTGTAGTAGCAATTGTGGAAGACTTTGGGTGCAGCTCCAATGATTGATGAAATGCAGTTCTAATGAGTCTTTCTTAATTGTAGAGTTGAACAAATTTTTTGATGAACCTCCCCAATCGCAGTATATTTTTTTTTCTTCTTTTTGGCACTACTTTCAGCTTTATAATCGAGATTGATGGCTTTTATTTTTGCAGGCTTTGTTTTTATTTTTGTTGTGCTCTCTGTTGTTAAATACTGTTGTAGATAGATTTCAGATTATATATGTTTTAGTTAATATATAGAAAATCATGTTGATATTCAATAGTCTTCCACTTTACTTGATCAAATCCAAGTACTCTTCAATGTGGACAAGATAATTGGAGGGGGATGTTCAATTTGAGCTTATATTATTGATGATGATGGTGTGGAGACCATGTCTGGATGACTTCGTCTGAATTAAAATCTGTGAAGCATTGATGCACACATTAGCCTGCAACCAAGGAATTTTAGAATTTTGTTGTCTTTGATGTTTTGCCACTGCACGCTTTCCTTCACACTAAGTATCACATTGATGAAGAGTTGCGGGTTTTTTATTGTTTCTTTCAGGGGTGTCAAAATCTGACACGCCCCGAAAAATGATCCTAACTCGACCCGAAAAATTCTGGGATCGGGTTAACCCATTTGCTTTGCAGGTAGAGTTCGTTTTTTAGTTTTCAACCCGTTCGGGAAAACGGGTCGGATTCGGGTTGACCAGGAAACCCGAAATCAACCTGTTTTTTGACCCGATAACTTGATCGTGTGATATGTTCGCGTCTAGTTGCGACTGTTGTATCATGCCAACGCTTTGTCACGGTGTCGACTCTCCTGTTGCGTCGACGTCAGGCCACATTGTCGCAGTCACGTCGCCGACAGGTTGAGCCGCCGAGGCTATGAAATCAAAAAGGCATACTAGCTGTGAGTTGTCTTGCTAGACCTAGATCTAAGTCGGCTGGTCACATTGGCAGGCAGTAGGCCGCTTTGGCACCGCGGTCCGCCGTATCTCCTTCGTGGCTCCGGCACCGCGCTGATTGTCCTTGTTTGTTCGCATGCATCAGTTTTGCGATTTGGGTCGGGTCAACCTTGATACGACATCACAAAATCATCTTGATCGGGCACGAATCTCGAGGCAAAACCTAGTTGGAAACTTCAAAAATTAATTTCGGGAGCATATGAACTCCGATTTCAGCGAGCTTACAGTCAAACTGAGCGTCTCGGAAATACAAACCCAACGACACCAAGATCAACCCAATCCGAGCCCAAATGAGTCCGAATCAAAGGTTCGAAGCGCTGTTGTAAGGTTCAAACCGCAATTTGAGTTACCAAACGGTCTCCGATTTTGACGAGCTTATACTCGAATCAAGCGGCTCGACGAGACGAATCCAACGAGCCCAAGATCATCGAATTCCGACATCATTAAGGCCATCAAATGTCCAACGAACGGTGCATGATTAAAAGATTCAATATCGACCGTCCATTCAAACCACTCCCTGTTCGCCCTTGATCTCACGCCTATTTACGGGCTATGCCACTCCAGAAAAACTATAAATAGAGCCCTCATTCTACACCAAGGGACTGAAGTGAAGAGAGAGAAGAAGAAGAGAAGGAGAAGGAGAAAGGGGAATAGGAGATTCCTCACCTCCTCGACCACCGCCGCCGGAGCTCTTCCTGCGGCCTGAAGACGCCGGAACTCTGCCGGATTTCAGGAAACGCCAAGAATTCGCAGAAGAAGAGAAGGAGAAGGAGAAAGGGGAATAGGAGATTCCTCACCTCCTCGACCACCTCCGCCGGAGCTCTTCCTGCTGCCTGAAGACGCCGAAACTCTGCCGGATTTTTAGGAAACGCCAGGAATTCGCAGGATTTTGTGAATTTCGTGGAAGAAACAAGTTGTATTTGGATTATCCCGACTTGTGGGACGAAATCCGCCATTTGTAATCTACAAAAACACTAGTGGAACTTTGCAACTGGGCGAGGCCCCGTGGTTTTTTCCCTTTTCGGGTTTTCCACGTAAAAACTCTTGGTGTTCACTCCTCTTTTCTGTTTGTGTGTTAAACTTACGTGCAACGCTCGGACGTAAATTCATAAACTCTACCGCCGCGTATTTTCTGACACGCAACAGTTTGGCGCCGTCTGTGGGAACAACTATCCCACTACTTCGAGTACTGCTACGATGGTGAATAGGCGCAGCAGTCGTTTGGTTGGAGCTTCTCGCTCCAACTCTCGTCAGTCCAGAAACTCGTCTATTAACCGTAGACGACCAATGTCAGCATCTTTTCACCCTGGGGGGCAGAATGCTGCCGGAGAAGGGACTTTGAGACCTTCTTTAGAAGAAAGAATCCGGAAGATGGAAGAATCGCAAAACGAGATCCTCCAACTCCTACGAGATGATCGACAGCCGACGTTGGAGGAGATCCTTCTCCCTCGGGATCCACCAAGGGTTGAAGATATTCAATTTGAGCATCGTCAAGAACAAATTCGTCTTCCTCCACATCCTCAATCACAACAGGAAGATGAAGTTGCCGATACAGCAAGTTCAACACATCCTCGCATTTTTTCGAATCTCCCCGAAGGCTCTCCCCAACCACACATCGCGGGATTCCCTCACAATGTCCTGCGTCGTGAACTGCAAAAATTGGTACGGGAAGAGTTCCCCCGAGGAGATGTGAGGCATGCTCTCCGACAGAGGAATTTCCAGGAATCATCACCTCTAACGGAAGCCATTCTTCAGCACCCCATTCCAGTAGGATTCAAAGTGCCAAATGTTGAGTCCTACGACGGGACGACCGACCCATATGAGCATATCGACTACTACAGAACCATCATGCATATTCAACGAGCATCAGACGCGCTCCTCTGCCAGGTCTTTCCCGCCACCCTTAAAGGACAAGCCCGAACATGGTTCTACTCGCTTCCACCTGGAACGATCCCCTCTTTTGTCAAATTGGCCAAAGTATTCGTCGAACAATTTGTGGCCAATCGAAGAATTGCAAAGGATTCTTCCCACCTTTCCGGGATTCGCCAAAATGAGGGAGAATCGTTGAAGGAGTATTTTCAACGATTTTCCACTGAAGCACGACAAATTCCAGGAGTAGACCCTGAATTACTCAGAGGGGTCTTTCTTGGAGGTCTTCGTCCTGGCCCCTTCTATTCGGCCCTTATGCGAGACACCGTCCATTCGTACGCCGACTTGATCCATCGCGTGGAGGCACAAATCTCTGCGGATGAAGCTATAAATGCTCACAGGAAACAGTTTGAGCAAATCAGCGGGAAGCGCAAAGGTGCACCTGTGATGGATAATTCTTTCTCACAGCAGAAAAAGCATGAGAAGAATAATCTACCTCATAAGTCTCCGTCACCACGACGAGGACCTCGCCAAGAAAAGGAGTACACACCACTTAATACATCCCAATCAAATGTATTAATGGCCATCCGGGATCAGGAGAATGTGAAATGGCCACATCCTTTGAAGCCCAACGTCGGAAATCAGGAGCAATATTGCCACTTCCACCGTAGCCGTGGGCACACTACTGAAGCATGTTGGCAACTCAAGGAAGAAGTTGAGAGACTAATCCAGCAAGGATATCTCCAACAATTCATCAAGAATGCGCCAACCCGAGAAGAAGCTCGTCCCGCTGGGGGGCAAAGTCAACAACAAAGACAACCATTGAATAATATTCAAATGGTTGGAGAGATTGAATGATCACACACTTTATGTATTTGTATTAGCAATATTACTTGTCTTGTTGTCACTCTTATATTGAGTAGAGTGTTACTTTGATATCTCTAATATCTTCTTTCAAGCTGAATGTTGTCGTATTGTCACCGTGCGAAGATCTTGCGTGTTGAGTACTTTGTAATTTGTAAGTCGTACCAGGGAACTATTGTACTATGCTTACGTAATGCAGTAATAGAATGTTCATGTTGTTGTGATATGATTTTTCCTCTTATGAAAGATAAGAAAAAACTTCTCAAACTCTTTTTCCGTGATTCGAGGAATACACAATTCATATTGTATCTCAATCACCGGACGATCAATCCCAGGGGGATTTGATCCTGACCTCATCCACACAGGTTAACGTCGTCGAGCAGGGCTCCGACATACAACCTCGGATAGGTCTTACATCCTTGGTGGATTCTCTCGACCTCTTCCACACAGGTTAACGTCGTCGAGCAGGGCTCCGACATACAACCTCGGATAGGTCTTACATCCTTGGTGGATTCTCTCGACCTCTTCCACACATGTTAATGTCATCGAACAAATGTTCTGACATACAACATCGGATAGGTCTCACATTCTTGGTGGATTCTCCTGACCTCATCCACACAGGTTAACGTCGTCGAGCAGGGCTCCGACATACAACCTCGGATAGGTCTTACATCCTTGGTGGATTCTCTCGACCTCTTCCACACATGTTAATGTCATCGAACAAATGTTCTGACATACAACATCGGATAGGTCTCACATTCTTGGTGGATTCTCCTGACCTCGTCCACACAGGTTAACGTCGTCGAGCAGGGCTCCGACATACAACCTCGGATAGGTCTTACATCCTTGGTGGATTCTCTCGATCTCTTCCATACAGGTTAATGTCATCGAACAAATATTCTGACATACAACCTCGGATAAGACCTCTACTCGTCGTCACACTTCTGCTCGTCAGTTGACTTCTGCTCGTCGTCAGACTTCTGCTCGTCAGAAGACTCCTACGCATCGTCGGACTTCTGCTCGTTAGCGGACTCCTACCCGACGTCGTACTTCTCCCTGTCGTCAGATTTCTGCTCGTCAGCGGATTTCTACCTGACATCGGACTTCTGCTCGTCAGTTGACTTCTGCTCGTCGTCAGACTTCTGCTCGTCAGAAGACTCCTACGCATCGTCGGACTTCTGCTCGTTAGCGGACTCCTACCCGACGTCGTACTTCTCCCTATCGTCGAATTTCTGCTCGTCAGCGGATTTCTACCCGACATCGGACTTCTGCTCGTCAGCGGACTTCTACTCGTCGTCAGACTTCTGCTCGTCAGAAGACTCCTACGCATCGTCGGATTTCTGCTCGTTAGCAGACTCCTACCCGACGTCGTACTTCTCCCTGTCGTCGGATTTCTGCTCGTCGGAAGACTCCTACGCATCGTCGGACTTCTGCTCGTTAGCGGACTTCTACCCGACGTCGGACTTCTGCTCGTCAGCGGACTTCTACCCGACGTCGGACTTCTGCTCGTCAGCGGACTTCTACTCGTCGTCAGACTTCTGCTCGTCAGAAGACTCCTATGCATCGTCGGACTTCTGCTCGTTAGCGGACTCCTACCCGACGTCGTACATCTCCCTGTCGTCAGATTTCTGCTCGTCAGCGGATTTCTACCTAACATCGGACTTCTGCTCGTTAGTTGACTTCTGCTCGTCGTCAGACTTCTGCTCGTCAGAAGACTCCTACGCATCGTCGGACTTCTGCTCGTTAGCGGACTCCTACCCGACGTCGTACTTCTCCCTATCGTCGGATTTCTGCTCGTCAGCGGATTTCTACCCGACATCGGACTTCTGCTCGTCAGCGGACTTCTACTCGTCGTCAGACTTCTGCTCGTCAGAAGACTCCTACGCATCGTCGGATTTCTGCTCGTTAGCAGACTCCTACCCGACGTCGTACTTCTCCCTGTCGTCGGATTTCTGCTCGTCGGAAGACTCCTACGCATCGTCGGACTTCTGCTCGTTAGCGGACTCCTACCCGACGTCGTACTTCTCCCTATCGTCGGATTTCTGCTCGTCAGCGGATTTCTACCCGACATCGAACTTCTGCTCGTCAGCGGACTTCTACTCGTCGTCAGACTTCTGCTCGTCAGAAGACTCCTACGCATCGTCGGATTTCTGCTCGTTAGCAGACTCCTACCCGACGTCGTACTTCTCCCTGTCGTCGGATTTCTGCTCGTCGGAAGACTCCTACGCATCGTCGGACTTCTGCTCGTTAGCGGACTTCTACCCGACGTCGGACTTCTGCTCGTCAGCGGACTTCTACCCGACGTCGGACTTCTGCTCGTCAGCGGACTTCTACTCGTCGTCAGACTTCTGCTCGTCAGAAGACTCCTATGCATCCTCGGACTTCTGCTCGTTAGCGGACTCCTACCCGACGTCGTACATCTCCCTGTCGTCAGATTTCTGCTCGTCAGCGGATTTCTACCTGACATCGGACTTCTGCTCGTTAGTTGACTTCTGCTCGTCGTCAGACTTCTGCTCGTCAGAAGACTCCTACGCATCGTCGGACTTCTGCTCGTTAGCGGACTCCTACCCGACGTCGTACTTCTCCCTATCGTCGGATTTCTGCTCGTCAGCGGATTTCTACCCGACATCGGACTTCTGCTCGTCAGCGGACTTCTACTCGTCGTCAGACTTCTGCTCGTCAGAAGACTCCTACGCATCGTCGGATTTCTGCTCGTTAGCAGACTCCTACCCGACGTTGTACTTCTCCCTGTCGTCGGATTTCTGCTCGTCGGAAGACTCCTACGCATCGTCGGACTTCTGCTTGTTAGCGGACTTCTACCCAACGTCGGACTTCTGCTCGTCAGCGGACTTCTACCCGACGTCGGACTTCTGCTCGTCAGCAAACTTCTACTCGTCGCCAGACTCCTGCTCGTCGACGAATTTTCGTCGGTCTTCTACCCGAAGTCAGACTTCTTCCTGTCGTCGGACTTCTGCTCGTCGGCAGACTACTACGCGTCATCGGCTTCTCGCAACGCATTCTCGAACTCTCCCCTTTGACTCCACACTCGATCGTTGACTACTAACGGGCTTCAACTCGATCGTCCATCGCCAACAAACCTCCGCTCAGATGAAAAAGAGATCCCGTAGGCTTCTGCGCGCAAGGAGGGGCACTAAGTCGAGCAGGAAAGAATTCCAACTCGCAAATAGCGGAAGCCTCAACCGCCAATAAGCCGGAGGGGGAGGAAGAAATCCCGTAACTCCTGCACCAGAGAGGGAGCGCTAATTCGAGCGAGGGACATTTCCCACGCGCAAAACAGCGGTAGCCTCAATGTCAGAGAGCCAGAGGGAGAGGAAGAAATCCCGTAACTCCTGCACCAGAGAGGGAGCGCTAATTCGAGCGAGGGACATTTCTCACGCGCAAAACAGCGGTAGCCTCAATGTCAGAGAGCCAGAGGGAGAGGAAGAAATCCCGTAACTCCTGCACCAGAGAGGGAGCGCTAATTCGAGCGAGGGACATTACCCACGCGCAAAACAGCGGTAGCCTCAATGTCAGAGAGCCAGAGGGAGAGGAAGAAATCCCGTAACTCCTACACCAGAGAGGGAGCGCTAATTCGAGCGAGGGACATTTCCCACGCGCAAAAACAGCGGTAGCCTCAATGCCAGAGAGCCAGAGGGAGAGAGAGGAGAAGGTGCAAGTTTCCTAAGGGCCTAGGAGTCCTATTTATAAGTTTTTGGAGAAAAAGGGGGGAAGTTATTACAAATTTCGGAATTATCCTATTTTAGAAAAATTTTAGGAATTTTTTGCAATTTTTTGGGATTTTTTCGGAATTTTTTGGACCCAAAAATAGCAAAAATGCTATTTTTCAACGTACGTGGGGCCCACTAGGTCGGTGCGGCCAACCGACCGCACGAAGAGGCGCGGCCAGCGCGGCAATCCGCGGCAGGCACGCGCGGATTGCGGCCAGCCACCGCTGCAGGCGCGGCAGCCACGCGCGGCAGGCCCAGGCGTAGCCCTCCGCGGGTGCGACTAGCCAGGCGCGCGGCTAGCCCAAGCGCGGGTGCGACTAGCCAGGCGCGCGGCTAGCCCAGGCGCAGCCCTCCGCAGGCGCGGGCGCAGCCCTTTGCGGGCGCGCGGTTCGGCCGCAGCGCCGCCGGCAGTGGCGGCGGTCGGCCGACGGCGGCGACGGCCGGTTCGGCCGGTTCGGTCGCCTGGTCCGTTTTGGGCCCATTTTTTCGCCCCGGGAAGACCAAATCGGACGTTTTTGGGGTCCCCGGACCCGTTTTTCGACGTTCCGGACTCAATTTTGGCATTTTCAGAGCCGTTCGGGGCTTCTACAATCCCGATCAATCCTGGGTCACTCAGAAAATATTTCCGAAATTTGTGACACATATTTTCGGACCCCTGAAGCTACGACGTCCGAAAATAGGGGGGCAACTGATACGGCATCACAAAATCATCTTGATCGGGCACGAATCTCGAGGCAAAACCTAGTTGGAAACTTCAAAAATTAATTTCGGGAGCATATGAACTCCGATTTCAGCGAGCTTACAGTCAAACTGAGCGTCTCGGAAATACAAACCCAACGACACCAAGATCAACCCAATCCGAGCCCAAATGAGTCCGAATCAAAGGTTCGAAGCGCTGTTGTAAGGTTCAAACCGCAATTTGAGTTACCAAACGGTCTCCGATTTTGACGAGCTTATACTCGAATCAAGCGGCTCGACGAGACGAATCCAACGAGCCCAAGATCATCGAATTCCGACATCATTAAGGCCATCAAATGTCCAACGAACGGTGCATGATTAAAAGATTCAATATCGACCGTCCATTCAAACCACTCCCTGTTCGCCCTTGATCTCACGCCTATTTACGGGCTATGCCACTCCAGAAAAACTATAAATAGAGCCCTCATTCTACACCAAGGGACTGAAGTGAAGAGAGAGAAGAAGAAGAGAAGGAGAAGGAGAAAGGGGAATAGGAGATTCCTCACCTCCTCGACCACCGCCGCCGGAGCTCTTCCTGCCGCCTGAAGACGCCGGAACTCTGCCGGATTTCAGGAAACGCCAAGAATTCGCAGAAGAAGAGAAGGAGAAGGAGAAAGGGGAATAGGAGATTCCTCACCTCCTCGACCACCTCCGCCGGAGCTCTTCCTGCTGCCTGAAGACGCCGAAACTCTGCCGGATTTTTAGGAAACGCCAGGAATTCGCAGGATTTTGTGAATTTCGTGGAAGAAACAAGTTGTATTTGGATTATCCCGACTTGTGGGACGAAATCCGCCATTTGTAATCTACAAAAACACTAGTGGAACTTTGCAACTGGGCGAGGCCCCGTGGTTTTTTCCCTTTTCGGGTTTTCCACGTAAAAACTCTTGGTGTTCACTCCTCTTTTCTGTTTGTGTGTTAAACTTACGTGCAACGCTCGGACGTAAATTCATAAACTCTACCGCCGCGTATTTTCTGACACGCAACAAACCTGTAACCCGCGCTGGTCAGGTTCAGGAAAAATCTGAACTTGTTTGCAAAATCGGTTCAGGTTTGATTGACCCATTTAGACCTGCTGCAACTCGGAATTGACTCGAACCCAACCTACCGATCCGTTTTAACACTCTTACTTTTGCTGAAGGTTGAGAATGAGGAATCATGATCGACACTCTATTGGAATGGAGTATTATGTGAACATCCATTAAAAGGGTGGTCATAGCTCTTTAAGGCTTCAATAGACGTCATTCCCTTTATCTTATAGCCAAATAGAATGATATATTTGGATGTAGCTCTAGCACCACATATATTTCAAATATACATCAAATTAAATTTCATGGTATTATTATATATCTTCTCAGATTTGATAAAAACTATATGAAAATTGATTTTTCAAAATTGGCATAAATTTTTATAAACTCTCTCTCTCTCTCTCTCTCTCTCTCTCTCTCTCTCTCTCTCGTTCATAACTTTATTATATATTTTATATATTTAATTCCTCTAAATTATTATAATCTTAAATAGTACTCATCCAAAATTTAAAAGATGAACTAAAAATTTAGTACATAATGTGTTTTTAAGAGGTATAAAAAAAGACTTCAAGCACTTATATCTGTATAAAACATAATGCAGTTGTTTTTTTGTTGAAAAGAATAAATTTTATAAATAAAAAAATTTGGGTGGGATAATCTATTTTTTTTAATTCAAATAATTGTATTTTTCTTGAGTAATGCAATTTTTCGTAGTTAGTTGTTTTAATAGGGGTGTATACGAGTCGAGTATCTTTTTAATCGTGTTAAATTTATTTAGTTCGTAATGAGCTCTAGCTCAACTAGAGCTCATTTACTAAGCTTGACCTCAGCTCGTTAAAATTTTTTTACGCTTGATACGTCATCACAAAATTAACTTGATCGGGCACGAATTTCGAGGCAAAAGCTAGTTGGAAACTTCAAAAATTAATTTTTTGAGTACCCAAACTCCAATTTCAGCGAGCTTACAGTCAAACTGAGCGTCTCGGAAATACGAACCCAACGACACCAAGATCAACCCAATCCGAGCCCAAATGAGTCCGAATCAAGGGCTCAAAGCGCTATTGGAAGGTTCAAACCGCAATTTGAGTTACCAAACGGTCTCCGATTTTGACGAGCTTATACTCGAATAGAACGGCTCGACGAGACAAATCCAACGAGCCCAAGATCGCCGAATTCCGACATCATTAAGGCCTTCAAATGCCCAACGAACGGTGCATGATCAAAGGATTCGATATCGGCCGTCCATTCAAAACACTCTCAATTCGCCCTTGATCTCACGCCTATTTACGGGCTATGCCACTCCAGAAAAACTATAAATAGAGCCCTCATTCTACACCAAAGGGAGGGAAGGGAAGAGAGAGAAGAAGAAGAGAACGAGGAGAAGGAAGAAGCTCCTCCACGACCACCGCCGGAGCTCTTCCTGCCGCCCGAACACGCCGGGATTCTGCCATATATTTGGGAGAATGCCAGAATTCTTCCCAACTTCCACGGGATGTAGAAATTCTTCTTAATTAACGACAGAGTTCCCTCTTGACGCCGAAACTCCGCCCAAGTGAGGCCGGAGTTCTCTTCTGCCACCAACAGACGTCATATTTTTACCCGACGTCGCACCTTCACTCTTCACCAAGTTTCTACCCGACGCCGGACTTCTACCGGTTATCGGACTTCGCTGGATGTCTACGTGAAGATGGATTTCTTTCCATTGTTGGACCTTTACCTGACGTTGTCCTTCTGATCGTCATTGTCAGAATACAGTCCTTCCGACCTCTGCTGCCAACCGACTATGGTCCTCCTGACTTATGTCGCCCGCCGACTACAATCTTTCCGACCTTTGTCGCCCGCCGACTACTATCCTCCTGACTTACGTCGCCCGCCGACTACGGTCCTCCTGACTTACGTCGCCCGCCGACTACAGTCCTTCTGACCTCCGTCGCCAGCCGACTACGGTCCTCCTGACTCACGTCACCCACCGACTACAAGCCTTCCGACCTCCGTCGCCCGCTAACTACGGCCCTCCCGACCAAACGAACATGCCAATAGTGATTCTTTGTATTCACATCATGTAATGTACTCTATAAAATGTACATCAAGCTAAGGCCTTCTCCCAAGGAAGGGCCTCATTTGTAATCGACTGCAATACTAGTGGATTCATTCAAGCTGGGCTAGGCCCCGTGGTTTTTCCTCCTTTTCAGGGGTTTTCCACGTAAAAATCTTGGTGTCTCATAAATGCTAGACGCTCCCTCTTATCTGATTGCGTGCCGGATTTTCGTACAATGCTAAGACGATAAACTTTATATTTCTCTACCGCCGCGAATACTCCTGGACGCAACACCGCTCAAGCTCATTTGGAAAACATGAGCTTAATACAATTGTTGAGCTCTATTTCTTAGTTTTAAATTTAAAAAAAAATTAATTTTTAATATAAATTAATTTAAAAATATTAAAATATTTTATTTAATATTAATTTAAATTAATATTAAAATATATTTTCAATTAATTGAATAATTCAATGAACTTAGGTCTCCGAAAGGGTTCCGCTCGTGTGGTTCGAATGCGAAGGGCACGATCACACTATCCCGTAGGACAAAATGGTCGTAGGCCTTCACACTCGGCACAAGCGGGCCGATGGAAGAGCAGATGGAGTTATAGATACGATTAGCCATGGAGGATAACGGGTTTTCACCTACGCACCTCGATGGACAATAATATCTATAACCCAAAAGTTCACGAGATTTCCCCTATTCGATACATCAGCATCGAATAGGGTTTATTTGATTGTGGGGATCGGTTTCCTACGGGCGCAAGCCCCCGTAGTTAATTACATCCTAAGCCTTGACTTAGGAAAACTCTCGATTAAGGATGTTAGATTATCTCCTCTGATGGGTTTAGTGCAAGGGATTTCTAGGTTTTCCTAATCAAAAGGGAATGTCCCAACTTGGCTCGATCAGTCATACAGGGTTCAGTCAACATCCGGCCGGCTAAGAGAAGTGAAAACTGGAGAAAAAGAGAGAAGACATTGCATTCAAGCATGCACGAGAGAAGGAATGAGATGGCGTCATCCGTGTGACGCAGATGGATAGGGTTTATAACTTCCGAAAGGATGGAGAGTTTACCCACCAATAAGGTGTATAATGGTACACCTGTACCACTCACCTTTAGACCCTAAATCTATAAAAGATGTAGTGTTGTACACACAACACTAACATCTACAACCTAGCTAATGCAATCTGGACTTATTCCTTGCCTGAAAAAGGAAGCCAGCTAAAATCCTAAGCACAACCAACCGTCTTATATGTATGCAAGATGGGAAGGGTCTATCCTAAGGAATCAAGGATTAATAGTTTAAAAGATTTAAATCAAGGACTCTACAATATGCAAACGAACATATCTAGCGTTGTTAATGATGCATGAAAAGATGCATAAGTAAGAAAGATCCTTAGGTCCACTAATGCAATGCATGCATGTAAGTGTATTGTGAAGAAAAGTGTGTAAGAACGTATGCATGACATCCAGAGTACAGAAAAAATAAATAGACACACCCTAAGGGTATCCTTCAGGCAAGATACCCGCACAGAGAATTATCATAGTCATGCCCACTTCGTGTGGGAAAACAACGGTGCCGAATGGCACAAGTAGGTGGCCTACTCTACAGGCCTAAATGATCCTAATGGTCTCTAAGGCTCATAGAAAGAAAGAAAAAAAAGGGGGGGTATCGTACCCAAAAACCAGAAAAGGCCAAAGTCCTAGCAGAAAAACAACGATGCCCACTTCGTGTGGGAAAACAACGATGCCAACCGGCATAATAGGTGGCCTACTCTACAGGCCTAAATGACCCTAATGGTCTCTAGGGCTCACAGAAGGGGGGCAAGCTTTGACCTATAGGGTCAAAGCTTCGTTAGTGAACTACCCTATGGCTGGCTACCTACACATGCTAGAATACCTATTAACAAATCGTGTGTGGAGTGTAGCAATTTCGATATATGATTAAAAGAAAATTGCTTTACAAGTTGTAGAGATCATACCTGATTGTGGCGCTGCCACTTAAAAGCTTATAAGCAAATACTCCCCGATTGTGGCGCGGCCACTCAAAAGCCTCAAGCTAGCGAATTACCCCAATGTACCTCGCAAGACAAGTGAAAGAAAAATACAAAAATGAGCGTAGATGCCATTCAAAAAATAAATGCATATAAGTAAGAATGTAGCAATTAGGAAATCTAATAGTAACAATTATAAAGCATGTGTATGTAGTAAATACTGAATAACGAAAGAAAATGTCAGCCTAACCTAGGGCTAGAAGGTCGTGTCCTAACCAAACAAGTCTAAGGTGTGTGTAGGCTGTGCAGTTTTGGATAAATCCTATGTAGGGTGATTTAGTTATAATTGCTTGCATTTGATTTGTTAAAAGGTCAAAAGAGAGGTTTTAATTCAAGTTTAAATATTAGTAGTTTAGGATTAATTTTAGAGATTGTATTTTAGGATTTGATTGATTATCACCTTTGTTTCACACCGAGGCCGTAAGGTTTATTTCACCCTCCTTGGGGCTAACTTAATAGCCTCGTAGGCCTGGGTTACCCAGTGGTAGTCAACTTTGTTCAATTATTAGTTGGTTATAAATTAGAAAAGAAATGTAGATTAAGTGATTTATTATCAATTAAGGTTTGAATTAAGTCAATTAGAAAAATTAATTTTACATTTTGACGCTCCATTAGATTCATTCGTGGCGTTGTGCCACCAGGCTCGAGGAACCAGCCTCCTTAGGACACTTAGCCCCGCAGCCCGGAGTAGTCCATCCAATAAACTTCACTTTTGGAGCGGTTGTTATGTATTAAGAGGTTTGTTGATTGATTTTATAAAGGTTAGTCTAAGGTTTGATATTTTAGGAGTCTTTTAATCCTAATGAATTTCAGTTTCATATTTAATCTCCTAATTTTTGTCTACAGCTTTTAAACTTTAGATTGGTTAGGGATTTATTATTAGATTAGTTAGATTTGATTTAGATTTATGTCTTAGACTTGAAGTTTAATAATTATAAATGTTAATAATAAATTGATTAAGAATTAAGGATTTTTAACACATTTTAAGAGTTAGATTATAAATTGTTGGTTGATTATTAATGGATTAAAGAAAGAAAAGGCTAAACCTAGGAAGACGTGTCGCTAAGTTTAGTTTTGATATCTCTACCCTACAGGGAGCATGCATCCTAAGTCTATATTTTCTAAGACTCGGTCTTTAATTTTTGTCCTTATGTGTCACTAAAGTTGTAGGGATGAAAGGAGGTTTATTTTCTAACCACTAGGACTTTCGTACGTGTATCAATAAACCCAATAATCTATAGCAAAGCAGTAGAAAGAAAAAGAATGAAAATTACAAATAAAAGGGATGTAGGCATCGTTGTTTTGGACACACTTCTTTAAAGACAAGTGTATCCTAAAGCAACGTTAACAATGCCCTTTAATGTCCCCACAATCCAAATGAGGCACCTGATATATTTGGGACACTACCTACCACACACTCTAAACAAAGCCTACCACAACTAGGGGAAACAAATTCTCTTTGGTTTTATATTCATCCAAAAATTCTTTTCTTCTTTAGAAGCTAACACTAAAGGGAGAAAATCCAAATGAGCAAAGACTAATCAAAGAAACTGCAAAAGACACTAAAGACCTTCCAACCCAAAGCTCCCTAAAGTCCCAAACCCCAAATTTCATCCTTTAGAAACTAATGTGATTCAATCAAAGGACAATTCGTACACCAATCATTAATTTGTTCTAAGAAAAGCTACTAAGGGATTCTTCTATACTAAGCAAACCACCAAATTAGGAGTCTCAAACTACTCGATGAAAATTTCTAAACAAAACACTACACAAAATCCTACAAAAGTCATCTACCAAAATCATCTCTTTCGACACAAAATTCTACCCAAAACGACCCATAATCAAGTGCCTCTCCTTTCATTTGGAGTGGGGTAGACTTGTAGAAGTTTTCTTAATGAATAGGCACTATAAAGCCTTCATCCAGAAAACATTCACAAGACAAAATCACAAAATCTCAATACAAAAATAATTCACATAAAGCCCTCGATAAATCATCTAAACATGAGCAAATCAAAACCTCTTTTTTTTTTTTAAACACAAGACAACATAACATTCGAATCTACGAGAAAACAAACACACATTTAAAGCCCATAAAAGCCTTCGTTCTAAAACATTCACAAAACTTCTGATAAAGCCTCTCGATGTAAAACAATTCGCAAAACTTACTAAAAAAAATCTTCTTGAAATTGTAGCATAAAAACCATTTACAAATCTTTTCCATCACAAATCCAATCACAAAGCTCCTCGATAAAAACAAATCAATATGACACGGCGAGAAACTTACACATAACTTACTCCTAAAACAATCCGGAAGTTAAAAAAAACTACGAAAAACTGCATGTATAACATTCCTACAACAATCCGGAAACTCAAAACAGCAAAAATCTGCACGTATGCATTCCTAAAAGCAGTTTAGAGCAAGAAAATAACAAAAATCTGCACTCATCCAGTTTCTAACAGCAATTTGGAGCCTCAAAAACACCAAAATCTGCACCTACTTCCCATAAAAAAAACCAGTGAGAAAATCTCAATAGCAGCTGTAGGAATTGCCACAAAGAAGTGATACTTGCCAATCATGTATTTCGCATAAATATCCAACAAGTGAAGAAGAAACATGTTTCGAATAAGCATAGGGATATCTCGTCATCCATCAACCTTACAACTAAGCATGCTTACCATAATATAAGCTACAAGACTAAGAGACTCATGATTACTTTCCAACCAACTTCAAAGTTAAATAACAAGAGAAGGAATACTTTGATAGAAAAACTAATTTTACCCCAAGAGAACATTAAGATTTTCTAATATGAATTCCATGTTCTTTTATTTTTTTTTGCTCAAAGAAAACTATCCAATATGAAACATTTAGCCCTTGCATCAAACTGACTTGCATACTCGAATAGATCATAAAGCACAACAAAATACACAAAATTTTCAACATGATTCATAAAACCAAAATCTTTCCAAGAGTTTAACAATTCCTCTTTTCAAACACCACACGAGAATATGCAAATTGCTTAAACCATGTTTCAACCGGAATACCTATATAAGTTTCAATGAAAGAAAGCAATTGCAACCAAATTCTTTTCAAAACTCCAAGGGTATTACCAATGTAATCATCAAACCTTCACTTTAAAGCTAATGCAACGAACACACAGAATTTTGACAAGGAATGATGCAATCATATGAAAAAGAAAACATTCTTACAACCACCCAAACACCTTTTCATTTACTCATTTCACTTCAACAATTGTGCTAACTGCCATTAAAATAAAGAGTTGGTAAACTTCATTTTCTCCAAAATTTAGGATATACAAAATCATATGATAAGATATGACAAAGCTTAGTAAAAATAAGAGATATCCACCAATATCGAAATCGGTAAAGCAAAGGCAAACCAAGGACAACCCATATAAATTGCTGAAAATTTCTACCAAATGAGATTGTTAAATTCTCATATTTATAGCACAACTCCACAAAAATAAAATCGCATACCCTTATGACAGATTTTGCATTTGCTATTGATTCAGAAAACAGTCTTTACCAAAGAGAAAGGTGTTTCCAAGCAAGAAAACCATTGATGCAAAATTATTCTACCATTTCAAATTATTTCACATGCAAAATCACTACTCTATTCTTCAGGATATAGTAGCAATAAAATCTTAAGGTAAGAAATCAACATTAGCATTTCCTCTTTAGATAATCACTTCCCATAGCAATCACTTCCATAATAAACAAAGAAGAATATGGATAAGGATGTAGAAGAAATTACCCAAGATTAGGAGGATTGCCGGTGTTGGCTAAGGCAGAGGGAATGAGGGCTTCAATTAGGGCTGCTGTCCACACGAGCAAGGGGAAGCGACGGGACCTAGGGCTTGCGAACCGAGGCGTTGAGTGGTGGTCTTTCGGCTCGGGCTTGCGAACGGCAGAGAGAGGGGCGGAGGGATTTCGCGAACTAAGAGGAGACGGCCAGGCTTGAAGGAGGCGTGATCGAGTCGTCGGACCTGGCTTCGGGCTCGGGACGGAAGAGCTAGCCGGGGGGGTTTCGGCTCCTGCTTGAACACTGACCGGAGAAGGGACGAGGTCAGGAGGGAGTTCGGTGCGAATCGGGCAGGCGACGGGAGCATCCGGCCTTGGCTTCCGCTGGCTGGAGGCTGCTAGTGAGAGGAGAAAGGGAGAGAGATCCGTGAGTGCAGGGTTCGGTCCTGGAGATGGATCGGACAAAGGGAGGTCATCGGCTTCTGGATTCGGATGAAGGCAGGAGCGACGGGAGCAAAAGCTCGGTCCTCTGGCTCACGCGAGAGAGGGAGAGGGGAGGTTTTGGTCAGCTGGGGATTATGCCCGAGAGAGGGAGAGGAGAGATTTCGGAAGTGGGAGAGGGAGTTTTGTGCCGAAGACCTAGAGCTGGGGAGAGGAGGGGCGACGGGAGCAGAGAGATCGGGCCAGGGTGAGAGAGGGAGCGGAATCCTCATTTTTTTTTTTTACCGAAGACTCCGTCCAGGTATACATCTCCCAACGCTCTGCTTCTCTCCAAACACCAGAATGGCTTCTGCTCGCTGAAACCGGCTCACACAGCTCTGCCTCGTTCTAAAACGAGGATATCACGCGACTGAAAAGCTTTGCAACGGTAGAGTTCAAATTTCGGAGAGATCAAGACCATCGAGGCAGTTTCTTGATTTAGGAATTGATTCAAACCAAGCCAAAAGTCAATTGGAATTTATTTGGATTAAAATGAGCTGATTTGAGTTAGGTTTGAATGTGAATTTGATTTGAATTGGCTCGATTAGAATTGAGCTAAGTTCGATCGATTTGATTAAATCAAATTGAACTCAAATTAAAATCGATTTGAAACAAATCGAGCTCGTCGTGGTTAAAATAAACGACTCGGGCTTGAATGAAAAGGGTCGAGTCAAATTAAGCTCAATTCGGATCGATTCGAGTTTGAATAGGGCTCGACGAGGTCTAATCGAATCAATCGAAAGTGCTCGAGAATATTCGAGCCAAAAACGGGGTCAACAACGAGTTAAGCCAAATTGATTTCAAACTCGAGAGAAATTATTATGTGAGGACACCGAATAATTTGGAGGTGACTCTAAGTACATCACGTCACCCAATATATAACTAATATATAGCCACGATATACAACAAAAATATGACTTGTGAAGTATTTTGATTCACCTTCGGCTGGGCAAATTATTGCATCCGGTCATTGGACGCGGAGATAGATCCAGATATTAATTTGCCAAGACTGAGCTCAAACCTATAATCTTGATTTGTGAGCACCTTAATTGTGAATTTTATTGTGGCCGCGAGAGCCGTTGCTTCCGTATGGTTCCAACTTTCAAGGCGTGCCAACCCAGCGCTTCTCCAACCAAGATTCATATAGCCGCCCCGTCTCGCTCTTCGATCCTGCCAGCTCTAATCCCGCCGCGGCGTTGGAGAGGATTTTGCGCTCTCCCCTTCGTTTCTCTATCTTCCTCCAGTTCGTCGGAACCCTAGATTTCAGTTTTATGGGGGCCGTCTTCTCCTCGGGATCATCCGGAGAAGACGAGAGCAGCAACGGGGTTCCGGTGATCCTCAACGTCTACGATCTCACCCCGTTGAACAATTACTTGTACTGGTGCGGTGTAGGCATCTTTCACTCGGGCATTGAAGGTGAGGTGGCATATGTTATTTTTTTTTCTCCTAATTCTCTTTAGATTCTGTTATTATTATTTTTATTTTGGTTTATGTTTTTCGGTAGAATTCGTGCAAGTTGCGGTTCTTTTGATTTCTAGAGTGTGCTTTTTCAGTGTAGTTCCCTTTCAATAGGATGGTATGTATCAGGTTTGATTTGCAAAAACACCTTCTTTGGATCAATGAGTTTTATGGTGAAATTAAGTAAGTTTATTTTTGTTGCTTCAACTGTAGCATTGGGCATGAAGTCTGAAAAATATTTCCTGTTTTATTTAACTTTCAGCTGCATCATTAGTTTTGATTTGTTTGTTCACGTATATTTATCATGGCTATTCAAATTAATAGTTTATTATCTTGTTAAACTCTAAGAATGATTAATTAATTTGCATATTAATGTTCTTTATATTTGAGTGGAGGCAACTGTAGGAAATTTGGAGTCAATAAGCATATATGGCAGTAAAAGCAGCCAAGCACATAGCTTGCAACGTGTTGGCTTTTGTTGATTGGCAAATTTTCATTAAAGCAGGCTTTTACTTTTGATATACCATCAAAAAATTATCTTGATCGGGCATGAATCTCAAGGCAAAATCAATTTGAAAACTTCTGAAATTAAGTCTGGGATCAGTCGAACTCCGATTTCAGCAAACTTATAGTCGAATTGAACAACTCGAAAATATGAACCCAATGACACCAAATTCGACTAAATCCGAACCCCAATGGATCAAAATCGAAGACTTGAGGGGCCTTTGGAAGGTTCAAACCATAATTTAGATTACCAAACGAATTTCAAACATGACATGCTTATAATCGAATCGAGGCCACCTATCATACACAATGGAAAACCTCTAAAATAAGAAGGAAAATGTGGAAGAAAGAAATGAAGGCTAAAAATTCTAACTTCTACACAAGAGATGGACACTTGTACTTGATAGAGGATGCCACCTATTCAAAACAGTGGAAGACCTCAACCGTAAAAAAGTTAGAGGGAGAAGGAGAAATGAAGCAAAATTTCCCCTTGCCTCATGGGGGTGTTTTTTGGAGAAAAAGGATAGAGGAATATTCTACAGGAATAAAAATATTTCAAAAATATTCCAATAGTATTCCTGGAATAAGAATATTCTGAGAAGGAATAAGAATATTCTGGGAATAATCAAAGCATATTCTAAAAAAAGAAGATTTTTTTTCTCTTAAAAAAATCCTCTCTAAAAAATAGTGCACAGGTCTAACTAAAAAAATATTTCTGTTAAAAAAAATTAAAAGGTGGGCGGCTTCTACGGTGCTGCCTGCACCCACAAAAAAAAGAAAAAAAATGGGGCCCACATTAATTTTTTTGTTTAACGCAACTGTAGCGGGTTATAAACTAGCTGCAATGATACTGCGTGCCCCTTGGGGCTCACTTTTTCTGCTCTGGAGACTGCGGCCGGCCGATTCGGCCGTCAATTTGCGTCTGTGCCCGATTTTTGGCCCAGACAGTCCAAATCAGATGTTTTAGGGGTCCTTCAAACCATTTTTTGACGTTTCATATCCAATTTTGGCATTTTTGGAGCTTAACAAAGGTTTTATAATCAATTTCAAGCAATTTTTTAAGTGTTTTGGAGTGCGAATTTCAACAATTTTTGCTTCAATCAACGTGCCAACTTCAGGACATTTTCAATTTACAATTAAAAATATTTTACTTGGTTCAAGACCTTGAGAGGAGATCCACGTTGACGTTCAGGGAGTGGTGGTGCCTCGTAATTATTCGAAAATTATAATTTTGTATTGAAAGAAATTGTAGACCTACGACATATATTCTTGGATTCTACAGGCTTTGACGTCCAAAAATATTGGAGCAACTAATATATCATCAATAAATTATCTTGATCGGGCATGAATCTCGAGGAAAAATCAAGTTGAAAACTTCCAAAATTAAATATGGGACCATTCGAACTCCGATTTCAACAAACTTATAGTTGAACTAAATGTCTCGAAAATATAAACCCAACGACACCAAATTTGACTCAATTCGAGCCCATATGGGTCCAAATCGAAAACTCGAGTCGCCTTTGGAAGATTTAAACCATAATTTGGATTACCAAATGAATTTTTAATGTGACATGCTTATAAGCGAATTGAGCGGCTTGACGAGACGAATCTAACGAGCCCAAGATCGTTAAATTCTGAAATCATTAAGACATATAGATGCCCAGTAAATGGTTCACGATCAAGGGGATCAATATCGGCTATCTATTCAAACAACTCCCAACTTACCTTTGATCTCTCTAATATGTACAGGCTATGAAACTATAAAAAAATTATAAATAAACCCCTCATTCTTCATTGAAGGGGATGATCAGAGAAGGAGAGAAGGAAGGAGGGAGGAAGAGAAAGAAGAGAAGGAAGAGAGAGAAACTAGAGTTCTCTTGCCAGCAGTCTCCTCCTCAACCACCTCGGACTACTGACCGTCGCTGGACTATCATCGTACTTTTGCCCGGCCACCGACTAGCGCCAGACTTTCGCCCGGCCACCAATTGTTATAGGATTTACACCCGACCACTGACTATCGACGATTTTTCTAACCTCCGTCGCCTGTCGACTATGTTTATTCTGACTTCTGTTACCAGATTACCATCCTTTCAACCTCCATTGCCTGACAATAATCTTTTCGACCTCCGTTGCACGTTGACCCCTACTATGGCCTTTTCGACCTCCGTCGCCTTTCGACTACGGTCCTTCCGACCTCCGTTGCCTAATAACAGCCTTCTCGACCTCCGTCGTTTGCCGACTACAGTTCTTTCGACCACCATCACCCGACTATGGTATTTCCGACCTCTGTAACCCACCAATTATGGTCATGCCGACCAAACAAACATGTCAATTTTGATTCTTTCAATTCCCACAATGTAATGCACTCTATATAATGTATATTTTATACATCAAGCCAAGGTCTTTCCCCCAAGTACGGGTCTCATTTGTAATCGACTACAAATACTAGTGGATTCATTCAAACTGGGCTAGACCTCATGGTTTTTCCCCGTTTTTTAGGGTTTCCATGTAAAAAATCTGGTGTCTCTTATGAACACTACACCTTTTTTATCTAATAGTGTGCTGGATTTTCATACAAAACTAAGACATTAAATTTTATATTTCTCTGTCGCTGCGAATATTCCAGGTCACAACAACTTTATCAGTGATGATAATGTTCTAGCTTTAAATACTGCTATTGAGGTAATTTAACTACAGCTGAATGAAAAAAAAAGCATAAAAAATGTGCACAACTAATTACTTGAGACACAAGGAATAGCATTTAGCTTTTCATCGGTGCAATCTTGAATGGCATATTTGTTTGGCTATTGATGGAAATGTGAAAAACGTTAATGAAACCTCATCCCCACTCACTTTTGTGAAGTAAATTTAAAACCCATTAGCAATAAGACAATGTCTGAACTATAAGTTTGGTGCATAAAATTTGTGACTTCTGATAGATCATCTATGCATATCTAAGCCCACTGCACATGTAAGTGTAGAACTATAACAAAACTAAGAGCAACATATTCTACCAAATAAATTTGGTTCATGTTAGACCAGAACTGGCCCAAGGAGGGTTGGTTAAACCAGCCCTAGGGCTAGTTTACTCTAGATAACCAAGATCGTCACCGACACCCTAGTGGGACCCATTACTTGAAGAGGAGGGGGCAGTTTAGGCAGGTTTTGATTTAGAGAGGGGTTGTTTAGTAATCGGGATCATATTTGTATTTTTTTTTCTTTTTTCGGTATTGCATTTTTTTGTATGTTTTAAATAGATGAGATTGTTTCTGGTCAATGTTTAAAATTGCATAATCGGGTAATGAGGTATTTTTTTTTGTGAGGCGATGCGTAAGCCTCAAGGCGTTTTGAGGCATAAGCCTCAAAATCAAAAAATTGCGTAAACATAAAATGATAAATTTTGTATATACTAATAAGTAAATAATATATAAAACATAAAATGCACAAGATATGAAGTGAAATCCAAATATATGAATAATAAGACAACATAAATACAACAATATACCGGTCTGCCGGGGGTCCAAGGGGGAGCTGCCCCTTGGCGGGATTCGACCTGCCCGGTCAAGTCGCGGGGTCAAGGGGCAGTGCCCCTGCGGGGGTTTTCGGGGGCAGCACCCCCTGAAAAAATTTTTATTGTAAGAATAATTTTGAAGTTATGCTTGTTTTTAAAGTTCGTAAGTTATTTTTATGGAAAGATACCGCGCAGTACCGAGCATGTACCGAATGGTACCGAGCATATACCTAGCGGTACTGAGCATGTACTGAGCGGTACCGAGCATGTCCTAGCGATACCGAGCATGTACTGAGCGGTACCGAGCATGTCCTAGCGATACCTAGCAGTACCGAGCATGTACATTAGTTTTTTTTTTTTTTAGAGGCGGACGCCTCTTAACCTTGAGGCGAGGGGCGCCTCAGTAAACTTGAGGCGTACACCTCATATCCTGAACTCATTGCGTGGGCTTTGAGGCTTAAAGGTGCTAAATTGCACTGAGGCGCGCCTCTCATTACGCAATTTTAAACCATGTTTATGGTTAGGGTTATATGGGTATTTGTTGAATTTTGAAGGGTTCCTAGGGTTTTCTTAGGCTCTAGCTCTGCCTGCTAGAGATTGGGAGAGATGGATCCTCCTCTCTAATTGAGGATCCATTGTATTTGTTTTCTCTTTTATCAATAAAAATATTTATTTTTGATTATTTCTTCCAAATTCTTCTCCAATCTGTTTTTGCAAATGTTGAAATTCAAATTTAGTAAGGGAAATTCTTGTTCCTACAAGTGTTTCCTATCATATTGGTATCAAAGTGCTATCCGAGACAGTTTTGTAGCTGTTTGGGCTGATTCCTGCATCAATTTTTCTTCTTTGAACTGTTGTTTTGCTATTTTTGGGGTGAAAATCCGGATTTTTGAGTCTTAACAAAAATCTGATGACCTATGGCTGGAACAATAGTGAAAATATTGGAAGGGGAGATCAAACAAATGAAATATAAAATTTTAGTCGCTCATGAGAAGATCGACTTGAAATTTTCCATCATAGAGGAGATGCTGAAGAAATTGCTTGAGGGCCAAAGCAAAACATCGCTGTCGGAGGGACGCGGGGGGGGGGGGGGGGGGGGGGGGGGGGGGGCTGACAGCTATGTAAGTGGGTAAAACTCTAAGCCAATCAGATGAAGGGAAGGTCATGAGGTGGATATTTTAGAGGGAGCAAAAAAAAAAGCCTCCCCTAGGGCCTATTGCTAGGGATGAGTCGGGTAGAGGGTATGTGGAGAGGCATGAGGGGGTTGGGCATGAGTGGAGGGGGGTTGAATTTGAAAGACGAGGACTTGATTATGATTGAATGTCTCAAATTTGAAAGGAGAGGGGCTGAAGATGAGTGAAGAGGTGCTGAATTTTAAGGGAAAAGATGGGCTTGTGATGAATGGTTTGGGTGTGAACAAAGAAGGGATGATTGACACAATTGGGAGGAACCACCCCCTGGGGAATATGAAACTTTGGAGGAAGCAGGGGTGACAGAGGAGATATGAGGGTGAGGAAACTGAATATGCCTATTTTTTGAAGGAGAGGATGTACATGGGTGGATCTACAAGGTGGAGAGGTGCTATATCATCAATATGTTGACAGAGGAGGAGAGACTGATGACAGTCAGAATGCGTTTGGAGGGGAAAATGTTGGCATGGTACCCGTGGAAGGATACAAGGCGACCAATACAGACTTGGAGAGAGTTTAATTATTGCTGACAGCTATGTAAGTGGGTAAAACTCTAAGCCAATCAGATGAAGGGAAGATCATGAGGTGAATATTTTAGAGGGAGCAAAAAAAAAGCCTCCCCTAGGGCCTATTGCTAGGGATGAGTCGGGTAGAGGGTATGTGGAGAGGCATGAGGGGGTTGGGTATGAGTGGAGGGGGGTTGAATTTGAAAGGCGAGGACTTGATTATGATTGAATATGTCTCAAATTTGAAAGGAGAGGGGCTGAATATGAGTGAAGAGGTGCTGAATTTTAAGGGAAAAGATGGGCTTGTGATGAATGGTTTGGGTGTGAACAAAGAAGGGATGATTGACACAATTGGGAGGAACCACCCCCTGGGGAATATGAAACTTTGGAGGAAGCAGGGGTGACAGAGGAGATATGAGGGTGAGGAAACTGAAGATGCCTATTTTTTGAAGGAGAGGATGTACATGGGTGGATCTACAAGGTAGAGAGGTGCTATATCATCAATATGTTGACAGAGGAGGAGAGACTGATGACAGTCAGAATGCGTTTGGAGGGGAAAATGTTGGCATGGTACCCGTGGAAGGATACAAGGCGACCAATACAGACTTGGAGAGAGTTTAATTATTGCTGGTTGGAAAGTTTCCGAACTTGCCAAGGAGGGGACTTTTATGAGCAGTTCATCACCCGGAGCAGGAGGGGATAGTGGTGGAATATCGTGAGCAGTTTGAGCACCTAGCTAGCAGACTGGATCGACTCCCAGAGACTGTATTGAAAGGGCTCAAACCTGATATTCGAGCGGCAATTAGTGTGATGAGGCTTTGTGATTTGAGAGAGACTATGGAACTAGCTCATTTGGTGGAGGATTACAGGCACCTAGAGAGAGGGACGGGAGACAGCAGCTCAGGAGGCTAGTGTAGGATGACCACCACCTTTTTGGTACCCAAAGAGCTGACATCGGGGCTCTTCAGGGGACCTCAAAGGAGAAGAGTGTAGGTGGAATAGCTGGAGACAACTTCAAGAAGCTCGCAGAAACGGAGTTACAGGAGAAGAGGGCAAAGAGGCTCTGTTTCAGATGTGAGGAGAGTTATACACTTGGCACATGTGTAAGGACCAAACTCTTTAGGTTCTCACCATTTGTGATAATGAGGAAGTTGAGGAAGGAGCTATCTTTGCACCTTGCGGATAATGTGGGTCTTTGGGAGGGGGTATTGTTAGACCGGAACCGGCCCAAGGAGGGCTAGCTGAACCAGCCCTAAGTCTAGTTTACTCTAGACGGCCAAGCCATGTCAGCCACCTGCCTTCTTGTAGGGCCCATTACTTGAAGAGGAGGGGGTGGTTTAGGCAGGTTTTGATTTAGGGAGGGGCTGTTTAGTAGTTGAGATTATATTTGTATGCTTTAAATAAATGAGATTGTTTAGATTTAAGGTTATTTGCATATTTGTTGATTTTTGGAGAGTTCCTAGGGTTTGTTTGGGCTAGATTGGGAGAGGTGGATCCTCCTCTCCAATTGGAGATTCATTATATCTTGTTCGTTTTCTTTCATCTTTTATCAATAAAAAAGGTTCATTTTTTATTATTTCTTCCAAATTCTTCTCCAATCTGTTTTTGCAAGTGCTGAAATTCAAATTCAGCAAGGAAAATCCTTGTGCCTACAAGCGTTTCCTATTGGTTCACTTCTTAGTAAAACAACAGTTCACTTGTTCTTTTACTAATAACTGGTTGGCAATGCAATCTCTTTTTGATCATGCGAAGTGCTTCTTCTGTCTTCTTTGCCATGTTTAACTCAACAAATTTCTATCAAAATATTGCTTATCCATAAATGCTTGCCATAATGATGATTGAATTTGGTAACCTCTTATTACAGTTATTCCACTAGGAACTTGAAATTGTAGTATTGGGTTGTTGTGTAGAGCATGGAATTGTATGCGAATGATAATTCTTAGATGAGATCACATAATAGAATGTTAACTTGGTACTATTTGTTTCTTCCCCATGACAGTTCATGGCTTAGAGTATGGATTTGGGGCTCATGACTTTCCAACAAGTGGTGTATTTGAGGTCGAACCCAGGAACTGCCCTGGTTTTGTATACAGATGCTCCCTTTTATTGGGCTACATTAACATGACACCTTTAGAGTTTCGAACATTCATGGAATCCATGTCTGCAGAATATTACGGGGATACATATCACCTAATCTCCAAAAACTGCAACCACTTTACCGAAGATATATGTCTGAGATTGACTATGCAGCAAATCCCAGGATGGATCAACCGACTTGCTCGACTAGGTAGAAATTTTTTCTTAATATTGCCTTTTTTCCTTCATGTTTTACTTTCATTTATATTTCATTTTCTTTGAAAAAAATACTATATTTTGGAAATAATTCTTATATAGTTTGAATTAGTAAGCTTTATGCTGGAAATATGATAAAACCAATGTGGATGAGATGACATTTGCCAATTTTTACATTACAATATCTTGGTGTTGATAAGTTCATTTATATCTTACTTTGAGTAATTTCAGTACATTGTCATGAATCAGTTGTTGACATATCTAGTACTTGCAGCGGATAGTGCTAGTTACCCATCTTTGTTTTTTGGCGTTGAGTTAACTTACTAAGAAGAATTGATATTGTTAAGAATGTTGCTTAAGAAAACTTCTTTCATTGGTAGAGAATGCTATCTTCTGAATAGCTAATGAAGTCATGCGGATATTTAGGTAATAGTGAGAGATCAACGTCTCAAAAAACTTTATCCAACAACTTAAAAGGCTAGCAATCTATTATGAAGGACTCCCGTCTTTCTGTATAAGCCAGGAGCCCATTGCGTTAACGCCAGTACCTCGAACTCACTTGACGGATGCACTAATAACTCACTCGAGGAGAGGCATACCCTTAGTTCAAATTTCACTGGACAATACTCTCTCAAGAATTTGTAAATAATTCTTCTTATCTTCACCATGGGGGCCAAATCCTCAATGGCCATCATTTCTGTTGGTCGCACCGTAGGAGGATCTTCGCTCGCTTGGTGGTTGAAGTTACGTTCTTGGAGCTCGAGGAGAGGATCAATGTCCTTGGACTCTTCATAGTTGGTAAAACCACCACCAGTGGCACTAAGGATGGCGACTTAGTTGTCAATGATACCTTGGTCGCCTCCACCTTCCAAAATAGGTGTTGGAGTCATCAGCTCCACTAGTCCTGTGTCCTGAAGGGCATTCACCTCAGCATCCATCACCTTGCTCATTGGTGACCCCATCTTCCTCTCTTCCTCCTATTTATGTCTGGGAAGCGCTTCCATCTTCACATGTTTAAAACTAAACATAGCAAGCTCGACAGGGTCCATTTCAATTTCTTGAGCAAGCTAATTGTCAATAAAAGATCAGAAGTAATGAGATGACACACCTCAAGCCAATACTTATAGAAAGAAAGAGAAAGTGGGGTCAAATTACTGTCATGATGAGGAATTTGCACGATGTCTGAGACTACAATAATAATATGGCAATAACTTGTACTTTCTCTCTTTTTTACTATTCAGTAAAAACGTTAAATACTTGTCATAAATTCACTTGTCCTTTTTGCTACGTATCTATTAAAGAGAAGTAAATTGATGAATTAAATGCATACTCATACATCTCCTTGTAGTTATTTCATAGGTTCCTAACAAGTTTCAGTAGGAGAAATTTCCCAAAGCAGTTTCATTGTCTGCCTATGCCACTCACTTGCAAGGAACACGACCTATTCAAATCGACAAAACCAGGAAGTTGCCACTGGTATGCACATCAAGGGACTCATACTGATTTTCTTAAGCTCGAGAGAGACATTCACCTTAACGAAGATTAGCTCCCCAGGGCCACTCACCATTATCCAAACCATCAATTCACCATTCTCATCCCCTGATCTAGCTATAAGTAGTGTGCTCTATAGGGCCCATGATTATG
The DNA here is from genome assembly GCA_016618105.1 of Dendrobium huoshanense. Classification (NCBI taxonomy): domain Eukaryota; kingdom Viridiplantae; phylum Streptophyta; class Magnoliopsida; order Asparagales; family Orchidaceae; genus Dendrobium; species Dendrobium huoshanense. The sequence goes on along the minus strand of CM028345.1, from coordinate 40,423,028 downwards.
ACCCCTAGACTTGAACAATCCTTTGTAATGTTGAATGATTCGCCATTCATGCCCAGATGATGAAGAACACCCTCCAAGTATTCGCCTACGCATCCAAGGGGCTCGCTCACATAGACTCGTCTTGCAATGACTTGTCCTTGAAGACTTGCCCAAGGGATTTTCCTTGTAATTGAAAGCTACTTTAAGGACTCAGAGTCACTTAGACACATATCCGTTCATGCCACATGCCATGTATAATCTGTAATGGTTCATAATTAATATTGTACTTTATTTTTATTATGTTTAGCATTTCATGTAACCCTCTAAATCTTATAAATAAATGATGAAGAGACACATTTTGAATATTTTTTCACACATTGAGGATCTTTGAACATTTTTTGATACTTTTGAGTATACTTTACTCTTTTGATTCTCTTTCACTCTTTATACTCACCGAGGTCTCCTCAATAGGTTCTCTAACTCTTACTTAGAAGATTTTTTGCTAGAAACGTTATGTTTCATTAACAGAGAAATTCATATGCAACCATTAGAGAACTCACTCGACAACCACCTCACCTAACTAGCTTTTCAACACTCGCCATGTGGCCATATCTCTACTTATGTCTTCATCATAGCTGTTTTGCTAATCTAGCGCTAGTAAATAAGGTGGATTGGGGGAAATTGTTAGTTGTAGAGAAGCATCTAGAGCTCTCAAGTGACTGAATAGCTTTGTTTCGTGGCAAAACCTTCAAAAATAAATATTTGTGCAATGCTATATAAGGGTCTTTTTTGGACCATAGGAGAGGTAAGCAAGAGTTAAACACTTTGAACCAGCAGTTCCTTGGGTCACCATAAGGCAACATATAAGGGGAATAAGCCAAGTCTCTCTCTCTCTCCCCCCACCCTCTTCACCTTCTTCACGATCTGCTTCTCTCGCAGTATCTTCTTGGCCAGAATATTATGAAACTCATGAACATTGAAATCTCAAACGTCAACAACACTTACCTATTATCGTTTAAAATTTTATGTGGCATGGTTAAACAAAGGGCTTATTGGGCTACTTACTGATTTCTTCTACATTACCTTTGAGAGTGTGGAAACCATGAATAAAATAGCTATAGATGGCTTACAGTACTAATGGAATCATGCACAAGTTGTTCTGTATTCAAACAGTTGCATGCTAGGACATCAGTTCCTACAGCCTTTGTTCGTCATTTGGCTTGGCCTTGATCGACAACTTGTGCTGTCCACAGATGTAAGTATGAAGCGCCTTAGTGCTTCTCTTTGCCTGTGACTGCACTTCTCTTTGGAGTTTGTCTCCTTAAGAGTATAGTCTCAAATTGGAACCGTTAATACTTCCACAGAAATGCATAAATTCAAACCTGAGAGGCCAAGAACTTTAATGTAAAGCCATAATTAGATCACATGCGCTAATCTAAAATTTCTTAGCTTGTATTTTTCTTTGTTGCATGTCATAACAGGGCAAAAAGGGAGCACAGCAAATTTCCAGGCAGAAAGCATTACTTGACGTGAAACTCTTTAAAGCAGTGCAACATACGTTTAAAAGGCCTAATAATATAACATTGCATGGATATTGTGAAAATATTGTGCTATAAGAGAAATTTATTCGTATCAAACCTCCCTTTTCTATACCAAGCCAAAATATTGAGGCTTCTCCAGCTTAATAAAATTTTGTATTTCTACTAAACTCTTGTTTGTTTGTGTGTGGGTGTATATCTGTGAAATAATATACCAGCAGACGTTTATATCCATATTTTATTTTTTATACCTTGTCTTTTAGTAATGTTTTAATAATCCTATGTATCATAATCATTATTATTATTTTTATTATTATCGTAAGGCTTATCCCAACTGTAAGGATCTTTTGTATGAACAATGATATTTATGTTGATCCACATGCAATAAAAAGAGGATGGAATTTGAAATACTGGCTAGTTGTCTCGATTATAACCTGGAGGTTACTGGCTTGTAGAAGAAAGTGTTCTTATATAATGGATATAGAGTCGAAAATTGAGTTAGGGGTGTAAATGAGTCGAGTCGAGTCGAGTTTAGGCCCTTATCGTGCTCGGTTTGTTAGATGGAAAACGAGCTCGAACTCGAGCTCATCTCATTGTAAATTAGCTCGGGCCGGCTCGCGAGCCATGGACGGGAATTTTTAAATTTAAGCGAGATTTTTAAAAATTAGGCTGAATTTTTAAAACTTAGTCAAAATTTAGAAAAAAATCTAAAAAGTTTAACATTTAAATAAAATTTAGGTGGTTTTTATTAATTTTTTTAATATTTAAATTTAATAAATAAAATAAAATTATTTTAAAATATTAATGTTTGTTCGAGTCGGCTCGTGAGCTCACGAGCCAAGCTAGCTCAGGCTCAAGCTCGAGCTCGAGCCGGCTCGGCTCACTTACTCCCCTAAATTAAGTTGATACCAATTTGATGATGGGCCTTTGTTTTCTTCCTCTTCTCCTTGAATTTGTCTTAGGAATCATATTGCAGTTTGAAGACAGCCGAACTACGGCCACATTGTAGTGGGGACCAGTGCTACAGCAGTATTGTAGCGGGGATGGATACTTTAGCACCAGATTCAACTTTTGTGAGAAATTATCAGGTGGAAAGAGATGCTGGGAGAATAGGAAAAGCTAGCTGATTAAGAGAGAGAGAGAAAGAGATGAGGGAATAAAGGGAGCGAGAATATTTTCATATGCAATTAATTATTTAATAATTATTTATAAGCCATAAAACTCCTATTTATAGAAATAAAGTTACAAGGTAAGACTAAAATTTAAATATGATCTAAATACATACAGTCTTAATAATTCTATCTTCTAATTTAAAACAAACATAATTCTAATAATTAAACGAAATAAATCCTACAATATTCTAGAATACTAGAAATATTTTAGAATTTTTTTATAGTGTTGCATTGATTCACTTGGGTTAGAAAGATGTCTTCTCCTTAAGAGGTATGCTTAAGCCTTTTGTAGAAGTGAAATTTCCATTGTGATGGATGCAAATGATCTTGCTTCATGAAAATCTCTTAAATCCTTAACATGTGTAGAGTATATATAGGAAGTAGAATTTGGAGACTTTGGATCTGGCTATCATACTGAATCGTATATCTTTCTGGGGATAATACTATAAAAAATCCCTTAATCATTATCAATGACAACAATGGTAAAATAAACTCAACCTGTACTTCGTAAAAAAGAAGTAGATCATTTTTGGAACATGTGGATCAACTTTTATATCTAGGGAAAATCTTACATAAACACCATAATCAATCAATTAACTTGCTCTTCATATCAATAATAGTAGTAACATTAGACCTGTAGGCTCACTTGGCCGCCCCTTGGGGGTGGGGTCCACATCCTAGGGAAGAGAGGGGGGCTGTTTAGTCCTTTTGGTCGTTTTTTATGTTTGCTTTAATTAGGAGTTCGTATTGGGATTAGGGCATGCAAGATTATTGTGGTTGTTTTCTTCTTGGAGTTGGTGTCTTAGGCTCTAGCGGTGTCTAGGGATTGGGAGAGATAGATCCTTCTCTCGAACTGAGGATCAACTATATCTTGTGGCTATTTCTTTGCCAGAAGTGGGCTATTTGCTGTTTTTTGGGGTCAAGATCTAAATTTTTGAATCTATAAAAATTCAGGCATTGATGGCGGCCAAGAAAGTAGATGCGTTGGAAGAACTCCTTAAAAAGGAGATGAGTCAAATGAAAGTAACAGTGGAGGTTAGAATTTCAGCCATGGAAGGTCAAGTTTCGGATCTCCACGAGATGGCGAATAAGATATTAGAAAATCAAAATTAAACGACGGCATCGGAGGCAAGGGGTCCAGTAGGGAGAAATATGAGTTCTGAAATTTGTAGGAGGGAAAACGAGATGGAGATCATTGAGGAGAGAGGTGGGAGGCATGGAGAGAGGTGTGGTTATGGTAGGAGAGGTACTGATTTTGAAGGGAGGAGAGGAGAAATCGAAGAGGGGTATGAGTATGAGCGTGGAAGGGAGAATCGGGACACTTGGGGAAGACCAAACATTTGGGAAAGGGGAAATTATGGAGGATTCAAGTGAAATGGGGGAGATCCAAAGGCGTGGAAGCTGAAGATGCCAATTTTTGAAAGGTATGATGCACATTGGTGGATCAATAAGGTGGAAAGGTATTTCACAGTCAATGGGTTGATGGAGGATGAGAAATTGATGGCAATTAGATTATGTTTAGAAGGGAATGTGTTGTCTTGGTACCATTGAAGAGATATGAGGAGGCCTATACGAAGTTGGAGGGAGTTCAAGAAATGCTTATTTGAATGTTTTCTGAACCGACAGGGGAGGGGACTTCTATGAGCAGTTCTTTTTACTAGTACAAGAAGGATTAGTGACATGTTATCATGAGAGATTTGAGTACTTGACAAGTCGATTGGATCGATTATCATAGACTGTTATGGAAGAGAATTTTATGAAAGGACTCAAATTAGAGATTCAGACGGTAGTGAGGGTCATGAGGCCTCATGACTTGAGAGAGGTTTTGGAGTTGGCACAATTAGTGGATGATCAAAAGTATCAGGAGAGGGGAAACAAAGACAGCAGTTCAGGTGGCTCTTACCGGATGACTACCACCCTTCTAGCACCCAAGGGGCATGTAGCGGGAAATCTTCATGAGACTCTCAGGTAGAGAAGCCCGTAGGAGGAGGAAGTGGGGAGAACTTCGAAAGGCTGACTGAGAGGGAGATGCAGGAGAAGAGGGAAAAGAGAATGTGCATTAGATGTGATGAGAAGTATACTCCAGGGCATAGATGTAGGGATTGAACTCTTCACGTTCTCACCATCTTTGATGATGAGAAAATTGAGGGATGTGAGAGTGAGGTAGAGAGAGAGAGTTAGAGGACAAGCTGCATCTGCACATGGTAGAGATCTCCCTGAACTCAGTGGTAGGATTCACTCCGAATCATACCATGAAGGTGAAGGGGAGATAGCAGACAGATGGTGGTAGTGCTGATGAACAGTGGGGCTACCCACATTTTCATTTCTAACCAGGTCGTGGGCCCATTGGGGGTGACATTAGTGAATACTAGGTGTTATGGAGTGATGATGGGTATAGGAAAGGTGGAGGCGGGCCAAGGGATATGTAGGGGAGTGGTGTTGACCATACAAGGGGTACAGGTGAGGGATGATTTTCTCCCATTGTAGTTGGGTAGCACTGATGTCATCTTGGGGATGAAGTGGCTGCAAACTTTGTGGGACACCAAGGTCAACTGGGGGGCATTAATGATGGAGCTGGTGGTGGAAGGGAGAAGGATAGTGATCAGGGGAGATCAAGGTTTAAAATTGCATAAATAAGCCTTGAGGCGGTTTTCGTCCGTGAGGCGAGGCGGAAGCCTCGAGGTGGTCTGAGGCGTAAGCCTCACGGTCGCAGAATTGCGTAAATGAGAATTTAAGGATTTTAGCAGGTAAATAATAGCAAGATTTTATCATACAATAAAAACATCTAAATGACAAGTGGAATTAGTGAAAATTAAGAAAATATATGCAATAAATGCATGTTCCAAAGTACAAAACCACAAAATTATAGTCTACCAGAACTCTCAAAATACAATTAAGAAGAAACATATAAAATCCAATCATATCCCATTACTAAATGGGTCTTCAAGGGAATCTTCTTCTCCAATTGTATCTATGAATGTCATATCTTCATCATCTTCAATATGACTCACTTTTCTCTTCCCTGTTCAATAAGAATGATCATTAATTCATTATCTTGTTAATTGCTCACTTGATATAAATATAATGTAATAGCATATAAGAAGTTGTGAAATACCTTTACTTGATTGTTGTGCTGCAGAGCTAGTGGATGTGTGTGGTGTGGTACTAGTGGATGTGCCCACTTGATCTGCTTCGCCCCTCAAGACATCCACACTTAGATCCTCTAGATGTAAGTCTGATAATGACAAATCTGTCTCATCATCTATGAACCACTCATTATCAGATGACACATCATCACATACGAACGGGTCCTCATCATCCTTCAACCCCTTATTCCCCAACCTCCTATCTCTTAACCTCTTGTTGTGCATAATATATACAAGGGAGTTCATTCTAAGTGTTGAGAGCCAATTTCTTTTCTTTGTTTGCAATTGACTATATGTATTACAGTTTCGCTCACACCTAGAAGAAGAACAAGTGAGGCCCAAAACTCTTACAGCAAAACTCTGTAACTCAGGGGTGGAATCATCAAATTGGATCCACCATTTAACTGTTTTCAAGAAGAAAAATGATAATCAGAACTTAATAAAGTGTCTTGCATTTACCAAATAAGTATACATGGAGATCGTTTGGCAATCGTTGATTTTGCTGCATGCAGACCGAAAAAAACCCTCTTTATTCCGAAATGGAACAAGTTGTAAATCTACAAGCTTCCTATCTGTCTGCTCCGATATTAGTCGTTCCATTTAATGATACAGACCAAGCTTCACCTGTGGTTTTGAAGATTTTCTCTATAAATATTGAAATTAAGGATTGAGATAATATGCCGCTGCATGTAGATGACGGTGTAACTGTACCTCCCACCGAGCATCAATGATATTCCAAATCTCTCTATAACTTGCCTCCTCTCCTCCCAAATTGTGTGCAATCAACTACTTGGCCTCATCCATAGCATTATAAATAAAACTCATGGCTGGTTTCTTCTCGGCATCCACTAAACGTAAAACTTGCATCAAGGGTCTCGTGCTCAATATGGCATAGGTCACAGTAGCCCAAAATTTATCATTTAGAATTACTTTTCTTATTTCCTTCCCCTCACTTTTCTTCCCCCATGCAGAGTTAAGCTATTCTGTTGATGTAAACATTGTTCTAGAGGTTGTCTCACATCCAATAGGCTCTACAGTGTCAAATAAGATGTGGCAAACCTGTAGATTTACAATGCACAAATGTAAGAACATACATTAGGAATTGATAATGATTTGCAGTGCACAAATGTAAGAAGATACCTAGTGGTTGCAGGGCGAATGATTTCCTTCTTTGAAAACTTTCTCATTAAGGCTAAGACCCATGAGTGGTTGTATATGAACTTTGTGATCTTTTTCGCCCTAGAAAGAGCGCTCTTGTGTTGAGGTAAATCACTAAGTTCTTCCAATATGAGATCAATACAGTGTGCTGCGCAGGGGGTCCAATATAGGTGTTTTCTCTTCTCCATCAACATCTGACCAGCTGCTTTGTATGCACCAGCATTGTCAGTCACCACCTGAACAACCAATTGCTCCCCAATCTCCTCAACAACCCCATCTAGTAAATTGAAAATGAATTCAGCATTTTTAACCTTATCTGAAGCTTCAACTGATCGTAAAAACACTGTGCCGTAGGGATTGTTGACAAGGATATTAATCAAGCTCCTGCTCTTCATGTCAGACCATCCATCTGACATAATTGTAACACCAGTTTCATTCCATGTCCGTTTAATCTCATCAATGCTCTGCTATGTGTTATGTAGCTCATCCTTCAAAATTCATGTTCGCAACTTGTACATGGAAGGTGCCTTCAACCCTCTCCCATACAACCCTACAGACCGCAACATATTGAAGTAGGCCGGCGATGTCGCAACATTAAATGGTATGGCATTCTTAAAAAAAAATATAGCAATATTCATGCAAACCTGTCGTCGACCCTCTCTGGTACCAGCCGCAGGCATCATCTGTGCTTGTTCTATATCCTATCCTAGATTAGTCATATACTGGTCCATAGGACCCCGCGCACCTCTATTATGTATAGTGGAGGAAGAGCCCTTTGGTCGGGTACATACGGGAGAGGTGGCGGAAACATGCGAGAGAGCCGAATCGGGCGTTTGCGTGCTTCCTGCGCGGCTTCAGTTGACATCTTTTGGTCGGGTAAGTGGGTCTTTGGAAGGGTAAGTGGGTATAAGGAAGAATTTAAGAGGTTTTTTAAGTAAGTGGGCCCCCATATTTGAGGCTACGTCTCAAAGAAAATTGCGCAATAACGCTAGTGAGGCGCGCCTCACTCCACCTAAGGCGTACGCCTCATGATGCCTGAGAATTGCGTAGGCTTTGAGGCTATTTTGAAGCAAATTGAGCAAAGGCGCACAGGCGCGCCTTAGATTGCGTAATTTTAAATATGGGGGGAGATGCATGGCTCTCCAAAGCCATTCTATTACTTAAAACCATGGTGAGAAGCATACAATAGGTGGGGGAAGGTTATATGGTGGAGCTATACAGGCTGGAGGGGATCAGATTGGAGGGTTGGGACATTCCTCTTTTAGTGCAATCTTTGATTCAATAATTTAGTGAGGTTTTTCAGCCATCTCGGGGATTGCCACCACCAAGGGAACAAGAGTATGCTATCACCTTGAGGGAAGGTGTGTCACCTAGGGGTGTAAGTGAGCCGAGCTGGCTCGAACTAGATTCGTTAACGAGCTCGCAAGCCGAGCTTATTGCTCTTTGAGCTCGAGCCTACAATCGAGCTCGAATGATAGTCGAGCTCAACCTGACTCGACTCAAAAGCTTATCAAGCTACTCGATATATATATATATATATATATATATATATATATATATATATATATATATATATATATATATATATATATATATATATATATATATATATATATATATATATATATATATATATATATATATATATATATATATATATATATAATAATAATAATAATAATACGCATCACATGTGTTGGTACTTCTCACATGAGCTCGATCTCGAGCTCGAGCTTTTCATACGAGCTCGAGCTTTCGGGTCGATCTCGAGCTTGATATTTTCTAAACGAGTCGATCTCGAGCCCACTAATTGAGCTTGATCTCGAGCTCGTTAAGGATTAAATGAGTCAGGCTTGATAAGGCAAATACTCGACTCCACTCGACTCGTTTACACCCCTAGTGTCACCTATCAGCGTCAGGCCTTATCGGTACCCTTAAGTTCATAAAGATGAAATTGAGAAATTGATTAGAGAGATGAAGCAGAGATTATCAGGCCTAATTTTAGGCCTTTTTCTACCCGAGTGTTATTAGTTAAGAAAAAAGATAGGAGTTTGAGGTTTTGTGTGGACTACAGGGCAGTGAATAAGGAAACTATGCCAGATAAGTTTTCCATCTCAGTGATAGATGAGCTCTTGGATGAGTTGAGTGAGGCAATTAACTTCACCAAGATAGATCTGAAGTCAGGGTATCATCAGATCATAATGAAAAGGGAGGATGTGCCAAAGAATGCTTTTAGAACTCATGAAGGACATTATGAATTTCTAATGATGCCTTTTAGTCTCACTAATGCTCCAACCACTTTCTTGTCCCTCATGAACAAGGTCTTTAGACCCTACCTCATGCGATTTGTGTTGGTGTTTTTTGATGGTATCCTGGTTTACAATAAGTCTGAGGAAAAGCACTGGGAATACTTGAGGACTTTAGAGGTGTTACAAGAGCACCAACTGAGGACTAATCTGATAAATTGTTTTGCCTAGGCCAGTGTGGAATACTTGAGGCATGTAGTCTCAAAGGAGGTTTGGCAGCAAATTGTGCCAAAATTGAGGCTATATTGAGATGGCTAGTGCCCAAGAATCTCAGAGAGTTAAGAGGATTCCTAAGACTGACAGGCTTTTATAGGAGGCTCGTGAAGGCGTACATCACCATTGCATGGCCACTGACAGAATAACTAAAGGATGATTTTTTATGGGAAGAGGCGGCCACAATAGGTTTTGAGAGCTTGAAGAAGGCCATAGCAACTATACCGGTCTTGGCCCTACCCGATTTCACTCAGGTCTTCATAGTGGAGATATATGCCTCGGGATATGGATTGGGAGTAGTACTCGTGTAGAGCCATCGACCCATCGCCTATTTCAACCAGGTACTGATAGCTAGGGTCAAATTGAAATCAGTCTGAGAGGTAATTGATGGCCATTGTGTTAGCCATCCAAAAGTGGCGACCCTACTTATTTGGTCAGCATTTCATTGTCAGGAAGAGTGAACCACCGGAGCTTGAAGTATTTGTTGTAACAGAGGATGGTGACCGAGGAGCACCAGAGATGGCCATCAAAGTTGCTGGGATATGATATTGAAATTCAATATAGGACAAGGATGGAGAACAAGGCAACAAATGCCTTGTTCAGATGGATGGGGGAGTTACAGTCAATAACAGTGTCGATACCACTGATGCTGGATGGGAGGCCATTAAGGAGGAGAGTGTGCGGGATGAGTAGTTGGGAAGGATTATGGCTGATTTATTGAAGGAGGGGTGTAATAGCAGTTTTGATCACATCGTCCGGGCCGATCAGGAATCGTCCCGGGACGATCAGTTCAGAAATTGTTCCAGATTTTGTACAGAAGTTCCAGAAAAATTTTCCTGTAGGTATCGTCCGGGCCGATCTGGGATCGTCCTGGGACGATGTAAGTCAGAGAGCAGTCGTCATGGGACGATAATGAAATTTCGTCTGGACAAAAATTTTCCAGAGCCACTTCGTCCCGGGACGAAGTTGCGATCGTCCGGGACGATCAGTATGAATATATATATATAAATGAGATATTTTGAATAGAGAGAAAAGCACAGGAGAGAGAAAAACGAAGGAAAAAGAAAGAAAAGTGATTTTTGGGCAACGCCGGGCCGTTTTCGGTCGTCGAGATAGTTTAAGAAGTTGGTGTACGCAAGGTAAGACACATTCCGCCTTTCTCAATTTTCAGAACGGTGAAGTTTGAACGACTTTTCTGTCCGGATTTCGTTTTTGTTAGCGAATTTCGTCCGTATTTTTCGATTGGTTCAGTTTTTACCGCGTAACTTTTGACATGTTTCTGAGGTGCCGAGTGTGCACATTTTGATTATTTTCTGGAACATTTTGATCGAGTAATTTTGATTCCGCGGTGTTTTTTTTCGACTGCAATTTTTGACGATGTCTAAAAATGTTGTAACAGTAGAATAAAAGTCTTATATTATTGCTGTGAATATTCTGTGGTAATTTGGAAAAATTCTGATTCTGTCAATTTTGTGTAAATTCCATATACTGTCGTTACGCTGCCGGATTTTCGTATGATTTCTGAAATTGTCCAGATTTGTTCTGAAATGAATTGAAATGATTGTGTGCTATAAAAAGGGAGTTATAAGGGGTCAGGATCCTGTGAGATCCTGTCTGTGTCAGGGAAAATCTGAAATGAGCTCTGAAATTTTTTTCTGAATACAAGTTCCGGATCCGATGATAAGTTCTGTTCTGGTGCTATAAGCACATCTGTTCTGGTGCCATGAGCACAAAGGGAGGCATAAGGGGCCAGAATCCGAGAGATTCTGTCAGTGTCTGGGAAGGGAGGCATAAGGGGCCAGAATCCGTTGAGATTCTGTAAGTGTCAGGGAATCTGTTCTGTCTTTTGATCTGTTCTAAAATGATATGATTTTCGATTTCCGTATGATATAATTCAATTTGATTTGTATGATTATGATTCTGATACGATCTAATACTGATTTTCCATACGATTATGTTTGTTCTGATATGAATGCTGATCTGATTCTGATTTAATCTGATTTCTGATTTTGGTACGTTCTGTCAGTTCTGATGTGATGTATTTCTGTTCTGTTCTGATTTGATATACGATTCTATTCCGATTTCTGTTCAGATTTCTGTCTGATGTGTTTGTTGTGGACTCTGAGGATTTTGATTTGAGGTTTGTTGTCTTGCTGAGCTGTTGTAGCTCATCCTTATTTTCTGCGTGGTTTTTAGGTTCTGGGAAGGGGAAGGAAGTCCAGGAATAGAAGTTCAGAGTCTGATTCCGTATAGGTATTTTTTGACACTTTTGATTTTTGTACAGTCATGGCTTTTCTGTTCTGTCTTTCTTTCTGTCTGAAAGCCATGATCTGTATTTGTATATGATTGTAATTTCTGAGGAATGAAAAGATAGATGATCTGTTCCGCTGCATTTGATGTTTATAGTAGCTATGTGTCTGTTTGTGTCTGTTTCTGTTTGGAAGAAAGTTCTAAAACAAATTCCAAAGCCAGATCCTGGAATCAGTTCGGTCAGTTTGAGTCTAGTCGCGACCCGATGCGAGCGGGATCCATCCCGGTCGGGTTGGGTCGTGACAAGCTTTAGTGGTATCAGAGCAATGATTTTGGAATTTGGATTGTAAGACAGAGCTATAGGAAGTGATCTGAGTCTGTTTGGGGTAGTTTTGGTCTGTTCGAATTTTTATTGTGTTGTTTTTTGTGCTTTGTTTTCCAGATTTTTTGGATTTTTTGAATGGATATGCCAGACCCTGATATGACAGACGGTCAGTGTCAGTCAGGCAGCACCAGTGGGTAGTACAACCTCAGTGGTTGGTGCCGATACGCTTTCCCAGTTTGCTTCATTGGTTGCTCAGATGATGAGTGAGACTCACAGTAGAGCATCTACTGTTCGATCTGAGGATATTGATAGACATCTGCAGATGTTTCTGAGATTGAAGCCACCGAGGTTTGAGGGCGCTGTTGAGCCCAGAGCAGCTGAGGAGTGGCTGAGGAGGTTAGAAAAGACTTTTGACGGCATGCAGTGTCCGTCAGACAGGAAAGTATTGTTGGCAGTATTTCTGTTGGATGGGGAAGCTGAGCACTGGTGGGTAGGCCAGCAGGAGGCAAAGTTTCAGGGCAGATTGAACTCTTTGATTACTTGAAAAGAATTTACTGAGGCATTTCGAGATTGGTTTGTTCCCCCATATGCCGTGCAGCAGATTCAAGAGAGTTTTCTGAGGCTGGTTCAGGGGAGCAAGACAGTGATGTAGTATGAGGCAGAGTTTACTGCCTTAGCCTGATATGCTCCGCAGCTGGTGAGTACTTCTGCTGCGAAGTGCTACCGATTTCTGAGGAGACTATGAGATAGTCTGAGGCAGCCCTTGGTACCCTTTCACATTTCTGATTTCTCTGAGCTTGTGGAGAGAGCTCGTCTGATAGAGAACGATCTGATAGCTACTCAGCAGCGGTGGACTGCGAGTAGGAAGAGGTTTGGAGGTGAGTCGAGCAGTAGTTCCTCTGGCAAGAAGAGATTTGATTCTGGTTCTGGAGACTCCAAGAGTGGACAGTCAGAATTTTCTGGTACTGCTACCAGTACGACCAGTTCTGGATCTGTCAGTGGGGCACCTGTGTGCCAGAGTTGTGGACGACGACATTTTGGCCAGTGCTACAGGATGACTGGTCAGTGCTTCAGGTGTGGTCAGCTTGGACATCGGATTGTAGAGTGTCCACAGGCTGGATTTGATCGACGATCCGAGAGCTTTGTTCGACCTGCCAGTTCAGCAGGGAGACCGAGGACTGTTCCTCCACGCCCTGTGACTGAGGGATCTGGTAGAGGTGGTGGTTTTAGTTATGTACCACGGAGACCACCTACTGCTAGTCAAAGAGAGCCGAGTAGTTCTGTTGCTTCAGCTTCAGCTCCAGTTCAGACACGAGTGTATAGTTTGAGTCAGCAGGAGGCTCGAGATGCTCCAGATGTGGTGACAGGTACGATTTACATTTATGATCAGCCCTGTCGTGTTTTGTTTGATTGTGGAGACAGTCACTCGTTTTTGTCTGAGCGTTCTTTTGATATTATGCATCTGGATTCGATTTTACTTCCGGTTTCTCTTTCTGTGATTTTGCCGGCTGGATGTAATTTAATTGCTCGGAAGTTTTGTGTTTGTGAGGTTGAGATTGCTGGCAAGAAGTGGAAAGCAAATTTGATTTTGTTGCCGATTTCTTCGTATTATGTGATTTTGAGCATGGATTGGCTGAGTCTGTATGAGGCCCAGATTGACTGTTTGAACAAGCAAGTGAGCTTGCTTATGTCTGGAGAGGTGTGTATTTCAAGACTTACGAGGTGTTCTCTCCAGTCTGATTTCTGGGATGAAAGTGAGAAGAATGTGGAAGAAGGGTTGTCCAGTATTTTTGGCTTCGGTGCGGGATATGAACATGGATGTTGGTTCTGTTTCTGATATCCCGGTGGTACGAGAGTTTGCTGATGTATTTTCTGAGGAGTTGGTTGGTTTACCTCCGGATAGAGATGTGAAATTCTTTATTGATATTTTTCCGGGTACAGTTCCGATATCAAAAGCTCCGTACAGGATGGCACCGAAGGAACTTTCTGAGTTGAAAGTTCAGCTTCAGGAGTTGGTGGATAGAGGATTTGTTCGTCCTAGTGTTTCTCCTTGGGGAGCACCTGTTTTGTTTGTGAAGAAGAAAGACGGAACACTCCGTATGTGTGTTGACTACAGAGATTTGAACAAAGTCACGATCAAGAGCAAGTATCCTTTACCTCGGATTTACGACTTGTTTGATCAACTTTCTGGTTCTTCTGTGTTTTCGAAGATTGATTTGAGATCTGGATACTATCAGGTGAAGGTAAAGAAAGCTGATGTGGTGAAGACAGCTTTCAGTACAGACACTACGAGTTCTTGGTTATGCATTTTGGGGTAACCAATGCACCTGCTATTTTTATGGATCTGATGAACAGAGTGTTCAGGGAGTATCTGGATCAGTTTGTGATCGTCTTCATCGACGATATTCTGGTGTATTCTGCTTTTGAGGAGGATCATGCCAGGCATTTGGGCATGGCGTTGGAGACTTTGAGACGACATCAGTTGTATGCTAAGTTCTCCAAGTGTGAATTCTGGCTGAAGAGCATTTCATTTCTTGGGCATGTGGTTAGCGGTGAAGGTATTTCTATTGATCCCTAGAAGATTCAGGCTGTTGCGGGTTGGCCAAGGCCTACTACGGTATTTGAGGTACGTAGTTTCTTAGGCATGGCTGGATATTACAGGAAGTTTGTGAAGGGATTTTCTCAGATTGCTACGCCTTTGACGAGACTGACTCAGAAGTCAGTAGCTTTTGTTTGGACACCGGAGTGTGAGGCTAGTTTTCAAAGATTGAAGGATTGTCTGACTTCAGCTCCAGTGTTAGCACTTCCGTCAGGTACGGAAGGATTTCAGGTGTTCAGTGATGCTTCACTGAAAGGTTTGGAATGTATGCTGATGCAGAATGGTAGGGTAATTGCTTATGCTTCGAGACAGTTAAAACCACATGAGAATAATTACCCGACCCATGATTTGGAATTAGCTGCAGTTGTTTTTGCTTTGAAGATTTGGCGTCACTACCTGTATGGCGTCAGATGTGAGATTTTCACGGATCATAAGAGCTTGAAGTACATTTTTACTCAGAAGGATCTAAATTTGAGGCAAAGAAGGTGGCTTGAGTTGATCAAGGATTATGATCTGACGATTCAGTATCAGCCTGGTAAGGCTAATGTGGTAGCAGATGCTTTGAGCAGGAAATCTTCTAGATTATCAGGTATTCAACTCACTTCTGATGATTTTCTGATTCGTGATATGGAACGGTTGGAGTTGGAAGTGATTTCCTCCAGAAGTTTGGATTCTGGAGTTTTGACTCAGTTGAGTATTCAGTCTTCGTTGGAAGAAAGGATTCAGGAAGCTCAGAAGTTAGATTATGATTATTTGACGTTGATTGCTCAGATTGATTCTGGTAAGAAGTCTGAACTCCGAATATCTGATTTTGGTACCATTTTCTGCAAGAACAGGTTGTGGATTCCTGTGTTTGGAGATTTAAGGAAAGAGATTCTGTATGAATCTCATCATTCAGGCTACACTGTTCATCCGGGAAGTGACAAGATGTACGGAGATATGAAGAGTTTGTTCTGGTGGCCGGGAATGAAAAAGGATATAGCAGATTTTGTTGCTAGATTCGAGGCCTGTCAGTTGGTGAAGGCAGAGCATCAGCGACCAGGAGGACTTTTGCAGTCGTTGCCTATCCCTGAGTGGAAGTGGGAGGAGGTAACAATGGATTTTGCTATGGGTTTTCCTCGATCAAGGCAAGGGCACGATGCCATTTGGGTGATTGTGGATCGACTGACGAAGTCTGCTCATTTTCTTCCGATCAGGCAGACCGATCCGGTGGATCGATTGGCACAGGTATATGTGAAAGAGATTGTCAGATTACACGGTGTGCCTAAGGTGATTGTTTCTGATCGAGATGGACGGTTTACTTCCAGATTTTGGAAGGGTATTCAGCAAGGTTTGGGTACGAAGTTACATTTCAGTACAGCTTTTCATCCGCAGACTGACGGACAGTCTGAGAGGACTATTCAGGTACTGGAAGATCTGTTGAGGCTTTATGTTTTAGATTTTGGAGGAAGCTGGGAAGATCACATTCCTCTGATTGAGTTTGCTTACAATAACAGTTTTCAGTCAAGTATTGGTATGACACCTTATGAAGCTTTGTATGGCCGGAAATGTAGAACTCCTTTGACTCTGACTGAGGTTGGAGATAGACAGGAGATGGGTGCCACTTTTGTAGAAGAAACTGTTAAGAAAGTCGATTTGATTAAAGAACGGTTGAAGGCTGCACAAGATCGACAGCAGAAATATTACAATCAGAAGCACAGATTCGTTGAATTTCAAGTTGGTGACTTTGTGTATGTTAAAGTCAGTCCGATGAAGGGTGTGAGCAGATTTGACAGAGTAAGCTCAGTCCAAGGTACATTGGACCTTTTGAAATCCTTGAGAGGATTGAGAAATCTGCTTATAGACTGTTGCTATCTGATCAGATGTCTGATGTGCACAATGTATTCCACGTATCTACTTTGAGAAAGTGGATATCTGACTCTGGAAAGAAAGTGTCTGCTGATGAGATTGAGATTCAAGAGAATCTGAGTTATACGGAAGAACCTGAGTTGATTCTAGCTTACGACGTGCGCAAGTTGAGAAGTAAAGAGATTCCGATGGTTAAGGTGCAATGGAAGCACCGAACTGCACGGGAAGCGACTTGGGAGAAAGAGTCGGACATGAGGAAGTCGTATCCATACTTGTTTTGACTGAGTTTTGATCGGACAATGTCGAGGACGACATTTTTCTGAAGTTGGGGAGATTGTAATAGCAGTTTTGATCACATCGTCCGGGCCGATCAGGAATCGTCCCGGGACGATCAGTTCAGAAATTGTTCCAGATTTTGTACAGAAGTTCCAGGAAAATTTTCCTGTAGGTATCGTCCGGGCCGATCTGGGATCGTCCCGGGACGATGTAAGTCAGAGAGCAGTCGTCATGGGATGATAATGAAATTTCGTTTGGACGAAAATTTTCCAGAGCCACTTTGTCCCGGGACGAAGTTGCGATCGTCCGGGACGATCAGTATGGATATATATAGAAATGAGATATTTTGAAGAGAGAGAAAAGCCCAGGAGAGAGAAAAAAGAAGGAAAAAGAAGGAAAAGTGATTTTTGGGCAACGCCGGGCCGTTTTCGTTTGTCGAGATAGTTCAAGAAGTTGGTGTACGCAAGGTAAGGCACATTCCGCCTTTCTCAATTTTCAGAACGGTGAAGTTTGAACGACTTTTCTGTCCGGATTTCATTTTTGTTAGCGAATTTCGTCCGTATTTTCCAATTGGTTCAGTTTTTACCGCGTAACTTTTGATATATTTTTGAGGTGCCGAGTGTGCACATTTTGATTATTTTTTGGAGAATTTTGATCGGGTAATTTTGATTCCGCGGTGTTTTCTTTCGACTGCAATTTTTGACGATGTCTAAAAATATTGTGACAGTAGAATAAAAGTCTTATATTATTGCTGTGAATATTCTGTGGTAATTTGGAAAAATTCTGATTCTGTCAATTTTGTGTAAATTCTGTATACTACCGTTACGCTGCCGGATTTTCGTATGATTTCTGAAATTGTCCAGATTTGTTCTGAAATGAATTGAAATGATTGTGTGCTATAAAAAGGGAGTTATAAGGGGTCAGGATCTTGTGAGATCCTGTCTGTGTCAGGGAAAATCTGAAATGAGCTCTGAAATCTGTTTCTGAATACAAGTTCTGGATCCGATGATAAGTTTTGTTCTGGTGCTATAAGCACATCTGTTCTGGTGCCATGAGCACAAAGGGAGGCATAAGGGGTCAGAATCCGAGAGATTCTGTCAGTGTCTGGGAAGGGAGGCATAAGAGGCCAGAATTCGTTGAGATTCTGTACGTGTCAGGGAATCTGTTCTGTCTTTTGATCTGTTCTGAAATGATATGATTTTTTATTTCCGTATGATATAATTCGATTTGATTTGTATGATTATGATTCTAATACGATCTGATACTGATTTTCCGTACGATTCTGTCTGTTCTGATATGAATGCTGATCTGATTCTGATTTAATCTGATTTTTGATTTTGGTACGTTCTGTCAGTTCTGATGTGATGTATTTCTGTTCTGTTCTGATTTGATATACGATTCTGTTCCGATTTCTGTTCAGATTTATGTCTGATGTGTTTGTTGTGGACTCTGAGGATTTTGATTGGAGGTTTGTTGTCTTGCTGAGCTGTTGTAGTTCACCCTTGTTTTCTGCGTGGTTTTCAGGTTCTGGGAAGGGGAAGGAAGTCCAGGAATAGAAGTTCAGAGTCTGATTCCGTATAGGTATTTTTTGGCACTTTTGATTTTTGTACAGTCATGGCTTTTCTGTTCTGTCCTTCTTTCTGTCTGAAAGCCATGATCTGTATTTGTATATGATTGTAATTTCTGAGGAATGAAAAGATAGATGATCTGTTCCGCTGCATTTGATGTTTATAGTAGCTATGTGTCTGTTTGTGTCTGTTTCTGTTTGGAAGAAAGTTCTAAAACAAATTCCAAAGCCAGATCCTGGAATCAGTTCGGTCAGTTTGAGTCTAGTCGCGACCCGATGCGAGCGGGATATAGGGTCTTCCAGAAGCTTACCTTATAGACAAAGGACAGTTGCCAACAGGAGGAACAAGAAGCTAGCTCCAAGATATTTTGGCGTCTATGAGATAGTAGAGAAAATTAGAGTAGTTGCGTATCATTGGAGGTTGCCCCCTATTGTCACCATACATTCAATTTTTAATGTATCACAGTTGAGGAAAGTTGTAGGGCATCACATAATGAGTTTAGAGTTGCCAACAACATTGACTATATATTTGGAAGTGATATTGAAACTCCTTGAGTTACAAGGGGTGCTCCAGAGAGGAGGGGTAAATGAGGTGTTGATCAAGCAGAATGACCTTCCATATTATGATGCGACATGGGAGCCTTATGAGAGGATGCAACATCAATTTTTGTCTTTCCATCTTGAGGACAAGTTAGTTCTTTAGGAGCGAGCTATTGATATGCCCAGACCGATCCATTCAGACCAACCTTGGGCTGGCTTCACATCTACAGCAGGCGCAAGCCTGCTGACCCGCAGGCTCACTTGGCCTCCCCCTTTGGGGTGGGGTCCACATCCTAACGGAGAGGAGGGTTGTTTTGTCCTTTTGGTTATTTTTTATGTTTGCTTTAATTAGGAGTTCACATTAGGGTTAGGGCATGTAAGATTATTGTGGCTCACTGAAATATAAATTTTTATTATTTGGTTCCTAAGTGAATGCTTTCTATATGTGACATACTGGCCATGCATGATCATTTTGCTTTATTTTTTATTTAAAAGTGTGACTTGAATAAACCATGCAAGTTTTGGTAGAAAAATATATGTTGACCTATGGTTAATTTTCTTATTTAAATCTTTTAATTGGTAGAGATATTAATTTTGTCCTAAGGCCTACTGCACAACACATATCTTGACTACCACCAAGCAAAAGCAAGTAAACAAACCTAAAAAAAAACATGTATTTCTAATGCGCATTCAATAAATAATCAAAACTTGTATATATATAAAATCAACAAGAAACATGAATGCAAATGATGACAAAATTATTATAATCATTATTGGAAGTTAAGTTGCTGCCATTATATAACCCAGTCAAAAAATTACATACTCAGTGTCACAACCCGGCCCGGATGCTCGATCTAACGAGGCGGGTACGAAAGTCGGACGATAAAATTTCTTAAACATTACTACTTCATTTGTACTAAAGAGCCACTAAACACAAAAGAAAAATTACCTGTTGTCATTTGCACGTCGCCTTCTGTAAACATGTGACTCTTTCAACCATTTCTTTTCTTTGGAATTACCTGAAACATTTAAACTTGTGGTTTGAGTTTACTAAGTAAACTCAGTGGGTAACTATTTAATAATCATTATTATTATTCTTTAATAGGTATCGTGTTATTTCTTAACATTAATTCGTTCTTTTCAATAATTTACATCTCTAGATAATTTCTTTTCAAACAATTTAAAACATTTTATAACTTTAATGTTTCATTCATATTTCTTTTCTTTCCAATTGCTTTGCACAAGAGCACCGTCTCAAAGTACCCTAAGGTACAACCTTTTCCATTTGATTACCTTTTCCATTTCCATAGCCTTTTCTATTTCCATAGCCTTTTCCTTTTCCATAGCCTTTCCTTTTCCTTTTTCGTGCACGAGTACGGCGTCCCCAGCTAGTACCATAAGGGGGTGAACTCCTGAATTATTCATATATATCCTTTTTCCTTTCTTTTACATTTACCATAACATTTCTATTCTATTTCATATATCGTTTCTTTTCAATATTTCTTTAATACATACGGTATTTTCTTTTCATTCATATGTTATTCAATTCATTTATTTCTTATTGGAATAATAATTACAACTACTTAGGCAGTAAATCTTTCAACATTCGTATATTATAGTCTTTAATTAAAACTTTGAAAGCAGAAGAATAATGTAACAATTTGAATTTCATAATTATAATTATCCACTTTGAACTTTTCAGGCCTTCGACGAAGGGTGTTACCTCGAACCTCTCTTCAAATCTCTATCATCAAGAAATGAAGTTTTCATGAATTTGCTTTATCAAATAAAACTCAAGAATAGTTTCATGATAGAAATTTCTTACAATGGGATTTTCCAAATCTCCCAAAAATCCTTCTTCCTCTTCCAAAATTCTCTCTCTTTGCTTCAATTCTCTTCCTCTACCTTTAAGAAATATATTGTTCACTTTAAACGAAGTAAACGAAAGAAATTTATACAAAAAAAATCTGGAAGAAAATTCTACAAACCTTTTTCCTTCTTTGTCTCGACCGTTTCTCTCGTTCATCAATCTCTCCCAAAATAACACTCTGATAACTATAAGAATGAAAAGGAATTACTATTTCTTACCCTCGAAGATAATCACTTGCTAAAACCGGAGAAAAGAAAAACCTACCTTGTTCTTACGTACGAAGCTGTTGCCGCCCTCTCTGTTTCGCACGAATGATCTGTAGCGACCCTCTGTTGGGTCGCGGCTAATAATAGAAGGCTGGCCGGTTCGGTTGAACCGGCCAAGCCAAACCGATTATTACACTCAGCATGTGGGGTCTTCGAGATTTGACTTCTAGGTGGGTCTTGGGCTTCACCTATGGTAGAATCATCCTTCTAATCCACCTCTCCTGTAACCTATGTTGCACCGATACGGATACGGCGACACGGATACGATACGATACAGATACGGGACACGTCAATTCTTAAAAATACAGGATACGGGTACGGCGCGGACACGGCGTTATAATTTATAAATCATACATAAAAATTAAGAAAGCAATCAAAACATAATATTTGAAATTATAAAAAAAATGGCAACAACATCATTTGTAGCATTATAACTTATAATATCAAAATATAAGTATTAAATGTCTAGTACAACAACAAAAGCATAAACATAAATTATCTAGCACATGAAGTTTCAACTATTCAATAGAATGGAATGATATAATTATCTTCTTCATTGGTTTGTCTTTGAACTTCCATATCATCTTCAATAAATATCATAGCTTCTAATTCAGGCTCATCAAGTGAAAGATTAATAATTTTTAATATTTTCATATGATCAAGAGACTCAAATCCATCTCGAAAATGAGAAAATCTTGCTCGCAACCGCGGAAGTAAATACGACACGTCTTTTTTTTCGGATTTCTTTTTGTTTTTCAACGGGCACGTGTATCGGATACGCGTGTCCTTTTGAAATTAAATAGTATTTTAATTGGATACGGCTTTGGCGTATCCGACACGTATCGGTGGAGTATCGGGGGCGTATCCGTGTATCGGTGTATCGGATACAGCACGCCTTCATAAATAGGTGTATCGGTGCAACATAGCCTGTAACTATATCCCATATGCTAACATATGTCATAAGTCTAACAAATATATTTTTAAAATGTAAAAGGCTCAAGTTTGCGAAACAGAAAGAGGATTAGAAGCAATTTATATGTAAATCATGAAACTTACAAAATTGTATGGCACTTAAAGTGCCAAGTTCTGTTTCTATTCTATTGGGCATGTCTCCTTATGGGGTTTAAGTAGTGCCTGCAAGCAAACGTGGTTAGATAATTATGACTTATTTTATCCCCTCTTAGATACGGCCACCTGTAGAAAAAGCAAGTATATCTTTACTCTATCCACCGAAGGGTAAGTACTCACAACATAGACAATCTAATGACATCACACCACAACATTAATCACATGCACAAAAAAAGAAAATCATAAACCGAGCATGCATAAGGGCTTTGCACCTAAGTATGTGCCAGTTGTGTGGTATGTCACACTACAAGAGGTGTTTTGTTTTGTTGAGGAATAGAAGATATTTAATCTTAATCTAAAAGGTGATTTCATTTAAGTTATTTATGACTCAATCATTTTATTTGGCTTCTACAGTAACTTTCCGCTTAAGTACGCTCCCATTTGAATACACGTCCAGATTAAGTACGCAAAATTTTAACAAAAATATATGGTTTAACATTTAGAACTTAAACATGTCATGAATGATCATTTTCGTTTGGTTTCTTTGACATCTTTCAAAAGATAGGCAACAGGTCATACCTAAAAGTGCGGACGAAGCTGGGTGTGAGGTTGTCGATGGGGTGGGGCGTGAGGTCGCCGAAGGAGCTAGGCGTGCAAACAGGGCGGGGCATTTGGATGCGGACAGGGCGGGGCTTGAGATCACTGATAGAGCTCGGTGTGGGAATGTGGCGGGGCGTTCGGACGCGGATGGGGCCTTCGGATATGGATGAGTGCTAGGTGTTCGAACGCGGATTAAAACAGTCATTTCTTGCTTTGAGGCAAGCCTGCTACTTATGGAATCCTAAGATTCAATGATGTAGGTATCTCACCTTTTAGGTGGGATGATTAATCATTGCGTCAAAGAGACCTAGGTGATTTTTAATAATTTTGAGGTTTTCTTAATGTTTGGATAAGAGAAATATCCACCTAATAGGATAAGGTAGACATGCCTAAGAGTTTGACTTTGGACTTTATAAAGTTCATCTAATAGAGTAAAGTGAACTTGCAATAGATGGATGACTCCTAAAAGGACATCTAAAAGGTTGCATTTTTAGTTCTCATGAGAGGAGAAAAAGATTACTTGTTTTGTTAAGTGAAAGGATTACTTAGAGTTTTGAGTCTTAGGTTGAGGAGAGAGAAATTTTCTACAACTTAGAGATTGGAGGAAATGAGAGGGGATTTATAGCTTTTAAACTAAGGTTGAAATCTTTTAACTTTTAAGGCTTTTGGAGCCCATAAAAGTGGGGGAAGACTTGTAGCTTGAGGCTACAAATCAAGAGGTCTCCTTGAATTTTTTTTTTTTTAATTCAAAGAAAGGGATTCATTTGGTTCATTTGGTTTAAGCAAATGGGATGAGTTGGGAGAAAGGTGGGCCATCAATTGATTTTGGCTCAATAAGTGAGGTAGCTTTGTAACTTTAGGGTTACAAATCATAGGATTTATTATTGAATTTGGTGTTCAATGATGATAGCTTGTTATCTAAATGTGGATAAAGCAAACACAAGGAATGACATGTAGATTTGGACTACAAATCAAGAGTTCTTTGAACTTTTAGGTGTCCAAAGGAAGGAACTCATTCAACTAACTTGGGTTAGGAGAATGAATGAGAGATAGGATTTGGATTTCTATGCTCGAAGTGGAATTATTTGTTGATTTTGGCTCAACAAATAAATGATTTTGGTGTAGGCTTGATTAACTCAACATGTGTTAAGTGAATGTAGAAATTTCCTATAACTTTTGAGTTGTAGAAAGAGGGAAGGAATATGCAACTTATGGGTTGCAAATTAGAAGATAAATCATTGAAATTTGTCTTCAATGAGATGTGATTATTTACTTAATTTGTGTTAAGCAAATATAAGAAGGTGACATGTAGGTTTGGACTACAAGTCACAATGAATTTCTTTGAACTTCTAGGTGTTACAACTTGGGATAAGGATGTTGATTCCAATGATTTACCAATGCTCTTCTAAATTCTTCAAAAGTGATTTGGAGACTTTTATATGAGTTTAGGAATGGCACCAAGTAAGGATGTTGGAGGATTTCCTATGGCTTTTAGGCTAAGGAAAGTTGGGAAATTTCCTACAATTTTGGCTTATAGAAAATGGAGAAGAAAATGCAACTTAGAGGTTGCAAATTGGAGGGAGTTCTTTGAATATTTTGGTGTTCAAAAAGAGATGATCATTCACTCAATTTAGGTTAAGTAAATGGAAGATATTAGGATTTGGATTCTATGTCTAGAAGATTATTTGTTGGTTTTGTGTTCTAATTAATAGGGTAGGAGAAAAAAGAATTTGGTTCTTAGTTCATGAGCTAGTGGCATGGTGCATGTAGGATTTTAGGGAAATCTAAGACATCTTGAACAGAGAAGATTGATGATAGCACCTAAGGCATGCTAAGATTCATTTAGGAGCCAATTTGATGAAATTGGACTCGAATTTATTTCATTTGATTTGATTCGGACTCGATTGAGCCTAATTGGACTAAATTTGTGTCCGACTTGAGTTAATTCGGGTTCGATGTGGCTCAATTGGGTGGATCGGTTCAATAGGGTCTGATTCGACTCAGTCCAAGTCGGGTCGACACGAAAATTGTGTCAACATGTAGTGTGGATCATCAATAATAATTTTCACGAACCAACTCAGTATAAGGATAATTTTTTTTTAAATGGTGAAGATGGCACAAATGTGTGAACTTTTGAAATTGATATAGTTTTTGAGCATTTGATTCTGCAAAATTTGCATGTAATATGATACATCATCATAAGATGATTTTAGATTGAAATAGATTTGCAATAGCAGGGGATGGGGACGGATACTTTAGCATGAGATTCAATATCCTGCGAGGCTATCTAGAGGAATGAGATATTAGGAAGAGAGATAAAGCTAGAAAGTTACGGAAGAGAGGAGAGAGAGAGAGAGTAAAGGGGGAGAATCTGTCCGAATTATATAGTTATACACAAACCATTAAATTCTCATCTATAGAAATATGGTTAAAAGAAATACTTATTTGTATTTAAATCTTATCCTAATTTAGATTACTCCTAATAATCTTATTTTTTAATTTAAAAACAATGATAATCCAAATAACTAAATGAAATAAAATTATAAGAAACCTTAAAAAAATTCAAAAAAATAAAAATAATAGATTTATTTTCTTGCGGTGAATCATTGACTTATAGCAACCTGGATAATATTGGGTAAATCGGCCTGCATTGATACACGTTTTTTTACCTATTCATTAAGGGAAGTCTCATGAAAATTATTAATAAAAAAATAATTAGAAAGGGTTTGTAATTGTATTTTTTAGATTTTGGTGAAGCAAATACTTTCTTAAGCTCTGTATATGGCTTGTTAAATTTCTCTTTCTCATCCAACCGGAACATTATTTATAGAGAAATCAGGGAGGCAAATTCTTAGTGAGCTAAACTAGAGATGTCAGGGGAAATATCAACGACCATTAGACTTTCATTCCACCAAGGAAATTGTAAGATTAAGGTTTTGTTTGGGACGACTTTCTTATTGCTTTTTAAAGCAACTTTCTAGTACAAAAGTTAAAAGTTTTGTATTAGGAAGCTACTTTAAGAAACAGAAAAAAAAACTGTTCCAAACGAAGCCTAAATTGCTGAGGTTTGCTTGACAATTTTCAGCATATTTCTTGCAGTTATCATTACTAAGGGAAGGCAGCTGTTTGTCTGCTTCCAATTTTGACACCCTTTTTATTGATAAATGAAAATGCTCGTTTATTCGAAGATGAATAGCTCACATCTTTTTTTTATTCACATGAACATGTTGGTATAAGATGAACTGATTAACAGTATATTGGAATAACTAGTCATTGTTAAGTAACTCCACGAACTTCTAAAAATGCTGTTGGGAAAATGAATATTTGGATTGCTGAAAAAAAAAATGCACTAGTAAAATTTATAATCACACATAACAAAAATATGAATTCTATTTGAACTTGTAAAGTTTCTGAAAATTCAATCTGGACTACAGGTGCTACTTGTAATTGTCTTCTACCCGAAAGCCTCCGTTTGCCATCAGTGAAAGAGCTACCCGACTACCATGTTTTATCAGGTTAGTTAGCCATCCACTTTCACTTTTCTGTTATCCATTTGTTTTTATTATGTTGATTCATCTTGCCAACCCCACAGTGTGGGATAAAGGCTTGGAGTTGTTGTTGTTATATCATTTTACATATTACAATATTGACTATTTGCAAAAAATCAAGAATTATGAATTCATTTCTTCTCCTTAACTCCAACAAAAATCCATACAATTTCTTCTTAATATCTTTCTTCCTTATCTAGAAGATAGTTCAGAATCTGTTGCCTTCATCGGCTCGCATGAACCAATGGACAGTGATGATACAGACACAGATAAGCATCTTCTTTCACAATCTCTAAGCGGTGAAGTGACTGTTGTGAAGGAAATTCATAGGTGAAGAAATCATCTAAAGGCTTCCTCTCTTCCCAAGTAATATTGCCTCTTAACTAGCAATCTGCATGGTCTTGTGGCATTTTTCTTTTTCGAGCTTTCATTACTGGGGTTTACCTCAGTTTTTTTGGTATCATTTGCATTTGGAAACTACTATTGTGGCAATGCTTTCCTTGATGCTGACCTCATAATGGAGTTCTCTGTAAATCTGTTTGTTTGTTTACCTTCTCTGTGCAAGAGTGGATCGGTGTCTTGAGAGTTTTAACCTCAGACATTTTGGAAAGAAAGCTGCTTATTTGTCTTATTTTCAAAACAAATAAATAATAAATCTGATTCTTTCATATTATTCACATCAGCAAAATTGTTCTGTTGTTTTCATGCAGTTCTTTTCGAGATGAACAAATTGATTCTGATGGAGTTTGATTTTTCTTCTTGAGAAAAGGTAAATCTAAAAGGATTATGTAGCCGATCCCACATAGTGGGACAAATGCTTGATGTTGTTTTTGCTGTTGTAGAAAAAATAAATCTAGCTGCTTTTTTTACTGTTCAAGCAACTGCTATGAAGTGTCTTCTGCAAAGAAATTATTACGTGCGGAGATTGAACATAGAGAACCATCTGGGTTGTTTCTATGAAAACAGTTGTTCACCATTGTGTTTTCATTATTTACAAAGACAAAACCGAACGGTTCTATGTATCCGACCTCCGCACGTAATAATCTCTCCTTCTGCTGTTGGAGTATTTCACCTATGAGACCAATCTTTTTAACATATAAACTCATTGATGTGTCTTGACAGCGGCAAATTATTGCATCCGGTCACCGGATGCGGAAATAGGTCCGAATATTAATAAAATATTATTTTAAATTAAGCCCGTCAAAAGCGCAGATCAAAGCGCAGTCAAAAGTCAAAAGCGCAATTAAAGCGCACTTAAAATGCAACTAAAGCGCAGTCGAAAGTGCAGGTGATGTGGCATATTTTTATTGAATGTCCGAATCTATTCTGCGTGTCCGATGACCGGATGCAATAATGTGCCCTTGACAGCAGCACCCATGATTGGAACAAATATCAGTATTTCTTCTTTTGTTTGATCAAATTTTTGTGCGTTGCTGTAACGGTAATTTTCCCTTTTTCTTCTAGAGAAGAAATGCCCCATGCAATCACTTCCTTTCTTTTCATCCTAAGCCAACCGACACTCCCTTTGACATTGTCAATATCTTTCTTTTCCTCCTAATTTAGCCAACGATTTCTCGAATACATTCAATACTTTTCTTCACGTTTTCCACTCTAATTGGAGATGAACATTAATTTGCCACAAAGAAACTCAAAAATAGATTTGAATAATTCTTTTGTAAGGGTATTTATAATTAGGTTTTCACTGTTTTGTATAGAAATTTTCTTGAAAAAATAGTCCCTTTAGAGGGCAAAGTTTTTATGTTCCTCAAGATTCTATGTGTAATTTAATGAATGCATTGGACAATGGACATATTAGAGTCATTATGTTCTTCTTGAGAATTTGGATACAATTGAGACATTTTTTGTGAGTCATAATTGAGTCATAATTGCCATTTGTAGATAATATCCAACAATCATTTTCATAAGATGATTTTCTTATTTTTAATATTTTCTTTATGTTATAATATGATTAAATATGTATAGGATTGTAAATGAGTCCAGTTGAGTCGAGTTGGTGTCCCCCATATTTGAGCTTGAGCTTAGTTAAAAGCCGGCTCACGAGCGGACTCATTTATTTTGAAAGAGAGAAAATGCTAATGATTCGAGTAATTATTAAAAGAAAAATAAAAAAGAATCACTTAATATAAGAAGGTGAGATATAATTTATAATTAAAAAAAAGAACTTGTGTTTAATATATATAATGCATTTTATATTCGTATTTTTTAAATAAGTCAACTTAGGAGTTAATGAGTCGAGTCAGAACTCGCTCAAACTTGACTTGTTAGCTTATTGAGCTCAGGCTGTCATTTATCAAGTTGAGTTCGAGCCGGGTCATGAGCCGGCTCAAGTCGCATGCACCTCTAAATATCTATGTCTATTCTTATATTGAAGTCTTAACCTAAAAGGATACATTTTATTGATTTATAATTTAATTTTTCATGATGTCTATAGATATTAATCAACCAAAGATTTTAATAGGATGATTGAATGAGATATTAAAGTACGAATTTTTTTTTTTTTGAAATATATATTAAAAGATTTGAAAAAAATTTAGGCTTCGTTTGGGACGGCTTTTTTATTACTTTCTAAAACGGAGTTTTAGTACAAAATTTTTTATTTTTGTACTAAAACTCCGTTTTAAAAAGCAATAAAAAAGCCGTCCCAAACGAAGCCTTATTACTTGAATATATTGTGCATATTAAATTGATCTTAAGATATTAAATATCAAAATAAATCTTTTTTCTTACAATTAGAACTGACTATAAATATGATATAAATCCTTTATTTTTTATTGTATGAAAAAAAAATCAAAATCAAATTTTAATCTGAATTCTGAAAAATTTACCAATAAAATTTTAATAAATGTAAAAATATTCTGACACGGTTGAGTTAAGGTAACATAAACAGGTGCTTCAGACACGAAATATCCATTGGGTGGTCCTTCCAGGTGGGCAACCCTTAGCTTCCCCAGACAGCACGGTGCAGCAAAGATCTTCTTCAATCGTACGTGGAAACAAATATTGTACGGCCTTGGGGTAGATATTGTAATTATGACTCCAAGAAAGTGTTGCTATCATTATTAAAAATAATTATGGGCATGCCATAGTTTATTATTATTTTTTAAATGGTCAAAATAATCATAAATATGGTTGTATGAATATATTTTGATATAAAGTTATATTAAACAAATTAAAATTATTAAATTTAATTTAAAAATAGTGATACATATATAATTTATAGGAGTGTCAATTTTTTACGCGGCCCGAAACTCGAATCCGAAACTAGTCTGGTTCGGGTTCAACAAATTAACTAGTTTTAAAAATCGGGTCGGATTCGGGTTGACACAGCAACACGAAATTGACCCAAAAATGACTCGAAATTGACACGAAAACTCGTATTTGACCCGAAAACCCGAGATTGACCCATTTTTTACCCGAAAATCGAAGATTGACCCGATTTTTGACCAGAAAATTAGCAATTTTGGGTCAACCCCGGGTCATTCGTGTCGGGTCAGGTTGATCCAGACTCGAATCGGGTCGAGTTCGGGTCTGAAAACCTGACCCGTTTTTAAAACTTTATATAATCTAAGTGTGGTAATTATAAGAAAAATAAGATTTAAAATAAAAATTATACTATTCATAATAATTAAAAAAAAAAATCTTACAAACAAATCTTTTATTTCATTTAATAACTTTTGAAATAAATAATTCCAATGCTAGTCTATGTTTCTATGAAATAATCGGCTTTAGTTTTGCAGTACTAATAAGGGAATAAATGCAAAAATAAATAGGCACCAAAAAATTCAGCTGGACATTAATGCTGAATTTAAGAAGGGAAAATATATTATCATTACTCAAAATAATATATTTGACTTTCAAACGACCTATAGATTACATCATATCTCAAAATAGTTCTCAAATTATTAATTATGTATCTCTTGTGATATAACATTGCTTCAAATTTAATCTTTTAACGGCATAAAATTGATTTCAATTTAGTCCTAAATCATTTTGATTAATTTTGTATAATCGAGGAATTAAATTAAATCAATATTATACTTTAGGATTAAAATGATCATATGGAAATCATTGGAGGACTAATAAAAAATTTCAATTTTTTATTAATTTGCAATGTAAAGTGGTATATTTATTTTTTTATCTACTAAATTTCATTTAATTTAAATTTTTTTTTTGTTATTGACTTAAGAAAAACCATCTTGATTGTCAAAAATCTTGATGCAATATTTGAAAACTTTAAATCTCAAATTCAAAATCATTCAACAATCAACTTCAACAAATTTATAGTCAAATTAAGCAGTATTACAAGGTAAACCAAATGGTATCAAAGATAATCCAATCTAAGTCCAAATGAGCCCAAATCAAATACATCAAAAATAGTTAAAAAATTTAAGATATTAATCAGAGAATTAAACGATCTACAAATGTTACATACTTATAGTCAAAATGAGTGACTCGAGGAGATGAATCCAATGAATCTAAGATCACTTGATTATAAGACTATTAAATTGATTAGATGTTAAATAAATGAGCTATATATGATCAAGAGATTCGATATGAACCATCAAATCTAGAGTTATGAAATTGACTTAATTTATCAAAATGACTACTCTAAAAATACTATAAAGAAACCATCATTTTTCACATGAAGGGAATCTATACTTTAATTGGATGGAGATCTAAGAAACTCTAGAGCTCTACTTGAGTGTTTAAATATGATGATTACTACCAGCTACCATTATCCCTTGACAGCCATTATTCGATTGTCATATGTCGTTTTCCCACTTGATTACAATTATCTAACTAACATCTCCCAATTGTTGTCACTTGTCTACCATTGTCTGACTATCATCTCTCGATTATGATAATCAGACTACCAAACATTATTGTGTGACTGCCATTGTCTAACTATTATTATCCTATTAATATCATCTAGCCATATCATCGATTCTCCTTCAAATTTATTGAAATATAAATTTGTAATTCCATCATCTCTAATAGAGGAGGAGAGCGGATTTTTGTAACATATCCATATAACCATATAAAGGACCATTCGTCTTGTCAAGCTTCACAATTTTTTTCATCTTTCGGATTCCCTATGTTAGAGTTCCAGTGATCAATACTTCATTTTCTTATTATATACTTGTGCATTGGATCTTCGATAAAATGAAGACATTAAAATTTAGAATATGTTTATGACAGCTTTCTCATTGCTTTGATTTTTATACTGCAACTACATTTTCGTTTGGCTATTGATTTTTTGCTTCTTTCTCTTTGCTTTATAGAATTTTTTATAGCAAAAAAGTTATGTTTTATAATTAGAGTTGTTAATATGTATTAGCTTTAAGAAAGTAAATATTTGATTTTTTTTTTTTTACAACATGTTTATAACATTTACATAAACTTTTAAAAAATTTACTTTTCCTTACAATAATTTTACAAATATCTTTATAAAATACTATAACCGTCCCAAACAAATCCTATCGCCGCAAATTTTCCATCATGCTCAACTATAGGTTTATTGAATTTAGTGTTCTAATAATTCTAAATTTAATTCGAAACTTTTAAATTTAAATATACGTCACAATTCATATCTTAAATAAACAAGTGAATATCATTATCCTGCACCATCTCTTTCACCTCTCCTCTCTCTCTCTCTCTCTCTCTCTCTCTCTCTCTCTCTCTTATTTCACAAAGCAATCAAACATATGCAATAGCTATCAAACATTTTATTTTCTAACCTAATATCTCATCACACATGCCTATCAATATATATATACATTTTTAATGCACAATTACTAAAATGAGTATATTTTGAGGTAAGATAAAATTGCAGCAGTTCTGTCACACACAACTCATCTTGGTTTGTTGATTGAGTGCTTTGACTATCAACCAAAAGAAAAATTATTTTGTGCGGACCCAGGCGGCATCCGGAGACCAACCATAATGCACCACGTCACTTTTTTGCTTGGTATTAGGTGATGTGGTGGGTTCGGATTGATCTCCGGACCGTCCGGTGTCCGCACAAAATAATTTCTCCACTAAAAAAATCTTAATTTCAAAACTTGCATAGACTCGAAAGTCCTCGGAAAAAATAAAAAGTAGCTTCTTGCTCGAACCTAACTTGCTTCAGATGTTGGATCATATTAACGAGATGACCCATCAAAAACCTGCTGCAAAAGACTTTTCTTTTCATTTACTGCTTCTACACCACATTTGGCGTAGAGGAATGGTGGGACGTTTGGAAGAAACGTTGATAGCTTTACAACTATTTGCTCATTATTTAACTCTTCCTCTTCTATCTAAGATTTTCTTTGGGATAAATTTTTTCATTATTTTTAAAGTAATTTTTTTTTATTTAAATAAATGAATTTTATATTAAAAAACTGTTTTAAATTTAGTAAAAAATCATTCTAAATGAAACATAAGTTGTGGGACGTGCGGGGCAGCTTAGTGGTTGAGCGTAGAAAATATCTCCCGTCGACTCCCGTTCGATCCCTAAACGGCCTCCAACCAGATTTGATGAACTAAACAAGCCCACTAAAGTTTGGAGTCCGGACACAGATTATTATTATGTGTTGAGTCTAGATATAGTGAACCGTTCGGTTTTGTAACTGTGAATAATAAAAGTATAATAGTAAATAATAAAAACATATTAATGAACAATAACTATATTTTTACTGTTCACAATCATAAAACTGAACTATTCCATTGATTCAAATTCCACACTTAATAATACGTATTCTTTTTGTATTCGGCCCCCAATCATCCTTGTTATTCTTTCTCTCTCTACATATATTCATCTTAGGTAACCACTGCTGCCTCTTAGTACTTTCCATAGTTCTTCTGAATTTGTCAGTTCTCAGTACGCAGCTTCATCGTTTGAATCATAATAACTGGCATTTAATGCAGTAACTCAACCACCGAATTTAACTTGGATTCATAAATTATTCTATCTACCATCCATTAATGCCTTCAGCTGCACGTCGAAATAAATAAATGATTAAATGGACCAGAGATGCGGACGTAAGTACTTCGATCTCTCACTGTCGAAGGAAATCATTCAAGTTTAATGGTGATTTAAACACCTTTAATCTGAGTAGGATTTTCAGATTTTGTCCGTATATTGTTCTCTCTGAGTTTAGATAAAAAAAATATGACTGACTTCCGATCCCCTACACTCTTCAATATTTCGCTCAAAAATAAAATATTATGTTAATGAGAAGGAATATTTACATACATATTATATAAAATTATGTGATTTATACATTTTACTTATAATTTTTGTTATTTATATCATCTAGCAATTTGTTAATGATATTCTTTAATATCATTGGAACAAAGTCGAGCTTTTACGAACATGGGGAACGTGATTGATGGGCCAGGCGAAGTTTATGAGCAAGCGACTCGTATCTCATAGGTAGGAGATATTGGAGCTCCCAGCCTCCTAGGCATTGTAGCTCCTCGAGTGACTAAGGTTTCATTTGGGATGATGATGTGGAGATATAAGACCGGCACAGGATAACAAACACATACGGGAGGACATCTTATTATAGAGCTGCTTTAGTTAGTTAGTAGTGGAGCTCCTCTTAGTACTATTTCTAGTTATACAGCATATTTTATACCTTTTTGTTATTTTACTGCTTTAGAATACTTCTTTTTTTAAGCTCAGGGAGAAGAAGCAAAAGGTATGCAATAGTTTTTACAGTTTAATACAAATCAAGCTCTGCAACTGCTTTGCAAGCTTTTTACTGTTTCATTAATTCCTGTTTGCTTGTGTCTTCTACCGTGAGATCCTACATCAGTATTGGTATCAGAGATAGATGGCCGAGAGCAGCAGGCGGGTGGCTCCCGGCGGCGACAACAGCTTGGAAGCTCTCTGGGAGGCACACATTGGATTGGGGCGGCGGACAGAAGAGCTTGAATCTGATTTGAATAGATTCTACAATGAAATTCGACAAGAACTGCGGGCGATTTATGTCCGGCTGGATCGATTAGCTCCTTTGCGGGATATCCCTGGAGCACGGCGATACGGAGAGAATGACAGAAGGCTCAGGCGAGCACCACCAACGGACGAAGCATCTGATTCAGGCGAAGCGGTCGATGAATACCGACTATCTGGACTTTCAGACTCCGAGGATGGAGCCTTTAATGGCCGCAGACGGAGGAATCGTCGGCGGAACAGAGAGGTTAACAGGACTCATAACGAATTCTGGGTAAAATTAGATATTCCCTATTTTGACGATAAATTGCATATAGAAGATTACTTGGATTGAGAAAGGGCTGTAGAAACTTTCTTTGAATATATGGAGATAGAACCCAGCAAACAAGTAAAATATGTCGCTTGTAGACTCAAAGCTGGGGCGAGTGCTTGGTGGCAACAAGTAGCTCAAACGCGAAGAAGAGAAGGTCGCGGACCTGTTAACAGCTGAAGGCGGATGAAACAACTCCTACGTGGGCACTACTTGCCCACGGATTATGAACAAATGTTGTATCAACAATACCAGCATTGTCGCCAAGGCAATCGATCGGTTAACGAGTATACCGAGGAGTTTTACCGCCTAGGTGCAAGGAACAATCTGAATGAAACAGCCAACCAACTCGTAGCCCATTATATTGGCGGATTGAAGGAATCCATACAGGATAAGCTAGAGCTCAATGCCGTGTGGTCATTATCTCAAGCAGTTAATTATGCTTTGAAAGTAGAAATGCAGACATTAAGGCACAATCGGAGCCATCAGTTCCGTCGCAGTAGCATGGGTTCAGAACAAGTGTCTGATAATGTTCGAGCAGCAAATGCCGCTTCGCCTCAAGCTGGAAAGCAGTCAAGTGTGCCTACTGGAACTATAGGACAACCGGTAAACCAGAGAAGCCGTTGGATAGCCGAATTGCAGGAAGAGGCAAGTCAGTTGCCAAGGAAAATCCATATGCCAAGCCCTCTAACATCAAGTGTTTTCGATGTTTTCAATAAGGACATAAGCCGAATGAGTGTCCTTCTCGTCCTCAATTACAATTGCTAGATGCTGAAGCTGATGAAGACTCTACCGATCCGGAAGCAACTGAAATTCAGGAAGATGTGGAAGCCGATGTGGGAGAACCGCTGATTTGTGTAATTGAGAAGCTGCTTCTAGCCCCTAAACAACCCGGCGTGTCCCAGAGAAATGCATTGTTCCGGACAAAATGCACAGTCAGTGGTAAAGTATGTGATCTGTTGATAGATAGTGGTTGTACAGAAAATGTAGTCTCCCGTGCTATGGTACAAGCATTACAATTAAAAACTACAAAAAGTTCCAATCCCTACAAGATCAGTTGGGTTAAAAAGGGAGTTGAATTGGCTGTAACTAAACTGTGCAAAGTTACCTTTTCCATTGGCAAGCATTATGTCGGATCGAGATGTTTTATGTGATGTATTAGACATGGATGTATGCCATATAATACTTGGCAGACCATGGCAATATGATACCGGGGCTATATATGATTGCAGGGCTAATGTTTACTCGTTTGATTAGAAAGGTAAACGACTCCGACTACTTCCAAACAATATGGCTTCGGAACTGAAGGAATCTCGTGGTAAGACCAATCTGTTCGCTGTGTCCGCCACCGCCTTGGTCAATGCTTGGAGAGAGTCTAAGAGCATTATGGCTCTAATTATAAAGGAAGTTCCAGAAGATACAAAGTCACAGCCCTTATCTGCGGGTGTGAAGTTATTGCTAGAAGAATTCGTTGATGTTTGTACCGACCGACCCCCAGACGAATTACCGCCAATGAGGAACATCCAACATCAAATAGATTTGGTTCCGGGAGCTACACTACCAAATCTACCGCACTACCGCCTCAGTCCGAATGAGCACAAAGCCTTGCAACAGATAGTACACGAACTCTTGGAGAAGCAATTGATCCAGCATAGCTTGAGTCCATGTGCTGTACCGGCTTTGCTTGTACCGAAAAAAGATAAATCCTGGAGGATGTGTGTTGACAGCAGGGCTATCAACAAAATTACCGTTAAGTTTCGCTTTCCGATGCCGCGTTTAGAAGAGATGTTGGAATGATTGGCAGGTGCAACGGTTTTCTCCAAGCTTGATCTTCGCAGCGGTTATCACCAGATACGAATAAGGCCAGGTGATGAGTGGAAAACAACATTTAAAACTAGGGAAGGATTGTATGAATGGAGAGTTATGCCATTCGGCATGTGCAATGCTCCTTCCACATTCATGAGGTTGATGAATGAAGTGCTCAAACCATTCCTCCACCGTTGCTGCGTAGCCTACTTTGACGACATCTTGGTCTATAGCAACACCTTAGAGGAACACCTGCTACACTTAAAAGGTATTTTGGAAACTCTCAGGAAGCATAAATTATACCTTAACATGGCTAAGTGTGAATTCGCAGCATCTATAGTGTCATTTTTGGGCTTCCGAATCTCTGCTGAAGGCTTATGTGCCGATCCAAAAAAAATATCAGCTGTCCGCGACTGGCCAACTCCCACGACACTGACAGAGGTTCGAAGTTTCCACGGCTTAGCCAATTTTTACAGGAGATTTATAAGAGGTTTCAGTTTAATTACGACACCTATAACTGATGTTCTTAAAGCTAAAAGTTTCGTGTGGACGGAAGCACAACAAGACAGTTTCCAGAAAATTAAAATGGCTCTCACCACAGCACCTGTCTTGGCAATGCCGAATTTTGCCAAGCCATTTTTGGTTGAAACTGATGCCTCTGCAATTGGCATAGGCGCTGTTCTCTCACAAGATAACAAGCCAATTGAATTTTTTAGTGAAAAGCCGAGTTTGCCTCGACAGCACTGGACCGTCTACCAACAAGAGCTATATGCCGTGGTCCGAGATCTAAAACAGTGGGAACCTTACTTGCTTCACCAAGATTTTGTCTTATGCAGTGACCACAAAGCTCTTCAATACATCAATACACAAAAAGACATAAATCGAATGCACGCGCGATGGCTCATGTTCTTACAAAAATTCACATTTGTACTCAAGCATAAGAGCGGGGCACAAAATCGGGTGGCCGATGCTTTGAGCCGGCGAGCAGCGCTGATCACACAGCTACAGACGGAGTTTGTGGGCATTAGTTCTTTACAATATCTATATTCGGAAGATGCCGACTTCTCGGACGTCTGGCATAAGTGTCTTAAGGCAGAGCCAGTGACAGAATACTCAATAAGACACTGATTCTTATTCAAAGGCAACCTAATGTGTGTTCCTAAGTCGTCACGGCGCCAACAGATTATTAAGGAGGTTCATGGAGGAGGACTGGCAGCCCATGCTGGGCGGGACAACACAATTCAGCAACTTCAAAGTAAGTTTTTTTGGCCCCATTTAAGGCGAGATGTTGCTAAATTCATCGAATGATGTTCTATCTGTCAAAATTATAAAGGCGGCGGCCAAAATACTGGCCTTTATATGCCGTTGCCGGTACCTGAATCCATATGGGAGGATCTAAGCTTAGATTTCGTCCTGGGTTTACCGAAAACTCGCCGCGGCAATGATTCTATTATGGTCGTTGTCGACCGTTTCTCCAAGATGGCGCATTTTATACTGTGTAAAAAATCGTTTGACGCCATGAATATTGCCAAGTTATTTTTCAGGGAGATTATCCGACTGCACGGAGTTCCGAGATCTTTAACGTCCGACAGAGACGTTAAGTTCATCAGCCATTTTTGGCGAGACTTATGGAGGCGTATGAACACCAACCTGCAACTCAGTTCTTCATACCATCCGCAAACGGATGGTCAGACGGAGGTGGTAAACCGGACTTTGGGCAACCTACTTCGCTGTTTAGTACAAGACAATCCAAAACTCTGGGATGATGTTCTTGCACAAGCCGAATTTGCCTTTAACTCTTGTCCGAATCGATCGACGGGTACTTCTCCATTTAGCATTGTTTACACTAAGCTTCCAAATACTATTGTTGATGTTGCAGTATTACCGAAATGTACCAACAAAGCGGCATCAACCCTTGCGGACCAATTCACATAGATGTTGGCCAAAGTTCGGCTCAAACTAGAGGAATCAAATCTGCAATATAAACAACAGGCGGATCTCCATCGCTGCGAAAAGATTTTTAACCCGGGAGAGCTGGTCCTAGTACGCTTGAAGAAGGAACGTCTACCGCCTGGAGCATACTCTAAATTGGGACGACGCAAATTTGGACCATTTCCTGTCAAGCAACGCATCAATAATAACGCCTATATTATTGATTTGCCTGCTGAATTCACCACCTCTCACACTTTCAATGTGGCAGATATCTACTCATATTCTCCTCCTGATGACAGCCTAACCAACATTGATTCTGGTGGAATCAACTTTCTCACGGCCGGAGCGAATGACATGGAGATATAAGACCGGCACAGGATAACAAACACATACAGGCGGACATCTTAAGCTGCTTTAGTTAGTTAGTAGTGGAGCTCCTCTTAGTACTATTTCTAGTTATGCAACATATTTTATACCTTTTTGTTATTTTACTGCTTTAGAATACTTCTTCTTTTAAGCTCAAGGAGAAGAAGCAAAATGTATGCAATAGTTTTTACAGTTTAATACAAATCAAGCTCTGCAACTGCTTTGCAAGCTTTTTACTGTTTCATTAATTCCTGTTTGCTTGTGTCTTCTACCGTGAGATCCTACATCAGATGACTTTTTTATTGCTTCTTAAAGCAGTTTTTTACTATTAAAATTTTAGTTTTTAAATTAAAATATTGTTTTAAGAAGCAAAAAGAAAGTCACCCCATACGAAGCTTAACCCTTTTAATATGAAAGGTGTTATTTTTAAGTTTATTTTGATATTTTGTTGCTTTATATATATTTAAATAGTAAATTGTAAAATTTAGATGTGAAATATATAAATTAAATAATTTTGAGTGCTACGAATGTACATATCTCTAATTACTATTAGGCATTTCACCTATATATAAAAACAATATGTTGAATTAAATATCCCATTTTTTTTAATGAAATGGATTGCTTTGAGAAATATCTTAATTTGTACAAGAAATCCATAATCCCTTGCAACCAAAATACCCGCAACAACTGATACATCAACTTCATCAGTGTAACTATTACAGTTTCTGACCACCATTGATTATCTTATCGACACTAATCTTCAAGCATCAACATAGATTTGACCACTGCATTCAAATCCCCAACAACACAACTTTTATTGCTTAACCATCCATCATTTCAAACCGACAGAAAACCTTTGTTTGGGGGAGTCTTTCTTCCTGTTTTTTTTTATTTTTTTTTTTTTGAAAAAATTAAAAATTTTATACTAGAAGTCAACTTTAAGAAGCAGTAAAAAAACCGTCCTAAACAGAACCTAAGACTTCGTAAAAATTTTATACTAAAATTTTGTTTTAAGATGTAATAAAAAAGTCGTTTCAAACGAAGTCTAGGGCTTGTTTGGGATTGCTTTCTTACTGCTTCTTAAAGCAATAGCCGTTTTTTAGCAAAAAAAATTAATTTTTTTCTATTAAAAATTTGCTTTAAGAAGTAGAAAGGGAGGCATCCCAAACGAAGTATAATTATAACAATAAAATTATTTATTTTTCTTAAACGAAGTTAAATCACATATTCATTGATCAGCCAAACTCTTTGCAGCCTATTAATTCAATACAGAATTAATTTTTTTTTTCTTAATATTTTTTTTTTGTTTTTTTAGAAAGTAGACCTATTAAAGACCACTCCCCAGCATGCAACAATTTATTACTATAAACAAATATAGTATAAAACTTAACGTGTTCCTACGTGCTACGTGCTTATAGCTCATCTAATGCTCCTATTACATAAGCCATAGTAATTAAGCTTCCTCCTTCCTCTTCTCATCTACAAATACATGACAACAATCACTCTATGTTCTCAACATATCCCAACACTTTCCTCCTAGTTCTTCTCCAATGGAGCTTAAAGCCCTCACCTTCAAGCTTGTATTCTTCCTCATCTTCTCTCTTACCAACTCTGTACAAACAGACTCCAAAACTCAAGAAATAAAAGGGATGTTTGTGTTTGGCAGCTCTTTAGTCGATAATGGCAACAACAACTTCTTGAAGAACTCAAGCGCGAAGGCAGATTACTCTCCTTATGGTATAGATTTCCCTCTTGGTCCTTCGGGTAGATTCTCCAATGGAAGAAACGCCATTGATGTGCTTGGTGAGCTTCTCAGTCTTCCCTGCTATATTCCACCTTTTGCTGACCCGAAGACCCGTGGGAGAAGGATTGTTAATGGAGTCAACTATGCATCAGGGGGGTCGGGAATACTTGATGAAACCGGAGAATTGGCAGTAAGTTTTTTGGCTTATTTAATTGATCTTTGCATTAATTGAACTGTTCAATTCTAATGTTTTGTTTTCTTCTGTTTTTTATACGTTTTGTTGTATAGGAAGAAAGGTGGAAAGAAAATAAAAATGGTGGGGTTGTTTAGATGAAAAAAATTATAAAAAAATTCACTATTTGCTTATATAAAATTTGCAGCTGATCATGGAGTAAATTTATAAATTTATGTTTGAAAAGATGTAAATTCATATATAAGCTCTGCTCTGTCAAACAATGCCTGGAATATACATCTAGCTTTTTTTACAGTGACCACAAATGCTGCAAGATTAGTTGTGGGCTCATGGCATCTCCAACCGAAAATCTCATTTTTCACTTCAAAATACAGTGAAATTAAAAAATAGTGTGATTCATCTCCAATCAAACTCCATTTTGCGCACTTCGCAGAAGGTAACCGTCATTTTCTTCTTTCGTGTGTTTCTTCGGCAAATCCGGTAGAGCAAGAAAAATAACGCTGGTGAACAGTACAACACCAATATTGGAGTCGCAAAGTTCACCCGCAACCAAATACCAGAAGTTTTGCACTGGAGCTCGTGAGCGACGCCATTCATGCGTTTGGAGTTCAGTTGAAGAAGACCTTAGCAGTGAAGGTCTGAAGGATCCTCATTCTTAAAAAAAAAACAAAGTTACCTATGCTATATATATTATTTAAAGTCTAAATAAATATTATATTTTAACAAAATTTTCAACGTTATTACCTTTTTATTTTATAAATTTGATTGTTGCTAGCCTCACTGAAAATTTAGCTGCAATTCTATAAAAAAATATGATAAAAATTTTAGTAGCATTATCATTGCTCATTATATATATAATCAAAAGCTCAAAACTGTAAATAAATTTTTTTAGCAGCTTAAATTACTAACTATTACTGGATAATAGTTATATTTTAGTTCTAAAAAGCATCAAAATCTAAATATTCACCATAGAAGTTCTCATAATTGTAGCAATCAAAAGCTCTAGATTTTGTGAGTGGGAGCTCTGAAGTATATCTTCTTAATGGTACTTCTGCAATTTTAGGAGCGTCTATTATAGTATCATCTCTGTCAAATTTTCTCTTGACTGCAGGGAGAGGTAGTATGTGAACTTGTATGTATTAAATAGAATGTAAAGAGGTTTCTTTTGATTGCAGGGGGAAGTGGTCAGTTTAAGCCAGCAAATAAGGAACTTTAAAAATAGAACTCTACCAGATTTTGAGGCTCAGCTCAGAGCAAGATGCAAAGGCAGATTTTCTAATGACTACCTATCAGAGTACTTGTTTGTTGTTGGAACAGGTGGAAATGATTACTTGCTGAACTATTTTGCACCTGCTAAGAAGCAAAAACCTTCACTCTCACAGTTTACAGAGGTTCTCGTGTCTAAATTGACACGACAGCTCAAGGTATTTGCCCTATCTATGCATCAATTCTATAACTTGCACGCATTACATCAGTTTCTGATCAACTCTTTGTCCATTGAAAGGAAAATATAGTTATTCACTCTAGCATGTACATGATCTTGCCCAAAGAGAAGAATACAGAGGAGTTTCTTTTTGGTAGCTTGTACCAGCCAAGTTACCTTTTAAAAAGAACATTTGGATGTAAATTTAGGCTTTGTTTGGGACGGCTTTCTTACTGCTTCCCTTGAACTTTTTCTACTTTAGGAAGCAGTAAGAAAGTCGTCCCAAACGAAACATTAATCTCTAAGAATCAGAATTCAACCAAAAGTTTAAGGGAAAGAAGGAATGTCACTTCACCTTCCAAACAATTCTTATTTTACAAAAAAAATGGAATAATCTACTACCATTTTTTTTGAATTCACATCTAAAGACTGATTTAACAATAACCAAACGAAATATCATAATGGCATTGTCAAACTTGATTGCTAACATATTTTATGCATCTAACAACTTTGTTATTGCAGAAACTCTACAGACATGGAGCTAGAAAATTTGTTCTCTTCTCTATCCAACCAATTGGTTGCATACCAGTTGCAAGAGCAAACCTACAAATAAGCAATGGAAGTTGCATCGAGGCCCTGAATGAAGCAGCTCTTCTATTCAACAAGATTCTTAAATCAAAAGCCCTCAGCTTGAAGCACAAAATGCCTGGCTCCAATCTTATCTTCGTCAACTCCTATAATATTATAAGATCCATCATAGACAATCCTCACGCTCATGGTATTGGATTTTACATTTTACATCACAACGCAATAACAAAAGATTAGCAAAATAAGCCTTAAATCATTTTTTTTGTAGGATTTTCTGATGCAAGTCGAGGTTGCTGTGAGCTCTCAGCAGATAAAGGAGAGGGTATACTGTGCAAGAGAGGAGGAACAACATGCAGTAATCGAACAAGCCATGTATTCTTTGATGGCCTTCACCCTACCGATGCTGTGAATTTGAGGATAGCACAAAAGGCTTATAGTTCTAGTCTTTTGGAAGAAGCCTATCCCACCAATGTGAAAAAATTAGTTTATATGTAGTTTAGCTTAGTTTTGTTTGTTTTTGTTGTTAGGTAGGTGTGCCTAAGTAGGTTGAAATATGTCTAATTAGAAAGGATTTGTGAATATAATCTGTGTGGTATTACTTATTAGGATTGGCATGTTTAGTTAAATGTGTCATGTAAAAAGAATATATTGTCTTAGGTTGATGACATCAAGCTAGTTGTTGTACCATCAATATTACCATCATGTAATGTTCTTATATTGACTTACTAATTATTGTGGTTTAATCATATTGGCGAAGTTTTGGAATATCTATTCAACATCCTATTTATCTTTTAATAAATATAGTCAATAAACATCGATATGATCCTCAGTAAAAGTAATTAAACAATATTAGAAGTAATGATTTTGAGATTTGGAGGTCCTCCAAATATCACTATGCACAAATGAAAAAGGCTTGATAACTTTATATGACTTAGACTTAAAGATGACTCTTTCATGTTTGGCTAAGTTGATGATCATATTCACATTAAAAAATTATCTTATTATTAAAGTAAAGAAGGAAACATGTTTTTTTAGATTAAAAAGATTAAATTGCTCAACCTTTAATATCATAAATTATTTGATCTTTTTCTTGATAAGAGGAGAGATTCCATGTTGATTGTAAGGATATGTTTAATTTCGTTGGATTCCTCATAAAAGCAGTATAGCCTTCAAATCTTTGGGCCTGCCTAAAATTCATAATATTTAGGTTTGAAATCAATTGCAATCTTTAGATATTTTGCAAACTTTTATGAAATTTCAATTAAGGAATATTTAGAACATGCAAAATAGAATATAGAAGGAGCTAGAATTAATTCTAATGGTTCCCAAGCTAACAATGAGAGATAGAGATCCATCAACAATTTTGGTTTTGAGATTTTCATGTAAGGGAGTATAATCTAAGAGTAGGCGAATACAATAGAACTG
This sequence comes from Dendrobium huoshanense, assembly GCA_016618105.1. NCBI lineage: Eukaryota > Viridiplantae > Streptophyta > Magnoliopsida > Asparagales > Orchidaceae > Dendrobium > Dendrobium huoshanense. The sequence goes on along the minus strand of CM028345.1, from coordinate 40,379,012 downwards.
TCATATAATCTTCTAAGTCATATATAGATTCCAGATTCATGACCTACTCTATAGTACATGTAAGAGGCAAGATTGGAAAGTTGATTCTAAAAAAAATTGAAAGCTTTTTCATGTGCGATTATTCATGTAAAATATTCAATTGCTCTTTGTTCTGAAAAATATCACAAAGGTTGCCAATGGTTCTTATTTTTAATCTCCTATTTTAGGTTTCATAAGTATGTGTACCTTTGTGTTTATAAGTATTTTGCAGACATTAAAGTATCATAATATAACCCAATCAAAAAAAATATAAGGCTTCACAGAATACCCATATATGCTATGCACTATCTTAGACATATGTAACCTCTTGATTAACTAAAGGAGAGCAAGGTTAGAAGGCTTGGACATGTCCAGTTATGCTGAGTAGATAAAGGCAAGTGTGCTTGGGCGAGCGCTGATATGAATGGGGATTGGCAGTTAGCTAGTTGGTTAACATGATCGAAAGCTTGTACGGATGCTCTGAGATCGCCTAAGAAGAGAGAGGAGAGAGAGAGAGACGCTATCATGGGAAGGAAGAGCTATAGTCGAGTTTGATGAAAATGGTCTCCATTGAAGAGACAGAGTGACTAATATGTGATATAGACATGTGGCGAGTGCTAAGCTGCCAACTATGGAGAGTAATGCTAGATTTTCCCCATGCAGGGCAAACTAGCTCCTAGGAATGTTTGAGTAAGTAACGTTTGTTGATCACTTCAAGCTAGTTCTCCCGAGAGTATCTAGTAATTTATCCAAGTGGCTCCCTAGAAAGGAATTTCCTCTATCATGACATACCATCTACCTATAAAGACATATATGAGAGTATACCTATATTATGAGGATTTCTTATTATGATAAAAGTAAGTTATTTAAAATAAGTACAACAAAATCTACATGTCACATAACCCCATCGTGAGTCCTCCATGCTCCATATCAAGTTTGATATATTATAGGTAGATGTTATAAAGTAGCATACTAATTACAAATTTTCTGAAAAAAAAAATGATGGAAGTCTAAATCATTCCTCTGTTTTTTTAGTTATTTCTAATAAAATTAAAACATATATAAATCAACAATAAAAATTAATTAACCATAGAGGTACACATAATCAACTACTTTAAGGCTTCGTTTGGGATGGCTTTCTTCCTGCTTCCTGAAGCTACTTTTTAGTACAAAAATTAAAACTTTTATACTAGAAAGCTGCTTTAAGAAGTAGTAAGAAAGACGTCTCAAACGAAGCCTAAGTGCTGTGTTTTATGCCTTAAGCTTTTGTAAGACCATCTCTACAAATCACTAACAAAGCACTAACAATTGATTAGAGTTTCATGATTTGTTTTTGGTAATATTTGAATTGAAGGTATTTTTGACCATGCCATTTATGGTAGTTGATACGATGTTGATGTGAGAAGTGGTTGGTGCTAGTTGGTTTGGAGTTGCCTGCGCACCTTTTTTAGCATTTTCATTTGCTTTTGATTGAATAATGAAAGTGTGGAGGTAAGTGGCTTCAAAAATTTTATATTATTTTTTATATCACCATGATCTGAATTTAGAAGCTTCTTTTTGGAGAAGAATGGTTGCATCTGTGAGAAAATTTTTTATTCCAATTTTCACCTATGATCATAACTGATTGGGCATAGTGGAGATATAATTTTTTCCCTATTCGGGTTGTGCCTTATTAGTGATCTGTATGATAAGAAACTTTCATGATTGTAGGGGTGTCATTTCGGGTTGATGGGTTGGGTTCGGGTCGAATCTAAGTTGACCCAGATCTAAAAGTGTCAGCCCAAATCTGACCCATATTTGCAAACCGGTCGGATATTTTAACCCAGACCCGATCCATGCGGGTTGTCGGGTGACCCGGATTTAGGAGATTTGATTGAAGAAGCGCGAGTTGAGCTCCTGTCACTACTTCCAGCTCCTATTCAAAGCAGTCGGTGAAGCAGCGGCAGGGGCGGCGTAGCGGCAGCAGGCGGAGTCCTAGAGTGAAGGCAGTCAGCGAGTGCGGGCGGAGTCTGCGAGTGTGGGCAACGGGTGGAGTTTGTGAGTGCGGGTGAAAATCCAGAATGAACTCCGACTTTCGGGTCATTATCGGGTTGATTTCAGGCTTCCGGGTCAACCCAAACCCAAACTTTTTTTTGAAATGGGTCAAAAATCCGAAATCGAACCCGAACCCGACCCATTTGCTAACCGGGTCAATCCAAATCGGAATTTATTCGGGTCATGTCCGGATCAAATTTTGGGTCATGTCAAAAATTGACACCCTACATTATTTGTTCATGGCTTAAGATCGCACTAAAAGAGAAGCTTTTGTTGGCAGAATTATGAATAAGTGGGAAGAATTCAATCAGTTTGGCTAGACTTTGATTGAAGGCCCGTGACAAGCTGCATGTACTCTAGTCTAGGCGAGTTCGACGATTTCAGCGAGGTGAGTTCTTGACAAGGTAAGCTCGACGAGCTGAGATGAGTTTGGTAAGGCTTCTCGACGAGTGAGAGGCAGATAATACTGTTGCAAAGCTCTCGGCTTTTGAGGCCAGACTGAGCTGAGCTTGGTGAGCTGCGGGTGGTCCGGCGAGATGGTCGAATCGAAGCAGAGCGCAAAGCGGAAGTCCAAGGCGGTGGCTGAGCCATAGTTCCAATATAGCAGGAGGTGTAAGTTAGATAAATAAGGAGTCAGATCATCCAAATGAACTATAGAGTTTGAGTTCAACCTTACAGTTTGATAGATCAAAGATAAGTTTATCAACCGTTAGGTTAAGCTCGATTGAGGGAAATCACCATGAAAAGGATATTGTACAAGATGGGTCAACTGGGGTTGGGCTAATGATCCCAGCATACAAAGGTTGAGGTTTAACTTATTTCATAATGGAGATCAATATAACATATTATTACATAAGGATGAAGATTAATTTCTTATCTAATTATTGAAAGAGCGTCATGACTATTTTTTAAGTTATATAGAGATGGCAATTTTCACTCTAGATTTTGTAATCTATAAAATTTTCATGATGCCTAGTATAATCTTTATGTAATACCCAAAGAATGAGGTTGGCAAATGAGGATTATATGATCACATAAATAAAAGGTTCATTGACCTTTGCTTTATTTGGGAAAGAAAAATGTTTGACATTATCCTTATATAGAAGAAGAATGATCAAATTCGTGTTTGTAAGTGCATTTGTGACATTAAAATGGCAGGTCTAAAGGACAATTTCTCGCTCATGATTTTTAAGTTGATGGTTGACATTATCTCATCCCGCAACTTACTTGTCTTTATAAATAGATCATTTGATTATAACTAAATCAAGATAACTCCAAAGGATGAACAACTTATAGCTTTCAAAATATCCTTCAGATGTAAAGAGCACATCACATCCATCACCTCACATTGTCACGTGTCGAAGTTCCATTTACCATCAAATTTTGTCATATCAATTTTAACGGTATGTGAAATCACCTGATGGATCACCGCCTTTTCCACCATCAAGGTGGATGTATCCATGAATCCATCGGATCTCATAGCCTCCACGAAATTGTATTCATCTCACGTGGTCGGAATTATACCAATCTAGCTCTCTTGCTTTGCCTGGATGAATAACAAGAACAAAAAGAATTGATTGATCTCTCATTATTCAAGTCGTCACTATAAATTATCGAAACTTGACTCTGATATCAATTGTTGTGCAATAGATAGCAAAAATAACAGAAATCACACAACATAAACAAAGAACATGACGATTTACATGGTTCATCAAAGATGCCTACATCCACGGAGAAGGGATGATGGTTTTATTATAATGAAGAAAATATGGATTACAATAAGTTCTCTAGCTCTCTCTTATGCATACAATACAATAGCTCTCAAGTCCTATTTAATAATTTGAAACAAAGCTACAAAAAGAAACTTTAATTAATGTTATAATATGACAAAATCTAATCATATCAATTAAATCTCCCAATCATATTAATTAAATCTCTCAATTTTTGCAATAATCATTGTTGCAGGCTTGAATATACGTGGCGATAGATTTTTAATTATACGTCTTAGCTTTGCACGGATATCCAGCTCACACAGAGAGAACACAAGATTTTTTACGTGGAAAACCCTTGAAAGCGAAAAAACCACGAGGCCTAGCCCAGTTGAATATGATTCCACTAGAATATAAGTCGGTTACAATGGGCTGATTCACCTCCGAGGGTGATCATATTACAAATAACAACTGTATGATAGAAGTCCGAGTGCCAAGTGATGGTCTGGTGGAACTTCGTGCCTCATGTGATGGTCTAACAAAGGTGAGGGCCTCTGGCGAAGATGAGGGCCTCAGATGGTGGTCTGGCAATGGTGAAGGCCTGTGGCGAAGGTGAGGGCCTCTAGCGAAGGTGAGGGCCTCTGGCGAAGGTGAGGGTCTCTGACGAAGGTGAGGGCCTCTGACGAAGATGAGGGCCTCTGGCAAAGGTGAGGGCCTCGCCCGAAGGTGAGGGCCTCTGACGAAGGTGAGGGCCTCAGATGGTGGTCTGGCGAGGGTGAGGGCCTTTGGCGAAGGTGAGGGACTCTGACGAAGGTGAGGGCCTCTGACGAAGGTGAGGGTCTCTGACGAAGGTGAGGGCCTCTGACGAAGATGAGGGCCTCTGGCAAAGGTGAGGGCCTCGCCCGAAGGTGAGGGCCTCTGACGAAGGTGAGGGCCTCAGATGGTGGTCTGGCGAGGGTGAGGGCCTTTGGCGAAGGTGAGGGACTCTGACGAAGGTGAGGGCCTCTGACGAAGGTGAGGGCCTCTGACGAAGTTGAGGACCTCAGGTGGTAGTCTGGCGAAGCTCCGGCGAGGTTCCGACGGTGGTCTGGCGAGGCTCCGACGGTGGTCCGGTGAGGCTTCGGCGGTGGTCCGGGGAGGGTGAGGGCCTCAGGTGGTGGTCCGATGAGGCTTCGGCGGTGGTCCGGCGAGGCTCCAGTGGTGGTCCGGCGAGGCTCCGGCAATGGTCCGGCAAGGCTCTTGCGGTGGTCCGACGAGGATCCGGCGGTGGTCGAGGAGGAGCTTCTTCCTTCTCTTCTCTTCTTCTTTTCTTGCTTGGGTCCATTTTCAAGAGAAATGAGGGGTCTATTTATAAATTTTCTGGAGTGGCATGGCCTGTAAATAGGTGAGAGTTCAAGGGTGAATAGGGAGTAGTTGGATGGACGGTCGATATTGAACCCCTTGATTATAGACCGTTCGTCAGGCATTTGGAGGCCTTAGTGATTTTTGAATTCAGTGATCTTGGGCTCGTTGGACTCGTCTTGTCGAGCTGCTCGATTCGACTATAAGCTCGTCATATTTGGAAACCGTTTGGTAGCTCAAACAGTGGTACGAAGCTTTCAACAGCGCTTCGGGTCCTTGATTTGGGCTCATTTGGGCTCGGATTGAGTCGAATTTGGTGTTGTTGGATTCGTATTTATGAGACGCTCAGTTTGACTATAAGTTTGTTGAAATTAGAGTTGAGATGGCCTCCGAATTAATTTTTGAAGTTTCTGACATGCTTTTGCCTTGAGATTAGTGCCCGATCAAGATGATTTTCGTATGATGTATCAATCATATCTCCTTATTAATGTATCAATCAAACCAACTTAATTAGGACAATCATCAACTCCCTAATCAATTACATAATGGCCCACCAAAGCCTTCCAAATCAATGCTAATCTTGAATTGGAAATACCAATAAATTTAGGTTAGTACACTTTTTAAATCATCAGAACATAAAAAACTGTAACATTTTCATACTAAAAAGGACGTTGGAGTTGCTCCAGTGGTAGATAAGATTATAGAGAGTTACCTTAGATAGTTTGATCAGACAAAACTTCAGCTTTCTGATGACCATATTAAAAGAGTGTATGGATGTATTAGATACGACCTATGTTAAAAAAAATAGAGGTAGACATAAAAAGACTTGATTGGAAAGTATTAGATAGAACTTTTCTTATTCGATTTAAATGAGAATTTGACTCTTAATAGGGCGTAATGGAGAAAAAAAATTCATGTAGTTGACTCAAAATAGTGTAATAAAGACTTAATGTGATTGTTGTTGTATTATCTTCTATTTTGCAGTAAGAGATTCTGTGATTGTAACTTGTTGTATTTAAATAAGTAATGAGCATTATAATAGTTAGAAAAGACAAACATGCTGAAACATCAAAGCTTTACGTGAATCTTATGAAGAAAGATCGCAATATCTCATTGGATATTATTATTGATTGAAAGAACTGGAAAAAGGAGTTCTGTAGGTAGGAAGTTGTAGCTCATCATCATTGGCCATATGAACATTTTTTATATATTTTTGCTGATAATAGTCAAAGTTTTAGGTAAGATTGGATAAAGACCGGAAGTCTAAATCCAAAAAGACTAAAAGAGTAGTTCTTTGGAGTATTTGGGGATATAAATTGTTGCGGGCTAGAAATTACGCGGCGATAGAGATTTTATTCTACGTCTTAGCGTTGTACGTATAACTAGCACACACAGAGAACACAAGATTTTTTACGTGGAAAACCCTTAAAGGGAAAAAACCACGAGGCCTAGCCCAGTTGAAAATGGTTTCACTAGACTTTGAGTTTGTTACAAAGGACTGAATCACCTCTAGGGGTGATCAGATTACAATCAATTACTTAAGACGTCGAGTCTTCGGCAGGACGTAGGGAATGAATGTCGGGCCTTGAGCAAGACGTCGGGTCTTTGGCAGGACGTCGGGTCTTCGGCAGAACGTAGGGACTGAGTGTCGGGCCTTGAACAAGACGTCGGGTCTTTGGTAGGACGTAGGGACTGAACGTCGGTTCTTAAGGTGGTGGTCCGGCGAGGTCCTGTGGTGGTCCGGCGAGGTTCCTGCGGTGGTCCGGCGGTGGTCCGACGAGATTCCTGCGGTGGTCCGGCGGTGGTCCGGCGAGGTTCTGCGGTGGTCTGGCGGTGGTCCGGCGGCTGTCGAGGAGGAACTCCTTCCTTCTCTCTCCTTCTCTTCTCTTCTTCTCTCTCTTGCTTAGATCCTCTCTTATGAAGAATGAGGGCTCTATTTATAGATTTTCTGGAGTGGCATGGCCCGTAAATAGGCGTGAGATCAGGGGCGAATAGGGAGTGGTTAAATGGACGGTCGATATTGAATCCTATGGCCGTGCACCGTTCGTTGGCCATTTGGAGGCCTTAATGATGTCGGAATTTAGTGATCTTGGGCTCGTTGGATTCGTCTCGTCGAGCCGTTCGATTCGAGTAAAGCTCGTCAAAATCGGGGACCGTTTGGTAACTCAAATTACGGTTTGAACCTTCCGACAGCGCTTTGAACTCTTGATTTGGACTTATTTGGGCTCGGATTGGGTCGATCTTGGTGTTGTTGGGTTCGTATTTCCGAGACGCTCAGTTTGACTGTAAGCTCGTTGAAATCGGAGTTCGGATGCTCCTGAATTTAATTTTTGAAGTCTCCAACTAGTTTTTGCCTCGAGATTCGTGCCCGATCAAGCTAATTTTGTAATGACGTATCAGTTGCCCCCCTATTTTCGGACGTCGAAGCTCCAGGGGTCCGAAAATATAAGTGTCGACATTTTGTGTTGGCCGAATAGCAAAAATTACTTTCCATAAGTTGAAATTTTGCACAAATCAAGCCAAGGAGGCCTCGATGAGCTCTGAAAGTGTCAAAATTGAGTCCGGAACGTCGAAAAACGTGTCCGGGGACCCCAAAAACGTCGAAAACGGAGTTTTCGGGACGAAAATCGGGCCCTAGGAGGGCTAGGCGGCCGGACGGCCGGACCGGCTGGCCGGCCGCCGCCGGCACCGCCGGCGTGGCATTGGAACGCGTGGCCCGCGCTCCGGCGGGCCGCCTGACCCGCGCAGCCCGCACTGCGGGCCGCCTGACCCGCGCAAGCGGGTCCACCCGACCCGCGCGGTCCGCCTAGCGGGCGGGTCCGCCTGACCCGCGCGGTCCGCGCAGCGGGCCGCCTGACCCGCGCAAGCGGGTCCGCCTGACCCGCGCGGTCGGCTCCAGCGGGCCGCCTGACCCGCGCGGTGGCCCGCGCCGCTTGGAGCTGCCGCTCCGTAAGGCGGTGGAGGGTGAGGCGGTTCGGCCCACCGCCTCAAGTGGGCCCCACCTCACGAAAAATAGGATTTTTTCATGTTTTTTGGCCCGAAAAAATTCCAAAAAATTCCTAAAAATTCCCAAAAAATTCTAAAAAATTCCGAAAAATTTTAGAAAAATTTAGAAATTCAGGAATTCTAGAAACTTCTCTTCCCTCTCCTAAAAAACTATAAATAGGCACTTCAAGCCTTTAGAAAATCACTCCACTCCTCTTCCTCTTCTCTTTTCTTCTCTTCTCCCTCTGTCCTTTCTATTGAGGCCTTCCCTCAGTCTTCTGAGGCCCCTCTCTTGGCAAGGAAGTTCGGAGATCTTCTCCCTCTGTCCTTTCTATTGAGGCCTTCCCTCAGTCTTCTGAGGCCCCTCTCTTGGCAAGGAAGTTCGGAGATTTTCTTCTTCTTCTCTTTCTACTTCGAGAGATCATGTGGAGTTCTGATGGTAGGAAGAAGTCCGGTGTTAGATAGATGCACTGAGTCGGGTAGAAGACCGACGAAAGTCCATTGACGGACAGAAGACCGATGACGGGTATTAGTTCGACGACACATAGAAGTCCGACGCTGTGTAGAAGTACTGTCGGGTAGAAGACCGACGAAAGTTCATCGACGAGCAGAAGTCTGATGACGGGAGAAGCCTTCCCGACGAAAGTTCGTCGACGAGCAGAAGTCCGACGAGTAGGAGAAGTCTGACGTCGGGTAGAAGTACGACCTTGGGCAGAAGATCGATGAAAGTTCGTCGACGGACATAAGTCCGACGACGAGTAGAAGTCCGCTGACGAGCAGAAGTTTGACGACGGGTAGTAGTTTGACAACGGACATGAATCCAACGAAAGGTGGAAACTTAACGTCTAATAGAATTCTGACGTCGGGGAAAAATGCGACATCGGGCAGAAGACCGATGAAAGTTAGTCGACGGGCAGAAGTCCGATGACGAGTAGAAGTCCGCTTACGAGCAGAAGTCAGACGATATGGAGAAGTCTGATGTCGGGTAGAAGTCCGTCGAAAGTCCTACAAGGTAAAAGTTCAGTGACAGGAGAAAATTCAAAATTGGGTAGAATTTTAATATTGTGGAGAAGTAAGATAGAAGTCCATTGACAACATTCTGGCAATGTTAACCAAGGATGTGAGACCTTCCCGAGGTTGTATGCCGGAGCCCTGCTCGACGACGTTAACCTGTGTGGAAGAGGTCGGGAGAATCCACCAAGGATGTGAGACCTTTCCGAGGTTGTATGTCGGAGCCCTGCTCGACGACGTTAACCTGTGTGGAAGAGGTCGGGAGAATCCACCAAGGATGTGAGACCTTTCCGAGGTTGTATGCCGGAGCCCTGCTCGACGACGTTAACCTGTGTGGAAGAGGGGGGAGAATCCACCAAGGATGTAGGACCTTTCCGAGGTTGTATGCCGGAGCCCTGCTCGACGACGTTAACCTGTGTGGAAGAGGTCGGGAGAATCCACCAAGGATGTAGGACCTTTCCGAGGTTGTATGCCGGAGCCCTGCTCGACGACGTTAACCTGTGTGGAAGAGGTCGGGAGAATCCACCAAGGATGTGAGACCTTTCCGAGGTTGTATGCCGGAGCCCTGCTCGACGACGTTAACCTGTGTGAAGAGGTCGGGAGAATCCACCAAGGATGTAGGACCTTTCCGAGGTTGTATGCCGGAGCCCTGCTCGACGACGTTAACCTGTGTGGAAGAGGTCGGGAGAATCCACCAAGGATGTGAGACCTTTCCGAGGTTGTATGCCGGAGCCCTGCTCGACGACGTTAACCTGTGTGGAAGAGGTCGGGAGAATCCACCAAGGATGTAGGACCTTTCCGAGGTTGTATGCCGGAGCCCTGCTCGACGACGTTAACCTGTGTGGAAGAGGTCGGGAGAATCCACCAAGGATGTAGGACCTTTTCGAGGTTGTATGCCGGAGCCCTGCTCGACGACGTTAACCTGTGTGGAAGAGGTCGGGAGAATCCACCAAGGATGTAGGACCTTTCCGAGGTTGTATGCCGGAGCCCTGCTCGACGACGTTAACCTGTATGGAAGAGGTCGGAAGAATCCACCAAGGATTGATTATCTGGTGATTGAGCTACAATAACGATTATGTATTTGTTCGAGTCAAGAATATTAACGTTCACAGCTTTTGCGAATTTATCAATACAATTTTACTCGAAAAAGATAAAGAAACAAAGTCTTACATTAAGCAAAAGCATAACTCCCTAAGACAGCTTAGGGAGGGAGAAGCTACAAACACCACAAACAATATTCAAAATTAAAGACAGACAGTACTAAAGTCATACAATATTAAAGACATACGATACTTAAAACAAACAGCACTACTGTGCTCTACGCAATTAAAGCTCGGCAAGGCGTTGATAGGCCCCCAGCAATGGTTCCAATTTCCCCCACTATTTGGCGATTGTTTATCGACTGTCTTATTGTTGATTCTGCCCCCTAGTCGGACCAACTTCATCTCGGGCTGGTGCATTCTTGATGAATTGTCGGAGATATCCTTGTCGGATCAGTCTCTCAACTTCTTCCTTGAGTTGCAACATGCTTCAGTAGTGTGCCCACGGCTACGGTGGAAGTGACAATATTGCTCCTGGTTTCCGACGTTGGACTTCAAAGGGTGTGGCCATTTTATGTTCTCCTGATCCCGGATGGCCATTAATACATTTGTTTGAGATGTATTGAGTGGTGTGTACTCCTTTTCTTGACGAGGTTCTTGTCGCGGCTGTGAAGGTCGAGGAGGAAAATTGTAGTTTCCTTGCTTCTTCCTTTGTGAGGGGGGATTCTCCGTCCCTGGGGGATATTTACGCTTCCCGGTCGTCTGCTCAAATTGCTTTCTATGAGCATTGATGGCATCATCGGCGGAGATTTGAGCCTCTACCCGATGGATTAGATCCGCATATGAATGGACCGTATCTCGCATGAGTGCTGAGTAGAAGGGGCCTGGGCGGAGTCCTCCAAGAAATACACCTCTAAGCAATTCGGGATCTACCCCTGGAATTTGTCGGGCTTCCGTAGAAAACCTCTGGAAGTATTCTTTAAGGGATTCACCCTCGTTCTGACGTATCCCTGAAAGGTGGGAGGAATCTTTAATCGTCCTTCGGTTGGCTACAAACTGTTCGACGAACAGTTTGGCCAATTTAACGAATATCGAGATGGATCGGGCAGGCAGTGAGTAGAACCATGTCCGGGCTTGCCCTTTAAGGGTGGCAGGAAAAACTTGACAGAGCAAAGCGTCCGGGGCCTACTGGATATGCATAATAGTGCGGTAGTGGTCGATATGCTCGTAGGGGTCTGAAGTTCCATCATACGAATCAATATTCGGGAGTTTGAATCTTGCCGGAACGGGGTATCGGAGGACAACTTCGGTGAAAGGTGACGATTCGTGAACGTCCCGTTGGCGAAGGGAGTGTCTTGTACCTCTTGTGGGAACTCTTCTCGGACTAGCCTCCGCAACTCATCCGGAGAGTATTGCGGGGGGGAGTTTAGTAACGTGCTGTTGGTCCAAGTCTTCTGGGACTTCTGGAGGCATATGATGCCGGTGGCCCGTGTGTGAAGGATGGGTAGAGCTTGCTGTATCAGCAAGCTCATTCTCTGGACGTGTAGGAGGGCGCATCCTTGGCGGAGGAAGGGGGACTTCGACATGAAGAATGTCTTCGAATCCTGGCTGGTCTCGAGGGAGAAGAGTATCTTCTTGGGGCACTGGCGCTGGTCCTCGAGCTCCCCTTAAGAGCTGAAGGATCTCATTCTGAGATTCCTCCATTTTTCTGATACGTTCTTCTAGGGATGGCCCTGAAGTTCCTTCTCCTGCAGGGTGTCGGTTACCGGGGTGAAAGGAGGCAGATGCCTGTCGTCCTTGATTCAGGGACTGATTCCTGGATTGGTGTGAATTAGAGCGGGAGGTTCCCATGATGCGATGGCTACGCCTGTTGACCATTGGATGATTTCTTGATGTAGTGGGATTAGCTTTCCCACAGACGGCGCCAATCTGTTGCGGGCTAGAAATTACGCGGCGATAGAGATTTTATTCTACGTCTTAGCGTTGTACGTATAACTAGCACATACAGAGAACACAAGATTTTTTACGTGGAAAACCCTTAAAGGGAAAAAAACACGAGGCCTAGCCCAGTTGAAAATGGTTTCACTAGACTTTGAGTTTGTTACAAAGGACTGAATCACCTCTAGGGGTGATCAGATTACAATCAATTACTTAAGACGTCGAGTCTTCGGCAGGACGTAGGGAATGAATGTCGGGCCTTGAGCAAGACATCGGGTCTTTGGCAGGACGTCGGGTCTTCGGCAGAACGTAGGGACTGAGTGTCGGGCCTTGAACAAGACGTCGGGTCTTTGGTAGGACGTAGGGACTGAACGTCGGGCCTTAAGGTGGTGGTCCGGCGAGGTCCTGTGGTGGTCGGCGAGGTTCCTGCGGTGGTCCGGCGGTGGTCCGACGAGATTCCTGCGGTGGTCCGGCGGTGGTCCGGCGAGGTTCTACGGTGGTCTGGCGGTGGTCCGGCGGCTGTCAAGGAGGAACTCCTCCTTCTCTCTCCTTCTCTTCTCTTCTTCTCTCTCTTGCTTAGATCCTCTCTTATGAAGAATGAGGGCTCTATTTATAGATTTTCTGGAGTGGCATGGCCCGTAAATAGGCGTGAGATCAGGGGCGAATAGGGAGTGGTTAAATGGACGGTCGATATTGAATCCTATGGCCGTGCACCGTTCGTTGGCCATTTGAAGGCCTTAATGATGTCGGAATTTAGTGATCTTGGGCTCGTTGGATTCGTCTCGTCGAGCCGTTCGATTCGAGTATAAGCTCGTCAAAATCGGGGACCGTTTGGTAACTCAAATTACGGTTTGAACCTTCCGACAGCGCTTTGAACTCTTGATTCGGACTTATTTGGGCTCGGATTGGGTCGATCTTGGTGTTGTTGGGTTCGTATTTCCGAGACGCTCAGTTTGACTGTAAGCTCGTTGAAATCGGAGTTCGGATGCTCCTGAATTTAATTTTGAAGTCTCCAACTAGTTTTTGCCTCGAGATTCGTGCCCGATCAAGCTAATTTTGTAATGACGTATCATAAATATTTTTGGCTTGCTTAAGGGATAAATATGATATTATCTACTATTTTCTAGTTGATATAATATTCTAATTTTTTAAGTAATCTCTGTAGTTATTATTTAAGTAATACACTCAATTTGTGTGGTTATTTAGGACAAAATAATTATAATCATTGTGATTTTCCTAATTTTTTATTTAATTATGATGATGATGATGATGATAACATCATCATCATCATCAAGCTTTATACTAGTACGCGAGGTCGGCAACATGAATCCTTTTTCTCAATTTTATAATGTTAAGATTCAAATTCTCATTCAAATCTAATAAAGAAATGTCATTTCTAATGCTTTATAACCAAGATTTTTTAGGAAATTTATACCTTTATTAACATAGGCCAAATCTAATGCATTTACTCTGCAAATCAGGTCATCGGAAGACCGATGTTTTATGTGACCAAACCATCTAAGACAACTCTTTTAAATCTTATGTGCCACTGATGATGATGATGATTATTATTATTATTATTATTATGTTTATTATGTTTATTTCATTTTTTGTTGATGTATGAGATAGTATAAAATTCAAATTTAGAAGATAAAAATAAACTTTTTTAAATCGAAGCACATAAAGCTTTGTATTTAAGTAAGAATGTTATTAATCTAAATAATAAATTGATTTGGTTATTATTAGGAAGTTAATTAATCATATTCAATCCTTCAAAAGATCATTTGTAGTACAAAGAAAGTGCTATTATAATGTTTGAATATAAAAAGCGCTTCACATTATTTTGTGCTTATGCATTCATTTTTATATTTTAATTAGAAATACAGCTAAAGTTTAAACTAGTTTAGCACTGTGTTTAATTTAAATTAGAATATTGATTATTTTTTCCATTAACCATGGGAGACACGAGAGATAAAAGAATAAATTTAGTATTATAAATTTTGTGCTATATTTCATAAGGAAAAAATTAATGTAGCAAAAAAAAATGTAAATAAATCTCAAAGTCATGATAGGCTTTAGCTACAGAATGGTTACTAACCTTTTGTTTTTAATATTACTATTTTGTTTTCTTTCTTTAAAAAAAAAAAAATAACCTACTAGTTTTTCTATTACAAATTCAATAAAATATCATATAGCAAGGAATTGGGTCCCAATTATTTTGCTTAATTTATCAACATAAAAATATTTATTTTTGATGTGACATACTTAATTATCCATGTAAATTTTGATTAAATAAATCATAATTGCAAATATTCTGATGATAATAGGTCCTTCGAATAGGACAATATTCAACTGACCATTTTGTGGTTTGGCTTTTATTACAAATATATAGAAGAGATCATGCAAGTGAAGAACATTTAAATTTATGTGGCTTGACATGAGCTAATGTCCACAAGATAACATTATAATAATTCACTACAAATGCAAAAGCTATAAATATGTTGCACATAATGAAGGAATGTTTGTCAAATCTTCTCAGGTCACGAGTAAAATCATGCTCAATGAAGAAGGCTAATTCTAACTAATATTGTTCATCACTGTTGAAATCATGCGGTTGTTATCACTAGAGAAAATCAAATAGAAAGATCATCTTGTTCATCCACTCCAAAAAAAAGGTATATCTTTTGTGTTCATATCTCATAAAATCTTAGCTGAGAGGATATATTTTAGAAACATCCATTATTGCCTTGTTAAGTCGAATGGAGAGAATTTTTTTATAGGCATCAACCACTTGCATGCAAATTGAGGCTTGCAATCATATACACCCAAACATAATATCATCTTTTTGCTC